>JAJTUV010001015.1:0-461435 GCA_021653895.1 Mastomys natalensis | reverse complement strand
ATTGTATTTTTATTCACAACTAGATGGTTATAATCATTTTTTCGTTCTAAAAATATGAATCTATATTAATTTCTTTCCTAAACTTTCAGCAGTGAAAAATTCTAGTGTTTTTAATTTTAAGTTCTGTGATCTATACTTGTATATATTGTGATTTAATTACCTTACCAGTGATAACGTGTAATTTTGTTGGTACCACAGAATGCTTAGGACTTGGCAGATACTTATAAATTAGAAAGCACATTTTTTGTTACTACCAAATCGATTCCATTTCATTTTCCTTTTTTTTAAAGATCATCATATAATAAAAATAACAAAAAATAAAAGCATAGCTTTATTGAAAAATTTAAACAAGGAATATCTAAAAAAAAGCTGAGAGTCATCATCTAAAAATGCTGAAGTAATAAAGTTCTAAAATAGCTCACAACAGTTCTAAAAAACTTTCATAATACACTAAAGAGCCTTTAAGGATACTGCTTAATCATGGACATTAAAATTAAGATCCCATTATGCAAAAGAGACTAGAGCAAAACCTTATTATAGCTTTATCCCAAACTGGCACAATTCTAAATGCTGTGGTTGAACTTGTACAATATGTATTCTTGCTTATCCTCTTTTACTGTTATTGGCTTTATATATCTTAACATAAAGAGAAAATTAAACGTCTTCCTGTAGGAACCAAGTTTTCTCTATGTAGAAAGCAAACTTAGTAACCAGCACTGTAATTGAAGAGAGAAAGAGGAGAACAAATTGACAATTAACAAAGATATTATGAATGAAAAATAAAGATATTAAAATGAAAATTGAAATGTAAAATGGAAAATGAAAATTGCATCAGTTGAAGAATTTCAATAATTTAAATCAATACATTACTTTTTCTCCTTAGATTAGTAGAATGTCTACATATTTATTTGTTGCTTTTTTTGTTACATGAAATTTAATGAAAGAAATATTTAGCCATGTGCTAAGCCTATTAGGAGAAAATTCTTCACTCAGAATATTAGGAAATAAAAATGTACATGTGGATAAAAAACAGATGTATTTGTTGATTGTACTTGTTTTCACAAGTAATATCATACATGTAGAAAACTAAAAGAGTGTCAACCTAAAGAAGAATTGTTTACTCTAATATGAAAATAAGAAAGAATAGTAGACACACTTCTGTGCTTTAAGTATCGTTATTACTGCAAGTAGTTTTATGCATATTTTCTCCTGAAATTGTCAATTAATAAAAATGAGCTAGTTGAATTACCCATATATCCCTCAATTCTATCAGTTTTGTTCACATGGATGTACAAAGTAAAATATCCAGAGATCTGTTCTGTGCCCTTCCAATTATAATAGAAACAAAACATTCATGTACTTAGACAGTTGTTATATAACTTTCTACTTTAAATTCAAGTATCCCTTTTCAGAAGGAGAATGTAAACTTCAAAATTTTCAAAATACCAAGGAAAAATATGAGGATCATGAAAACTAAAAACTTAAGCAATGCATAAAACTCAGGAAGTCTCAAGTTTCATAAAGTCTACCTAGGCTATGATGTGGGAAAGAAGATATAAAGAAGACTGATGGGCAGTGTGATATTACTAGGAAGCAGCTCTCTTGAGCCCTTGTTCCTGCCTGTGTAGCATTTTTGGTGATCCAACAACCTTCAAGGCATCTTTGTCCCTGTAAGTAATCCTTTACCCACGATACTATTAGTAACTCTAATAAACTCAACATAGACTTGGATGGGCCATTTTTATTTTTTATCTTCCTATCTCTTGACAGTGTCCCATTTGGTTGTAGAGATGTTTATCCATCCTGTTCAGGAAAAGTCACATAGGGTGTTCATATCATTCTTAAAATCACTATAAGATGTACACAACTTTTGATCTTTGTTCATGTTATCACTTTGGAAACTGAAATATAATTACTGTTTTGCTTAAGGTCATATAGCTATGTAAATGGCAGATAAGACTGTCAGTTATGTTCTCAAACATTTGGTTTCCCTCCATCTTGACTTGATTTGTCATTTATCTGTCGAGAAATTGGATGTAATTACGTATCCCAGAAGTATTCTAAACTGGAACATTTGAAACTAGTTTTTCTCTAACTTCTTTATGTACTTTGAAACTATTTCAAGTCAAAAGGCAGAAATCTTCAAATATTCTTAAATATGAATAATATGTGAAATCCTTCTTTAATGAAATTTAAATGCAGTTGTAAATAATTCCCCATCAACAATATTAATCATATCAAATTAGAAGAACAAATAATCTATACCTTTATGCTTCTAGAACAAAATAATTTTAAAAATCTGAATAAATACAGTCTGAGAGATGATTATATCTGTTGCTCCAGAATGCAACTCCATCATTATACACACTCTTTGCTATCATATTTGTTATTGTTGTTGACTCAATGAAGGTGCACTAGGTCTTTTCCCATTGCATTGCACTAAATTATGCAATGAGAAAGTAGTGCAATGACAGTAGTCTGAATCATACCTCCATATGTCATATGTCATCATTTATACTTTGCATCACACCTGTGGAATTTGAATGATCATTACTCTTAAACTTTGGACATCATTAAAGAAACATTCTAAAATAACTTCAGGATGGTATCATGAAATTTTCAGGTAAATGAATGAAACTAAACGAATTCATTCAGAGTGAGGGATATTAGACACATATAAAAAAGTAATATGGCATGTATTCACTTATTTGTAGATATTAGCTATGAGGTCAATGATAATTAAGCTACATTGCATAGGACCAGAGTTTAGGTATTCAGTAAAGGCCTAGAAGAAGAAAGATATATCTCCATTGGAAAGAAAAATAGGATAGATAGTTATAGACATATGACAGAGTGCTGAAACTAGAAGACAAAGTAGGAAAGATTAGAGAGAGGGATGACGGAGAGAATATGGGGTGATACAGATAAAATTAAGGGTTATCTGAGGGATAATAGGCAATTCTAAGAAAATAGAAACTTCCTAAAATATATACATATATAATGGTAATATAAATAAAATTGCCAAACAAGAAGGAAAACAGAGTCCTAACTGGCCATCTCTTAACACAAAATGAAGCTTCCAGTAGCAGTATTAGGTTACATCTAATTGAATTGTTGGCCAAAACTGACACATAGGAATCACAAGCAACATAATCTGTTTTTAATATAATAGCTTACTCTCCACAACTGACAGCAAGGTCACATTGCTGAAGACAATTCCTAGAATTACAGAATATGGGAAACTTAGGTTTTCTGTTCTCTGTGAAGAGCCTTCATCACTCCTTTTAAGTATTTTTGGTACAATAAGCTACTCTATATGCCAAAAGAGAAACAGAACCACCAACCCAGCCACAAAAATCATTGATCTACCATGGTTTTCTGCCTGAAAGATATGTTAAGACAATTGTAGGACAAAGCTTGTGGAAGTAGCCAATTAAAATCCGATCTGACTTAAGTCAAACTTCATGTAGTAGAACCCATACCTGATGCTGAGTGACCAAGAACAAGAGAATAGATTCCCTAGGGATCTAGGGTAAAGCCAAATACTACTGCTATAAACACAAAACCCAAGAAACCTAGTAATAAAATGAATCTTGATAACATTCTGCTATACTAATAAATCAGTTCCTCACTCAGCAGTCATCAGAAAAAGCTCCTTTCAGTATATGAGAAAATAGAAAGACCTCCAACCACAAATAATGGAAAGACGGAGAGAACTTGGAAAACTCTGCTCTAAATATAGATGTCATTTATCAGTTCACATCATTCAGTTCAAAGAAAATGATGTGGAAGAAGAAGCAAAAGGGGTATAAGGCTTGAGGTCATGGGAACACCAAGGAAATATGGCCATCAAAATCCATACAATAGTTACACATAAGAACTCACAGAGAGTTAGGTATCATGCATAGGCTCTGGACAAGTCTGTATACTTCATTGTACATTAAGGTCAAGACTAACAGTTCCAGTTAGTGTTTTTTATTGAATTCCTGAGTTGCAAATGAGGAGATCTCTGTGTTTGATTCTGTGTTTTATGTGCCTTTTCTTGGGCTCTTTTCCTTCTTTCTCTTTGCTTGTTCTTTTACAAACCTAGTGTATTAGTTTTTGTTTTATCTAATTATATGTTATTTGTTTTAATTTATTATTATGCCTTAAAAGCCTGTTTGTTTCCTAGTGACAAAAAGAAAATGTGTAGTGGATTTGAGAGGAGGAGGAGAGAAACTAGGAAGAGTAAAAGAAGGGAAAAGTATTTATTGTGTTATAAAAAATGCTATTTTCAGTAAAGAAAATAAAATATAGCTATATAGTTATGTGAATGCCAAAAAAGCATAAATCACATGATTCTTATTAGTATGCTTCTTTATAACATTTTCCTAGCTAATTCCCTTGGTGTAGTAAAGTCCTATGTCTTGGAGAACCTCCAACCATTACTTTATTATGCCACAGTAATCCATAGTTACATATATAATTATATATATTTGAGTTTTATACACCTGTAAGTGAACTCTTCAGATCTCATCCAGGAAACTTCACTTTTTACAAGACAATAGATAAAGATAATTACAGAAAACTACAGCCAATCAAAATTCTATTTTGAACTGTCAAGAGTCTACATCAATACATCTACAACACAACTCCTTTATTGAAAGTTCAGGGACAATTCCATAACAATTATAAAAGCCAGAGAAAAAGGAGATTCCTGTAATGTTATGTATCCTAGAAATGTTGAAAGCTACCACATGCAGCCTTGCCAACATGACTGTCTCAACCATGCTCAAAGAAGAACTATACCAATAAACATTCTAAAATGGAAGAGAGAAATCTCATGAAGACTCAGACCTACACAAATGATGACATGCAACTAAGGAATGCTGAAAATTGAAGAAATTTTCTTCAAGGAAGAGTACATCAGTTGGTTTTATAATATCAAATGGTAAGCCCTGGAAAATATATACAAGTAATTTTATGCAAACAAAGAAGGCTACATTTATATATTAGGAATATATATGTAACAAAGACTTAAGGCCATGGATCTAAAGGAAGAAAGAGAATAGATATATATGCATTATTGGAGTGAAGAAATGGAAAGGAGAAATGATTTAATTATATTATAATCTCAGAAAATAAAATAAATAGTAGGTAGGCATGGCCCCAGTTGAGGGTTGGGGCCACCCCCCAACGCAAAATGCATATCTAAAGGAAGAAAAATGGAGCAGAGACTGAAGGAAAGGCCATCCAGAGACTGCCTCAACTTAGGATCCACTTCATATGGAGGCACCAAACTCCAACACTATTTTTGATGATCTGTTGTGCTTTGCAGACAGGATCCTGGAATGGCTGTGCTCTGAGAGGCTCTACCAGCACCTTACTAAGACAGATGAAGATACTCACAGCCAACCATTGAACTTAAGTTGGGGATCTCTATGGAAGAGTTAGGGGAAGGACAGAGGAGCTGAGGGAGATTGCGACCCCACAAGAAGAACAGTAATATCAACTAACCAGACCCCTCAGAGCTCCCAGGGTCTAAGTCACCAACCCAAGAGCATCCACTGGTTAGTCCTTGGCTCTTACAACATTTGTAGCAGAGGACTGCCTTTTCTGGCATCAGTGGAGGCGGATGCACTTGGTCCTGTGGAGGCTTGATGCCTCACAGAAGGGGGATGCTAGAGGGATGAGGTGGGAGTGGGTGGGTGGGGGAGCAGCATCTTAGAGACAAAGGAGAGGGGTGATCTGGTGATGGCTCATGGAGGAGGGACTGGGAAGAAAGATAACATTTGAAATATAAATGAAATACTTAATATAAATATAAATAAATATATTTCTAAAACTTCATTGTTTGAGAAAATATTTAGTCTAATATTGAACGAAATATTTATTTATTAATTATTTACTTTCAGTGATTGTCCATCCCCTCGGTTCCCCCTCCCACAGCTCCTCAATCCATCCTTCCCTCCCCTTGCATTTAAGAGGGTGCTATCCAATTCCGTCAAGCCTCCCCCTTCCCAGGGCCCTCAAGTCTCTCAAGAAATAAGTTCATTTCTCCCACTGGGCCAGAGCAGGCAGACTTCTGCTACATATGTGCCAGCAGCCTAAGACCAGCCCATGTATTTTCCTGGTTGGTGGCTCAGTCTCGGGCAGCTACCTGGGGTCTGAGTTAGAGACTTTTGGTCTTCCTATGAGCTCATTCTTCCTTTCAGTTTCTTCAATCATTCCTCCAGTTCAACAGTAGGAGTCTCTGACTTCAGTCAAATGGTTGGGTGTACTTATCTGCTACTGTATCAATCGGTTTCTAGTAAAGCCTCTCAGAGGACAACAATGCCAGGCTCTCATCTGTAAGCACATCATAGTATAATAGTGTCAAGCCTTGGTGTACCCATGAGATCTCACCCCATGAGATGGATCCCAAGTTGGCCTAATCATGGACTGCCTTTTCTTCATTCTCTTCTCTATTTTTGTTTCTGCAGTTCTTTTAGACAGGCACAATTCTGGGTCAGAAATTTTGATTGTGGGCTAGAAAACCTATCTTTCCACTTGAGGCCTTTGTATCTACTGGAGGTGGACCCTTAGAGTTCCCTTTTCCCAATGTTGGACATTTTGGCTAAGGTCATGCCCAGTGAGTCTTGAGAGTGTCACACCCTCCAGGTCTGGTACTTTCTAGAGGGTGCCCCCACCTCTCACTCACTGAGGCTGCTTATTTCCATTCTTTAAGTGTTTCTTACCCACTAGAAGTCCCTCTGTTATGAATTCTGTTTAGCTCTATACTTCATTTTTAAAATTGGGCTATTTGATAGTTCTCTATATATTTTAGATTCTCTCATTCATTCACTTGGTCCTGTGGCTTTCCTCCTATCCCCTCCCCCCATATCTGATCCTGTTCTCCCTTTCCCCTGCCCCACCCCATCCCACCCAGGCTGCCAAGTTTGGGTGGCTATCAGCTGGGCTCCTGAATATTTAATTTAAGTGAATTTGTTTATATGAACATGTAAACCACATTAATAATTAAAGTCTTCATCTGGTAGTAAAATGATACCAAAATTTTTAATACAATGTCAGCACATGAAGCTACCAATCCATTGGATCTATCCATCGAGGCTATAGTTTTGTGCCATAATGTATCTGGTCTTTTCAACTTATGTCTACTCAATTTTTATTACACTACAGAAGCTGTCTTACATATAGTGAAAGGTGTGCTCAAAGGAATTTAAAGGAACTGCATTCGATTACATAGAGTCAACATAGTGGAGAAAGATACAAGTATGGCTGGAGTAGAGTACTGACATTAATAGATAGGTATAGGAAAGAAATTTGATTAAATTTTGTCATAGAATCTTTAAGAATCAACAAATATTTGAATAGTTGGAATATGTGTGTATGCATGTTTGTATTAAGGTGTGTTTACTTGTATATGAGTGTGTTTTAAAATAAGCAAGGGAAAAATACAAACAGCAAACCAAATATAAAAGACCACAGTCTTTGTACAGTGTTAATCATTGAGTCTACAAAAGTTTCACCTAATATTTGGCTGTAGGTCTCTCCAGCTGCTGCTCTCAGCTGCTGCATGAAGTCTCTCAGAAGACAATTATGCTAAGTTCCTATCTACAAGCAACGCAAAGAATCATTAATAGTATCAGGTGTTGACTCTCATGGAGTGATTCAGAAGTTGGGTCAGTCATTGGTTGGCCATTCCCTCAAACTTGCTCCATCTCTATCCCTGCACTTCTTGTAAGTAGGATAAACTGCATATACTGGCAAGTCTGTAGAGAAAGGGGAATACTCCTCTATTGCTGGTGAGATGACAAACTTGTATAACCAATCTGGAAATCAATTTGGCAGTTTCTCAAAAAATTGGAAATAGTTCTACCTGACGAGCTATACTGTTCCTGGACATACACCCAAAAGATGCTCTACCATACCATAAGGCCATATGCTCTACTATGTTCAAAGCAGCTTCATTATATTCTGAAACTGGAAACAACCCTGACGTCCTTCAACTGAAATATTGCTACTAAAAATATGGTTCCTTTACACAATGGGATTCTTTTCAACCATTAAAAACAAGGACACCATGAATTTGTCAGGCAAATGGATAGAACTAAAAAATATCATCCTGAGTGAGGTAACCCAAAAGGACATGCATGAATAGAGCATAGCATAACTGTCCTCTGAGAGGCTGCACATAGCCTCTGACTGAAAGAGGTGCTCATCCTGATGATAGTGAACTGAACTTCTAAACCTATAACCTAGTCCAATTAAAAGCCAGGTCCTCAAGACTTCATATCTGCCCCACTACTCATGTGTTTGTCTTGCTCATTCTAATAAAGCCTTTCTAACCTTCATAATCAAAATTCTGTAAATATAAAAGAGCATCTCAACTTGTCATATTATCTAAAATACATTGTATTGTGCAGTCTGCCTGAATAATCACAGTACACCAATTGTCATTATTATCTGGAATTCTCATGTTCACACGCATATATAGTTGCCTTGGTCATGGCGTCTGTTCACAGCAATAAAACATTAAGACAGGTTTCTCTGACTCTATTGCATGCCTTTGGATAGCTTTTCTGTTGTTTCAGTGGGAGAAGAGTAACTTAGTCCTGCTGAAACTTGATGTCTGGGGTGGACGGTGGGGGGGTCAGGGGTGGGGAGGGTTGGTACATCCATGATGGGAGCCTCCCCTTCTCTAAGGAAAATGAGATGAAGGAATAGGGGAGATTTGGGAAGGAGGGTCTGGGAACAGAGGAGGGAAGATTGTTAAGTGAATAAATAAATAAATAAATAAATAGGAATTAATCTAAATCATTTTTATTAGAAGCGATTGAAGAAAAGAGCCTAAAGGAATTTGTATCTGTTTGAACACAATGCAGATATGTTTCTGAATAAAAGATTCAATACTTTTCATTCCATTTGAGATGTAGGGAAAAAAAGAATTAGCATGTGAGTGAATATAGATCTAAGAAACCCACAACAACAGTTCTTTCCTTGGTTGCCGGTAGCATTCAGGGAACCATAATGATCGTGCCTATGGATGAAGAGACTGAGTGATCGTCTTGCAGATATTTTACCTAAATATGGCAGCTATGTTAAGCATCAGCTGTGGTCTCTTAAAAGTAGCAACTCATGATCTTCTGAACATAGTATCATTAGCTGAGCTCTGCTGAAATGGAATGCTATTAATACTGCATAATAAAGTTTCCCCTTTCTGAGCAGAGGATAAAGTCAATAAACCGAGTCTGATTTTTCAAAGGTTATAAACTAGTTCATTTTTTGTGTGTTCATTCTGAATCAAAATTGCTACTTCAGTTGGCTGTGTTCATACTTCCCTTCCCTGCAGTGCCTAGACCCATCCTGTAAACAGAGCAGATGGTTTCCCACTGGTCCCAGTCCAGGACACCACTGTTATTAATGATCTGCAGGAGAGGAAGGCAAACCCTCTCAGCCCTTTCACTCAATGCATTTACAGTTACTGAAAATGTATCCCAAATTATCTGACTTTACTA
Source organism: Mastomys natalensis (assembly GCA_021653895.1). Classification (NCBI taxonomy): domain Eukaryota; kingdom Metazoa; phylum Chordata; class Mammalia; order Rodentia; family Muridae; genus Mastomys; species Mastomys natalensis. Next base: position 451,938 of record JAJTUV010001015.1, on the reverse strand, counting down.
AGTGTCTTAAAGTGCACCAAAATGGTTTCTTTGGGCAATGTATCACTTTTATAATTCTTACTGAGAAATTAATTGACTTCCTTTTATAGACGACCACTTCAAAAGTCCACTTTTATTAATTTCTACAGAAGCTTTTCAGAGCTTTATAAAAATATAGGTCTCACAATTTCAGAAATTGCCTGCCACATTTGCTCTTACTCAAGTAATATTTGAAAATTCCTCATTATTTGAAGAAGTTTATTACAATTACAAAATGATGGAGCAGTGGGATGTGGTTTTATTTGTTGCTGTTAAATTCTTTATAAGGTATGGAATCTCTCCCATGTCACTTATGTATACAATATTCAGGTCTTGTGCATTTTAAAATAATTATCCTAAAATTAACAGTTATTTGTCACATTTGCTGGCTTGCTGCCCAACAGTATTTTCACCTGCTTTGTGAAATTTAATGTAAAAAAGCCAAATAAAGTTACTGTTACATCTGGAGTCACAATAGACATTTATTTCTTTTTATATACATTCACAGTGAAAACTGCAAAATAATTATATTGAATACTGCTTTGTATGCATTTGTTGTTATTGTTTGTAGTAGCGATGAGAGTTTCGGTTCAGTGGTGTTTTGTTTGCTTATTTAATTTCACACACATCTATTTTTAAGACAAGGTCTCTGTGTGCAGCTGATACAATTTGCTGACTTCCTTCTTCAGCATTGCCAGTGTGTGGTTACAGGCACATGTGACATGCATAGATTTCTTTGTGTGTGTTCTATTCCATCACCTATGAGAAACTGGATTAACTATATCAGGTTCTACTTTATGATAGGAAGGCATTGAAGGATGAGTAGGAGAGGAAATTAAAGAGATACAGTGAAACTACCGTTCAGTAGTATAAGGAGATATATGTTATTGAATACAGAGGTAAGAGAATGTAAAATGAAATGTCAAAAAGGTTTAAAAGGAATATGGATAATCAATTGCATATGAATGAAGATCTTCCTTGAGCAACATTCAGAATCCACTTATACAATTGCTTCACAATTCAACCGCATGTTATGTCTAAGAAGACAAAAAGGTTTGTTGTGTGTCATATGCTATGATTACTGCTTCTTCCATACTGAACATTCTAGATAGATTTACATTGTTTAAATTTCAAGGATGCATTTGAAATGAAATTCATGTTTCATGTGGAAAAACCTCAAAACATGTTAAGTGTAGAGGACACAAAAATCCAGCTTAGCAAACTACACAACCTCAACCATTTGATCTCAAAAGCAACCTTCTCTTATTTGCTTTCCTAGATGGTAATTCTATTTACTCATAGCAGTTTATGTAAAAATTTTATGATCTATTCATAACTATTGAAGCATTTATCTTTAATTCTGACTACATAGTATTACTATAATGGCAAGTGTTAAATTTTTAAAAGCAATATTTCTTTAGCATCATCTAGTATGCCGTAACTGTCTCTTTATGTGGACATTGTTCCAAGTCTCCTTTGAGGATAATTTGTGAAACAATTCTAAGAATAATCAGAAAATGACATTTGCACTTCATAAACAGTTGGCAGGTCACAGGGTTTTATCCTTCAATCATGAGTGAAAGAAAAATACTTTTGTATTCAGCATGTATGCAATTTATATTTTATTATTCTCCAAGGTACAATCAGTCCCCTAGAATTTATGTCATCATGTACTATAAATAACTCTGAATTGACTTATCATATATGGGAGAATGTAGCTAATAGTAGGCCATTTTATTAAGAAACTTAAACCATAATATATTTTGGTACATGAAGCAGTTCCTGAATGCTATCCCCAATGGCTATTATGAAAATACTGTACTTGCTTTCTCCTGGTTGATGCTACATTCAAATACCTATGGAAGTTTCTATGATCCCTTATTCAACTTACATTCTAGATTTACATATTCTCTGTGTTAAAAAGTCATTCAAAATCACTTAACATGTCATTCTGCTGTGTCATCTAAGATCTGTCAGACTCTATAAATATTTATCATGCTTGTTTTTTTTCCAAGATGACTTTTATTTTAAACAATGGGAAGTGATTTTAGTGCTTATTACATAATACACATTGCAGGCAATCTTTCAGTTATTCTGTGTTTTGCCAAAAACTCCATTTAACCTGTATGCCAAAGTGCATAATAACTGATGAAGTTCAGAGTACTTGATATATTTCTAGGAAGCTGTGAGTCAGCAGGAAGGTTCTGCTGGAGTTCAGGAATGACTGTGACATGATGCTGAGCACAGTCTCCTTGTAGCTAAAGATCTGGAAACAAAAGCTGATCTTTGTAACCACATTGATTTTCCAGAATGAACAAGTAAAGCAATCACATTTTATCTTCTGCCTAGTATTTAATATAAAAATATTTTGTTCAAATAAATATAATTAATTTATCATTTTGCAATTGAGATGTTTTTAAATTTCTCTCTAGAATAATACAAAAACAGTGGAAGCAATGTAGTCCTGTGTATTCATTCATGTATATCTTCACATGTCTATCTCTCACCATGTATCTTTCTTCTATCTGTCTGTCTGGCTACTTTCCTATCTATCTATCTATCTATCTATCTATCTATCTATCTATCTATCTATCTATCTTTATATAGTACATATTAGATAGTAGTCAAACTAACATTAAAATGCAAAGCTTTTTCCTTCTACATAATTTTAGAAACATTCTGCATTACTGAATACATATTATTTTGTTCTTATATATTGTCTGAACACACTGAATTATTAATAATATGGGCTTACTAATCAGGTTTTCAAAATATCCAATTCTAATTTTATGGCTAATGTTATGTCAATGTGACACTGGCTAGAATCATCTTAGAGGAGGAAACTCCAGTTGACAAAAATGCCTCCAGAAGGTTGAGCTGTATGCAAGCTTCTAGAGCATGTTTATAGTTAGTGATTGATGTAGGCAGGCACATGAGAATTGTCAGTGTGGTCATCCCTCCTCTGGTGGTCTTGGGTTTTATCAGAAGGTGAGTTGAGAAAGCCATAAAGATGAAGCCAGATCCTTCCTCCTGCCTCGAGTTTCCTGCCCTGCTTGAGTCCTGCCTTGACTTCCCTCTGTGATGGACTGTTACCTGGGAGGTCTAAACTGAAATAAAACCTTCCTTCCTCAAGTTTATTTGGCCATGGTGTTTTATGACAGCAATAGTAACCCCAACAAAGACATATTTAATTCATATGTTCAAAACAGTGTTCTATTCCATTTCAGAATATTTCACACTTAATAGTTATTAAATCTTTTAGCTCTATTTGATTCATCAATTACTGTTTAGTTCTGGAAGGTAACAAGGCAAATTCATAGAAAACATTTCCAGAAATTATTAAGAGTTGAATCTCAAATTACTTAAAATTATTTTTGAAGATAGTCAGTTTAGCTTTAAAAATATAGCATCTATAAAAATTTAGCTGCTATTACTTGAGTTAAAGAAAGCTATGTTTATTAAGATGGGTTTTCTCTAGCTAAGTAAAAGTCAGGCTATTTACCTAGTATTTATAACTTTATTTATATTTGAAATTTTTTCATACATTTACAAAAATCAAAACTCATTTTAAATGTCATAGAAATACATATGTCAGCTTGGAAGGATTAAAATACCTGGTTGTATAACAACTTTGAGAATGTGAAGAAAACATACAAACACACACACACACACAACACACACACACACACAGTGTGTGTACATGCATGCAAACATACACACAGATACACATCAAAGTAATCCCTTTAACTGTTTACATTTCTGTATAGAACCATGAACAAAACATCTTGGCAATCTCCAAATTATGACAGAAGGCAAGATATTTTTGTCAACCCAGATTATATTGAACGTTTAGGTATTTATTCATGAAGTCAAAATGATGCCAATATCAAGAGCATGTTTCCTGAGAAAATAGGAAATACATAAACAGTCCTGTAACTTGAAATTGTTATCAACTTTTTTTGTTCTCTGATTTTCATTAATTCTGTCTTGTGTTTTAAGGCAAAGTGTCATGTAGCCCAGTTGGACTCCATAGATCTGTATTGCTAGGGAGAAACTGAGCCCCTTATCATTCTGGTTCTGCTTTGCAAGCACTAGGTTATAAGCCTGTGACATCCTGGAAGGTTATTTGATTATCTTCCTTTTGGTTAGTAGACAATATTCAATTTAAGTTCATCACTATCAAACGCATCATGATGCAAATAATGAAGACCCACCTAAGTTATCACTTCAATTATAAAATCTACTGCATATATTATTATATATGATACCTATCTGAAAAACTGCTCAATATAAATATACATCTTCAACTAATCCAACTTTAATCCTTCTAAAGTTGCAAGTTTAAAAAAAAAAAACAAAATACAAATATCTAAATCAAGTCTCCTTTATATTACAGAAGGATTGTACTTTGTTCCACACAAGTTTTCTTCAGAAGAGCAATGTAACATTACTCAAAATTACCTAAATGACAGGTTTTCAATTAACAGAGTTCAAGGAAAAATAATTTTTTTCTATGTCTTTTACTTCATAGCCATATTGTAGTTTTAAAAGCAATTATTTATGTTTTTGGTTAGGGGCATGGTTTTATATGTATATTCATTCTATAAGGGTAGCATCAATGAGTTAGGCTAAAAACTTATAGGGAAAAATAAGACTAATAAACAAATGTGAATATAGGTATATTGACCATTGTATTGATATATATCTTTTTCTTCATGGAAAGAACTGTTTTTATTTTTACTGGGTGTGACAACTTCTGTAGGTGATATATTTGAGTAGCTAGATTGAGGGAACCTAGCAACAAAGTAGTCTCCATTCATTCAATGCGAGCTAATATCTGTAATCTGATATTCAGGTGTCCTCCTCATCTACGATGTGGTTCATTGTTCCTTTACATTGAAAGTACTGAGTCTCTTCTAGCTGTTGCCTATTTGCTTCTTTGAAATCAAAAATCTTCCAACAGCTCTCTGACTAAAAATGAGAGTCAATAATAAACATGAACTTCAAGAGCTTCTGAGAAATGCTACTGAAAGCAATTACTAAGAATAATAGGATTAGTGTCCACACTATACTACCATAATTATGATCATGTTACATAGAAAAGTGCCAAATGATAAACAACCACTGTCAACATGGAACAGAAAGTCTCTGTCTCATTTCTTTAATTCAGGACAAATTAAAACTACATTTAAATTAATGGCATGCCCTCAACTTATTTGTTTTTGAGAGACACATGATATAATTAGAAGGTAATATTGAACCAGGAACATTAAAGATAGTCAATAATTTAAGAATTCCTAACCTGATTGAACCTGATTGTCCATTCTTGTGCTCAAAGTTTATTTATTGGAAAACTCTTATGAATTAAAGTGCATAGACATTCCTAAATGCAGAGTCAGTAGAATAGCAAGACCATCTGGCAATTTAAGTCCAATTTGTAATGATAAAAGCTTATACTAATAGATTCCTCTGTGCTGGTAAAGTAGTTCTCCTGCTGATGTCTGCTAACAGGCCTTCATCTCAGAAATACAGTGATGTGCTTTATTTTTTTAATCTTCCTGAATGTCTAAGGAACTAGCATAAACTCAAATATTTCCTACTAGCCATCTAGAAAAAGGAGAAAGACCTTTGTAAAGTTTTATTTCTATTTGATGATCTGTTTTGAAGATGGTGACTTATTTGTAAATCTACTTTTGTCTTTGGAAAGCTGCAATTACCTCCTTTTTATTGCAAGTATATTGCAACAAAATATACTGTAAAGCAGTTGTTCTCAACATTCCTAATGCTGAGACCCTTTAACATAATTCCTGATGGTCTGGTGACCTCCAACAATAAAATTATTTTTTGCTACCTCATAAGCATGATTTTGCTATTTCTGTGAATGATAATGTAAATATCTGTCTTCTGATGGTCTTAGGTGTCCCCCATGAAAGGGTCATTTGACTCCCCAAAGGTTCTCAACACATAGGTTGTGAGTATCTACTGTAAAGAGGAAGACACATGTGAACCTGCATCAAAACATCAATATCTACACTCTAATAAAAAGTTCTTATTTTACATGGTTATAGATTATGACTCATATTTGTGAATTTTGTGCCAGTTTTAGCTGCAATGGAATAATTCTTCATATACCAAGAAACTTGGGGAAAAGTATTTAATTGTAAGATATTTTATTGTGAAAACTCTGTGAGTATTTTGGTAGACATCTGACCACGTACTGGAATATTTTATTACAGGAATAACCTGTTTAGTTTGTCTATGCATTTAAAGAACACATGAAAGATTCTTCATATAAGTTAAATTATTTTACCCAACAGAGTATGCATTGTAGAGATACATTATGAAGGTATCGTTAATATGGCTGATTGAAGGAGCATAACTCTTAAACTACTGTAATAACAAGCATTCATATTGTGTCATATTGGGGGTTGCTTATGGCTTTAAACTTAGATAAAATTAAATTCTGTTGTATGCATGAACAATCAGAGCAATAACTTCCTTTATAACGAGAAGTTGTGATATAGTAATACGGGGGATGGAATGTACATCTAGTATTTTGGCAACTTCATGTCTTTAACCTAATAACTTATTTAGCTTATGTTAATGAATTTGCATCGTTGTGAGCTAGGGTATGAGTTCTATGTCCTTGATCAGTCTTTTTCACATCCCTAACCACAATGCTCTATGCCTTTGAACACTGTCACGGAATGAACCTGTCAATATATCAGTCAATAAACTTGGGTTTCTGACTTGCAGCTGGGTTCACAGATCAGGAGATAGCACCAGGAGCAGAATGAAAGCTTATTGTTGATTTCTTTGAGTCTGTATACCTGCCGAAACCACCTGTGTCTCAAGAATGCTTGGTGCTGATGTCTTTTAGTCCTGTTGGCAATAGTGTCCTAGATTCTTTCACTGTCTTCTGCTTAAGATCTCCAAGCTAATACTACCTGTGCAGTTGCTGCCTTTAAATAAATGATCACCACTTTTCTTCTGTGTACAAATGGCAATAGCTGGACCTTACTTCATGTTGGAGAAAGCAGAATAATAACAGCATGTGTTGCTTGTGAAATTTGTTGTTATGTGTGTGAAAACAGGTAAGGTATATTAGATGCCAAATATTATCAGCAGAGGTAATGTAGGGTCATATGCCTTAGAGGCCAATCTGAAAACCCAGCATGAACGTTCTGTGGTAGCCATATCAGAGAAGTCATCCTGATTCTAAGAATCATTCTAATTTCAGCATGTCTGACTTCAGTTTCTGTCCAACATCACACTTGTCTCAAGCTTAACTTGAGTAATTAACTTGAATAACTTAAGTTGTTCCTAAGGCTTAGGGTAGCACTTTGTCCATTCTTTCATTTTAGAACAGGCCTTCTTTCCAGTATTTATATTTATAGTCACTTTGTCTAAAATTTGGTAAGTATGTGCATTTTACCAGATGTCTGTCACAGAAGTGACAGCTTCAGTGTTGTTAGTAAAAGAGGGATCGACATTGCTGACAAGATGACAGTGCCTTGGTGGCTGGATAACAATGGTGACAAGACTTGAAAATGGCTATGAATTCTTGACATTTCCCTAACAGGGGAGAGGAAGCATATATCATACGCAGCAGAGGTGGTAGACTGTTCAAAGATGTGATGCTCACAGGTGTTCTATCTCTTCTAGACATGTGATAAGGGCTAAGTAGAAACTGTCAGATACTTCGTTTAAACATCAAAATATAAAAAGAGGGTTCCAGCTCCTTCAATATGCCTGCATGACACAAAAGTGGAAATATCCATTTAGATAAAATTCTAGAACAATGAGATTATTTGTACTTTAATTCAAACATACCACGAAAGCACAGAGCTATGTTTGCATCTAAATTATCAGTAATGGGAAGGGCTGGCAGGTGGCAGTCAGATCAAGGAGCTGAGACATTCTGTCTTTAAGCACAATCATGAAGGAGAAAGTGAAAAAGATCTGAATCAAGTCTGTAAACTCTCAAAGTCCATCTATGGTGACATACTTCCTCCAGCATAGGTCCACTTTAAATATTTCATAACATTTTAAAGAGCAACATCAACTCAAGGACATAATGTTCAAATGCAAGAGACCAATAGGGAATATGTCCTTTTCAAATCATCAGTCAATACATAATTCAATATTGAATAATTGTTTTTCAGGTTAAAAATTACTACACCAATCTAGAAATACAGATCTATAAAAACAAGATGGCAGGAAAACATTTAAGAAAATAAATAATTTAATAAAATGCATGTTGGAATATGTGTATAGCTATTCATAAATATCATAACTAAAGTAAAATAGTAATATTTTCCTCCCTGAATCAAAGGTTTCAATGTTCTAGTTTTTCAGACAATATTACAAATATGAATCACAACTGTACTGAAGTTTTATATAAGTAATGGATATTACTCCTATATTTGATGTTTTGATTGACAAACAGGACAAAATTAAATAAATACACTGTAAGAAATTATGTAATAGTTTCAGTATCATGGTGAATTATAAGACAATTTGTTAATTTTGGTTTTATATGAAAAATAACAGATATTAGCATATAAGGAAAAATGCTGTGTGTAGATGGGAATTGACACACATGCACAATTATGTGTACATAGTTATGTGCCTATATGTGGAAGACAGGATAGGACATTGGTTGTCTTCCTTACAGTCTCTGTCTCATTGTCCTGATCAAGATATATCATTGAGATGAAAGTTCACAATTTTCAGATAGATAGTTCCTTTTCATGAGATTTTAGGACTCACCAGTCTCCATACCCTTTGGCTGGAATTAATACATACACAGGTTTGTCCCTAGTCATCTGCTCTTCTATACTTTCCACTTGCCCTATTCCACATTAGTTCTCATCCTAGTTGATATGTATTCTTGTGTGTAATCATCTGGAATCTATATAGTATAAGGAAAAACATAAGAAAACCAGTTGTTCTTCAACAGAGGAATGGATACAGAAAATGTGGCACATTTACACAATGGAGTACCACTCAGATATTAAAAACAATGAATTCTTGAAATTTTAGCAAATGAATGGAACTCAAAAATCATCCTGAGTGAGGTAACTCAATAACAAAAGAAAACAGTGGCTATCAACCCAAAAGTTCTGAATAACCAAGATGCAATTCACAGAAACATAAAGCTCAAGAAGAAAGACCAAAGTGTGAGTGCTTTGGTACTTTTTAGGAGGAGAACAAAATACTCATGAGAGGAAATACAGAGACAAAGTGTGGAGCTGAAATTGAAGAAAAGGCCATCCAGAGACTGTCCCACCTGGAGATTTATCCCATATACAATCACCAAACACAGATACTATTGTGGATGCAAAGAAGTGCATGCTGACAAGAGCCTCATATAGCTGTTTCCTGAGGCTCTGCCAGAGCCTGACAAATACAGAGGTGGATGCTCATAGCCAACCATTGGACTGAAAACAGAGTGTTCAATGGAGGAGTTAGAGAAAGGACTGAAGGAGCTGAAGGGATTTGCAACCCCATGGGAATCCCAACAATATCATCCAACCTGACACACCAGAGCTCCCAGGGACTAAACTATCAACCAAAGAGTACACATGGAGGGACTCATGGCTCCAGACGCTTATGTAGCAGAGAATAGCCCTTGTTGGGCATTAATTAGAGGAGAGGTCCTTGGTCCTGTGAAGGCTTGATGTCTCAATTTAGGGGAACGCCAGGGTGGCGAGGTGGGAGTGGTTGGGTGGTTGAGAGAACACCCTCATAGAAGCAGGGGAAGTGGGGAGGGAATAGCAGGATTCCGGGGGAAACCAGAAAATGGGATAACATTAGAAATGTAAATAAAGCAAATATCTAATAAAAAGAAATGGCCCGGGCGACAGTGTCGCACACCTTTAATCCCAGCACTTGAGAGGCAGAGGCAGGTGGATTTCTGAGTTTGAGGCCAGCTTGGTCTACAGAGTGAGTTCCAGGACAGCCAGGGCTACACAGAGAAACCCTGTCTCAAAGAAACAAACAAACAAAAAAAAAAAAAAAAAAAAAAAAAAAAAAAAAAAAAAGACAAAATCTTTGAAATTTTGCAGTATCTTGATATCGAACTATATATTGAATAGCAATTGCTGTTTTAATACACATTTCTAACATGTTAACAGGATTGACAATGGTTACTTTATTAATTTAGTTTATTAATGAAAATATGTGTATTACTTAGTTTCTTTAACATTACAAGTAGTTTCTGTCCATTTGTTTAATCAGATTCTGAGATTTTCCTTAATATTTGCCATGGATATATACTATTTTATATATTCCTTTCTCACATATCTGGTTCTGGTTAATGACTAACTTATTTTTTTAAAATAATAGGTTATTCAATTGACAACTTTTAGTTTATTTGGAAAATTTCTTCTTTACTTCTTTGAATAAGTATTACATGCCTCCCTTTATGAGAACAAAAGCATTAAAGAATTTTATATTGGATTCAAATTTGCTTGTGCATATAAAACTTCAACCCATCTGGACTCATCTTGTGTTTTTGAAATTGATGAAGTTGCAACTTTAAATTGACTTCCAATGGGAAATTATCCAACATTCTGTTAGCAATGATCATGTCTCCATAGGGGAAATAGGATGCTATTTTGACATAATTCATGGTTCTATATAAGAACTTTAGGTTTGCTATCTTTTTGTGGTTTTGATCAATAAATTTATTTTTGATCTAAACCCCAAAGGAGTCTATTACTGTAGTTTTTGTAAATGTCTAATGGCTTGGGATAAGAAGATTTTTTTAAATTTTCTAAAGACATTTTAATTCACAGTTTTTTTACTTACAGAGATTGAAATTATTTTATAATTTCTACTAAAATACTAACATAATTTTGACAAAATTCTATTACATTTGGCAATCAATTTTTGGTGAAATTCTTCTAGAAAAAAAAAAAAATAAGTTTCAGGTGTGTTGCAATCATTGCTTTATCAGTTTCACACATTTTCATTATTCTTATTTCTATGTGCTTTACATTTTTTTTAATTCATTAGAAGCATTGCTTTGTGAGAAAATAGTTTTTGTGAGCTTTTTATTCTTCTACATTCTTTCCTTCTGCAAATCACTCAAAATTACTTCTCTTCCGCAAATGTGAATGTCTATTCATACATATATATTTTATATGTGCAATATAAATATTTATATGTACAATGTATGTGCATATATACATATGTATGTATACTTTATATACATGTAAGTTATTTACACATAGTATATGTAGTATACATGTCTGTCTGTATACTATACATATATACACTATGTGTGTATATACAGATATACACATATTACATACATATTTATGTATGCATTTATATATACATATATACATTATATTATTTGTAGATACATACACACATATATACATATATATAGCAAATATATATGTATATATAAACATAACATTTATAGCTTCTTTAACTAACAAAGACTACTGTACTCCATACTGTTCTTCCCTTATTAATAATGTTGCATTTCCTGGGGTAGTCATACTAGTGTTGAATAGATTAAGGTAGTGAGTTCTTTTACCTTTCAGAAGGAGGATCGTCCCCAGGTTTCAGAGGGATGAAGAATATTGAATATGTATAAAATTTGCAAATATAAATAAATTATATATTTTAATAACTTACAGTTTTATTTTTCATTGAAATGATCATATAAATATTACTTGTTAGTATAAAATGATTTTATTTATTTTGTATTATCTTTATCATAGCATAATCACTATTATCTCTTAAATACAAAGATGTGGCTGGCACATCTATATATTATAGATTGTATTTCTTCCACATACATAAAAAGTGTCTCTAATTTTTCTTGTTATGTAGTGATATGTGTAAATGGAACTTTTATTTGCCCAATGTAATTTTAGTCTTGAGGCTTACTACTGAATAAGCTAACCCTTTTTGCTCTTTCTGGATTTAGCCTGGCTGGTTCAATTGAACTATTCTGGATCAAAGTCCTTTGCAACCTGACCAATTCAATCTGCCTTCTCTCAGCTTCTCAAGGAATTGTTCTGCTTAACCTCAACTTAACTCTGTCAATTTGTTCTAATCTTCTGGCTTCTTATTCTCTGGCTTTAAGTGCCTTTGCTGCACAAACTGAATGCAATTGAACTCAAGTCCACTTCACTGGCTTTCTGTGCTGTTTGTTAACTGACTGACTCATCTCCACTGCACTCAACATACAAAACAGAACTGATGAATTATACCTCAGTATCTGCATGCCTGTGTCTTCTAATTACTGGGATTAAATTTGTATACCACCATGCCTAGACCTATTGTTTTCTTTACCTGAAATTTGTATAATACCAGGCTCACCTTGAACTTAGTCTTCACTCTGTCCTCTTGGGATTAGATGTGTGTTTGTATTCTAACCAGATCACACAGACCTAGAAGTTCTTTAGATGTGATCCCTTACCAGAACAATTATATTAATGGATTAAATTATATCTACAGATATGAGATGCAGGTGTTTTGCTCTAATAAAAAAACTAAGGTAGATATTCCCTTACACCATGGAAGAATTTTCTAATAGTATGCTATTTTAAATCATGTAGAATACTTTGTGTTTTTATTTGAACTTTGATTAATTTCAACACTTTGAATACTAGATTTTAATTTGTTGATAAGATTTAAATGATAGCATTGGATATTATGTCACCATACATATTTCTAGTGAATTAATTTAGATATTTTTCAAATATTTGTATTATGTTATAATATAATTTTTATATTTTTACAATCTATTTTTATTTACTATCTTTATTCATTAATTATTTGGAAATAAAATAATGACACAAAATACTGACTCAATAGAAAAATGTCTAATAGTATCAATATAATTTTTCTACTCTTTTTATTTTTTCTATTTTCTTCTCATTTTTTTTTCAGTAGTTCTTAGAACATGCAAATGTACTTTTTCTTATTTCTCGCTTTTTCTACCTCTCAGATACATCTGCCTTGCCTATTCACCTTCTTTGTTTCTTTTGATATCCTCTCAAGTTCAATTCGTGCTCCAGGTGGTCCTCTGACACACGTGTATCAATGACATGCTCTAAGCTCGCATCATATATACACAGTAAAAAGAAAATTATTGTTGAAATATCTCTCGAGATGAATTCTTCATACCCATTTCAGGATTCAGAATTTGGATTTTCAAGTGTTTCTTTCTATTCAGTTATGCTGAAAATTGAACTTGTGCCTCTGAATCATTAATTCATAATGACTTATGAATTAAAAACACAAAGGAATTTATAATATTCAATATTTGAAAAGTCTATGGAAGTTTTGTAGAAGACAGAGATCATCTAAGTGTTATAAAAAAATTTTTGATATTCTAATTTCAGGAAGTCTTGCCTGAAATGAGAAAAGACAATACACTGAAATGAAAAAAATAAGAATTATAATACTCAAGAACATGGTGTTTTTATATTTTAAAATACCTTAAATACCTTCATATGAAAATATGAATTACTCATTTGAATTCTACACATGTATTTTATGGCTGGAAGTTTTACACATATTAATTTATGAAATGTATTTCATGTGTGTAATATTTTCTCTTCTTATCTTGTCTGAAGTCTTATATCATCCCCCTTAATCTCTATGGAAAGCAGATGCTTTAATAGTTTAGAGTCCCAACTATTTTCTATCCTCAGATGAATGGAGCATAAAGTCTCCAAGCTATGTCAGGCTTATTCTTCCTACCCTATTCTTAAGAAAGATGTTTGTTCTCTGTGGAAAGACATTCTATGCCCTATCATTTTTTATCCTATATTCCATACTGATATTAACTTGTGAACAGTAAGAACTTTATGCAGTAAGATTTCTTGTTTAACATATTTTTCTTTATGTGCATAAAATAAGTCACATATATTGTCACAATAAACATGTTTAATAAATAATTAATTGTATGTAATTATACTTTCTGGTTTAAACCTATATTCATGAGTAAATGCATTATGGACTGATTCATTGCTACTTTTGCACATGAAATTGTCAATATTTTCCAAATAATCAATAATTAGACATTTGTAAAATTAATCAACGTACAATCTTCTTATAGACAATGAGATTCCAAATAACCAGGTTTTTACCTAGTGAAGTAACCCCCTTTCTAGTTTTGCTTCTAAGTACTCTCTCTCTCTCATCTGTTTATTATACAACTGATTGCTCTTGTTTCCTTCCCCAATGGCCTTTTATTTCCCCTTCAAGAGAGAACTATGGGATTCCCTTCTTCTACATTGAACCCTTCTTGTTACTTAGCCTCTCTAATTCTGTGGGTTAAATCATGATTGTCCTTTACTTTACAGTTAGTATTCACTTACAACTGAGTATGTACACTCTATTTTTCTCGGTCTAGATTACCTCACTCAGGATGTTTGTTTCTGGTTTTATCATTTGGCTGTAATTTCTTGATGTTATTTTTTAATAGTTGAGTAATAATCCATTGAATAAACATGCCACATTTTCTTTATCCATTCTTCAGTTAAGAAGCATGTATATTTTTTTCTAGTTCATGCTATTATGGATAAAGCTTCTGTGAACAGAGTTGAGAAAACAACCTTGTGGTAGAAGGGAATATCCTTCTAGCATATGCCCATGAATAGCTTGGTCTTGAGGTAGATAAATTCCCAATTTTCTTAGTAAACTGTCTTATCAATTTTGAAAGTGGCTCTACAAGTTTGTACTACCACAAGCAGTGCAGAAGGGCTACTTTGCTCTACATCCTCACCAGCATGAGCGTTCACTTGATCGTAGCCATTCTGACTGGTGCAAGATAGATTCAAAGTAGTTTTGATTTGCATTTCCTAGCTGACTAAGGATGTTGACCATTTTGTTAAGCATTTCTCAGCCATTTGAGTTTTCTCTGTTTAGATCTATAACTCACTTTTGTTTTGGTTATTTGATTTGTTGATGTCCAGTTTCTTGATATATATATTGAATATTGGGCCTTTGTCTGATTTGGTATTGATGAAAATTTCTTCCCATTCTGTAGGCTGCCATATTTTCCTATTAACAGTGTTGTTTGCCTTACATAACCTTTTAGTTTCATGTGTTTAATTTATTAAATTGAAGGAGATATCAGAAGACGAGAAGATCTTCCATGATTGTGGATCATCTCCCATGCCCATAGATTATTAGGATTAACATAGTAAAAATCGCCATCTTCCCAGAACCAACCTAAAGATTCAATACAATCTCCATCAAAATTCCAAAAGAATATTTTCCAGACCTTGAGAGAGCAATTCTGAACTTTAGAAAAACAAAAACCCCAGGATAAGGAAGACAGTTCAGTGTAACGAAAGAAATTCTAGTATCACCACCATCCATGATTTCAAGTTGTGCTATAGAGCTCTAATTATAAAAAACACATACTATTGGCATAAGAAGGACAGGTTGATTAATGGAATTGAACCAAAGACCCAATGTAAATCCACATACCTATATACATATGGACACTTGGTATTTAAAAAGATGCCAGAAATATATAGCAAAAAAGAAAAGCATATTTAACAAATCATAGAAGACTAAAGGGATGTTGGCATGTAGAAGAATGCAATAGGATCCACGCCTATTACCCTGCACAAAACTCACATTGAAGTGGATCAGAGACCTCAAAATAAAACCAGATATATAAAATGGATAGAAGAGACACTGCTAATAGACTTGAACATATTGACAAAGGGAACAACTTCTTGAATAAAACACTGATAACACATGAATTAACTATACAGGGCGGTTTTGCAATTAATTACTAGTTTTTTTCTGTTATATTATTTTTTGCCCAGAAGAGTTCTTTAATTTATAACCATAACATTGTATGTTATAACATTTCATAATGCCTCCTAAGCAGTTTTATACCTAATGAATTGCACCTAATGAGAGTCTAAGAAAACTGTTACATGATAGTATATTTAACAAATGATTGCTCATATTTCACTTGAGATATGAAATGCATTCCTGTAAAAAGGAATAGAATTTCTGCCTTCCTGTATCTCATTTTCTAGAATGAGGGACAGATGTTTAAAAACTTAAGCTGATATAGTAAAATGATAAAGCCATATAAGAGATAATATGTTCTGTACTAGGAAAGAGAAAGAAAATCAAATCTGATTATTGATTATTGAGAGTATCTGAAAATATCAGAAAACTGTACAACTAAACAGTGGTCTCTGACCACTGGAAATGAGTTAGACAAAACTCAGATATAGAACTCAAAATAATGATGTAAGTTTTCCCAACAACACAACAATAGGTGATTAAAATAAAGAAAGTAATTCATGAGATGGAAAACAAAAGTTTGAAGTTGGCTTAAATGTATTTACACTAAGGGAAGTGTGGAATTATTGGAAATCAAGAGAAAATATGTTTTGAATCTGAAGTGTCACCCAAAAGCTTGTTTTTGAATATGTATTACACAGCTGAAGGAAGGTACTGTTCGGGAGGATGTTGAACTTTTATAAATGTTTGTTTGACTATCTCATTATAACCTTCGAGCAGATTTCCAAGGAAGTTCCTGCATTTGTTTGTTGAGTACTCTGCTTCCTTCTGTGATTATTCCCCAGAGGCTGCCACTAATCCTGTCATGATGGCAGGCCTTCCCATTCATGAACTCCTAATATCTCACTAGACCAAGAGAATCAATATTTCCACTTTTAAGTTGTTTATTTTTTCTTTTTTGGGTATTTGAGAACAATCATCCACCATTTACTAATAGAATGTGCTTACCTTCTACAGTGAGTTCAGTCATTAAAGATTTGCAAGTTAATGCATGCCATATAACCAGTGTAATTAAAACATACAAAGAAAGGGGCAGGACATAAAGGAGGATTTCTTTCTGTGGTTAAAATTTCAAGGTCCTATACTCATTCTCCAATATCACAAACAAGCAACAACAATAAGAATAACAACCAACATCAAAAACATAGATTTTAATCATTAAATTTCATAAAAATATCATTTTTAAATAACATAGACAACAACAGCTGATTTTTTAAAAATATATGTACATTGTCACTTCATAAAAAATGAAGAAATAACAGCTTTATAAATAGAGAATACGTTAAGTGCACATACATAGAAATCATTATTCAGAATTTGAGGAGGCATGATATCTGACAAATCTTTCCTCTGTATTAAATATTCATTTATACTGTAGAAAAATCATACAGAAGCCTAAAATAGTTTACAGAATAATGTTGAACAGTATAAAATTAATAATATTTTAAAATGTAGTTTCCTCACAAGTATTTGACTTTCTGATTTATCTCTAAAATATCTACCTTGATTGCAATTAGAAAAAGATATTTTGTTAAATTTTGAATTATTTGTAGTCTTGGGAAAAGTCAAAGTATGTTCAAGTCTACTGATTAGATTGAAATAAAAAATGTACTTTGCTGTTTCAGATCACAAAAACTCAATAGTTTACTGAAAGCTTTGTGAATAGGTAAGTGAATCATGAAAAAATGTTAAGGTTATCAGAGGGATATTTGCTTTAAAGAAAAGTTTTACAGATATTTTACTTGAAACAAAATTTACCAAGAGTGAACTGTATACTTCTTGAGTAGAGAATTCTACATTTGACCAATGTATAACAAATAAACATCAAAATCAGAAGAACTCATTTCCATCTTCCTGGAGAGTCCACTCTTGCCTAGTACCCAGTGGTGAGTCCCTTCTAGTTTCTAGTAGTTCATTTCCAATATGTTGAGTCAGTGACGATAAATCCAAAATAACCATTCGGTGAGACCTGAAATCACCTAGAAGTAGATTTCTGAACATATCTGCAAAGAACTATCCTGACTCTTTTACTTGAGGTGGGAAGATCCATTAGCAATGGGTGGGACCTTTCCCTGGCCTGGGTATCCTGAACTGCACAAAAAGAATAAAGTAGACTCAGCACCAGCCTCCATTTGCTGTCTGTTTCTTGACTGTGATATCAATGGAAAGAGCTGCTTCAGATTCTTCCTGCTGTGACTTCTGCGCCTTTGTGGTCTACACCCTCAGAAAATGAGCCAGAATAAACCTTTCTTCCACATGTTCCTTCTGTCAGAACATCTTCTCATAGCAACTAGAAGTAACTAAGACATAACCCATACAAAACATTTTAATCCCCATTTAATATTTAGATTTTAACTTATTTTACTGAATCAGACATTTGGTCAGTTTTTGAGGGATTATTACTATTATATAGAAGTCAGATATTTATTATTTATTATTTCATTTTAATTAGCATTTCACTCTAGAAGTATAAAAAACATTCCAGTCTCTTGGATATTTGAGCTATTTCTAATATTTTATAACTGTCAATAGAGCATCTACAAATACTTTAAGAAGTTTATTTTAGACAAAGAAATCATTTTCTTCAGTTTTGGAAGATCTAGGATCAGAATTGATAGGTCATTACTAGCTGTTTTATTATTTTTATAAGACATTGTTAAAAAGGTTCAATGGGACTATTACCTATTTTTTTCTCAAAATTCTTTGCTTTGCACACACCATTTGGGTCACACACTACCTTTACTTACATAGTGCCTTAAGTATGTAAAATTGAAGGCACTGAAAAAATTTAGAATCATAGCCATTCTAATTTTAAAGGTATGTTTTCCAATAAATAGAGATGTGTTTTTATGCTTGGTTGTTGTCTTTTAGAGTCCTATTTCTTTTGAAGGGAAACAGAGAGAAAATATATCTATAGGAAAAGAGAGCTGGGATGAGTAGAGGGAGGGAAAGGGTAGTAGGGATGTACTGTATAAGAGAAGAATTAATTTTTAATAAAAAAGATGTAGATCTTCTTTTATTATATTTGTCAATGGCAAATTCCTACTATTGAATCATGTTCTAGTTACTTTTTCTTGTTGAGTTCTTCTTATTCATTGATGTATGGACTTTACTTCCCAAACTCATAAGCAAAGCATCAGATTGCAGTTGTTCTCTCTTTTTTTTTTTTTATTGGAAATTTTTTTTTTACATTTCAGATGTTCTCTCCTTACCCCATTTCCCCCACTCCCTCCCAGGAACTCACTATCCCTTCGCCCCTCCTCCTGCCTCCACGTTGGTGTACCCCCACCACCCTCCCCCGTACCTCACCTCCCCACCCTCGAGTATCCCCCCCCTCACAAAGTCCAGCCTTCATGAGACCAAGGATCTCTTCTCCCACTTATATATAGCTCCCTTGCATATATAGCTGGGGCCATGGGTCCCTCCCTAAGTTCTCCCAGGCTGGTGGTTTAGACCCTGGGGGCTCTGGTTGGTTGGGATTGTTGCTTTCCTCATGGTGTCACGAATCCTCTCAACTCCTTCAGCCTTCACTCTATCTTCTCCATTGGGAACCCCATGCTCAGTTTGATGGTTAGCTGTGAGCATCTGCCTCTGAGTATGTCAGGACTCTTGCAGATCCTCTAAGGAGACAGCTATATCAGGCTCCTGTCAGCATGTACATCCTGACATCCACATCAACCTCTACCTTTAGTGACTGCACATGGGATGGATATCCAGGTGGAAATGGTCTGTAGACGGTCCTTCCTTCAGTTTCTGTCCTGCACTGTGTCTCCATATTTGCACCCTTGAGTATTTTGTTACTCCTTCTAAGAAGGACTGAAGCCTCCCCTACTTGGTCATCATTCTTCATGAGCTTTATGTGGTCTGTGAGTGAATTCTTTTGCTATAAGTAATTCTGTTAACATTCATGCCCATTTGAATGATATAAGAAAAGCTCCATGTCTCAAAGTGCTTAATTTGCCAAATATTGATTTTTCTTTCCATGTAAGGTACTATTGCTAAATTATATGAATCCAGAACTTTTTACCAGTGATGGATAATCTTCAGTCAATTGTGTCATCTCATTCCAATTTTAAAAATAAACTTTAAAAGACATAATATTCTCTGGAAATGTATCCAATCCCAATTTCCAGGTGCTCTGAAATTCTGTCACTACCTTCTGAGTGCATCAATTTTCTGGTTGTTTGTGACAGCAATTTTTCTCACTCTTGGATTTAAAATATTTTGTTATCCTCTGAACTGGATGTTCTTTGAAACATAATTAGTATGCTTACTGTCTCACTTTTCTTGAATTTCTTGTACCCTCTTCTGCTATACTAGACTTCAATATGGATATTGCAGTATATAACAGCAGCACCTAGTTTTTCTTATTTATCTGATATGGTTTTGTTTCTTCTCCATGAACATCCCTTCCTAGACTTGAGGTTCCACAAAGGCAAAAATTGGCATTCTTATAACATCTCTGTGTGTAGAAGATGGCACAATGCTTAAATAATATATTTGTCCGTTGTTCCTGGCTTTTAGTTTAGACTCTGTACTTTAAAGAATAATATGGATATTATGCAAAAATGTAACTATCTAAAGTCAAAGATAAATATAGAAATGTGTACAATAATGCCTTCTGCTCTGTTGTTAGTTAATGTTAAGTTATTACTATTTATCTCTAGTTAGAGTATGAAAACATGAACAAAAACTTGGTTACAGCATTAATTTCACATAAAAATATCCATAAAGCACTATTGTCATGAAAATATCATAGACAGTTCACAGGAACAAGAAAGTAATAGGTTATTCTAATGAAGGTTAAAAAGTTAAGTCATTACACTATAGTGTTTATTTTTTTCTTAAATCATGTGCTTCAGGAATCACTGGTGCTCTAACAAACATTTTAATAATTTCTGGTTTTATACAATTTTTTAATTTAAAAGGACCTTATAAAATACTGTTATTGTACAAATTTAGGTATTTTAATTTTTAAACACAGCAATCAATATATTTAAATTTTTTATAAAATAAAATAACATAGCTGGGAAAATAGGTTCATGATTGTCACTCAAGGATAAGATGTGATTTAGATCCCAAAACTAGTTGTAGGGTTGTGCACTTGTAATCCTAGGTGTTGGTGAAATGGACAACAGATAGATCCCTGAAACTCCATGGCTAGGTCATCTATCCTAATGGGTAAGCTCAGCTTTAACAAGACACTTTGATGATATAATAAATGGATTACTCAAACAGAGTTATAATAACTTCAAGGTAAGTCTCTGCCCAACACATAAATGTCTGCCAGTATACATGTGTACACAAACATACACATGTACCTACACCAATCATAAAATCACACATGTATACAAAATATACACAAATAAGCAAATAAAAATTAATTTAGATGAAGACACACCAAAATAATGATTATTAAAGTGTATTTAATTGTTTACATTTCATAAATATATCCAGAAATGCAGGCAGAAGTACAAATATGCATATATGTACTTAAAGAGTCATGCAAACTATGTCTAAAATATTTCATTCTATTTTATTTTTAGTATTAAGAAAGCTCCTTGGAATAAACAACTTCAAGTCACAGTTAGAATTGGGCAATTGTAGGAAACAGAGTGACAAGGTTATGCTAGCATGCACAACTGTGAATAGGCTTTCAGACAGCTAAAATGTGCCATTTAGAAGGAATGTGTCTCATTTATACATTGTTTAGAGTGATTGAAATACATTGCTCTCACCCAGCTCCTTGGCAAGTGTTTCAATTAAGTGGGCACAAAATTTATCCTAGTTCAGTGTTCTATTATTCTGCTCTGTAGTATATAATTGCATGTGACTTTGGACTTGTAAAGGCCTTCCATTGTAAGGAAAATAAAATAACACATCTCATTTAAGGTAATAACCATAACTTTTCTCAGTGGAAATTCTTGTTTGGTAAAAAGCCATTGATGCTGGCAGCACAGGGCTTTTATTTTCATCACTGTATTAGAAAATAAAGGAAAATGTCAGAAAATGGGCAAGAGATTCAAATAGACTTTTCTCAAAAGAAGACATACAAACAGCTAACAGGTATATGAAAAAGGTCTCACCAACATTAGTTGTCAGGGAAATGGCAAACCAAAAAAAAAAAAAAAAAAAGATTCCATCTCACCTCTAACCAAATAGCTCTTAACAAAATGACAAAACAAAGCCAGTATAGGTCAGATATGGAAAATGTGAAATTTATCCATTATCGGTGAAAATGAAAATTAGCATTTCCATTATTTCAAAGGCATTTATTTATCTAGGGAGAATATACTATAATTACATCATGGAAATACTTACATTCTACAAGTGAGTCAAGAGTAACCTAAAGATATCTAGAATTCATAGTTCCTCCTTCTCTTTGGGTAAAAAGAGCTTAAAGAATAGGTATATACTTCTTTTACTCTATGGTCTTCTTCTAGAAGATATAAAAACTATATCAACAATATAATTCTCCATGTATTGTTTTATTGTGTTTTTAAGAGTCTGACATTACTTTTATTTTCTAATAGCTAGCTAGCAACTGTATTGGAAAGGGAAACATTTTCTAAAGTTTCAAGCCCAAATGATACATACATTCAAGCAGGTTCAGACAGACAGACAGACAGATACACACACAAACATACACAAATGAAAATCAAGTCATGCACATTTATTTGTTGTGAGCGGCATATTTTAGTATAATAACAGAATGATTTGTTTATATTCTGAATACCAGCAATCCTTGTCCAGCATTGCCAAAAGACTGGATATAGAAATTTTACTTAACCTGCTATTTTTCTGAATGTTTCTTAACACTTATTAAAAATAAATCATTTTGCAATAAAAAACTAAGTAATTTTAAAACATCCACTTTTTGTTTGCAGATCAATTTAAATGTGAATATATGCATCATATGATGAGTAATGACACTAAGGTAGGTTTTTTTTCTATGTTAATTACCAGTCTTTCCAAGTCCTTGTCATGTTTCAGAGAATATAATGGTTAGCAACAGGAATTTTTGTCTTAGAAACAATGTTTAATTTTGGAATGTAACCTTTTCAACAGACAAGTTGTTATTTTTTGTCAATCTCTCTCACTGTTTATGATGGTCAGCTGAGGATCCAGATTCAGAGTCAATCTCTAAATGTAGACTAAGGGCTAAGTACAGGATGTGAGTTTGGTAAATTGGGTTCTTGAGCTAACATCCTCCAGAGATGTCTGTCCATCTGTATCCACTTAACTTCCTTATATCTTCCTTATATCTAAAATCATGTTCTATGACCAGGTTCTAGATTTACCTCTCTGTATCTCTGTGCATGATATAATTATTTGTTTTTGTTTTCTGCCAATCATAGGTAATGTTAAGGTACTAATATTCTTGTGAGATAAATTACTGGAAATCAGTTTGGCATAATCTGCTACTCTTTTAAGAAGGAAAAAACATTTTTTAAAATGTTATTGGCTAAAATGAAAGCACGAAGCTCCAAGTCAGGTTGACTGTTGTTACCTGGGAGCTGGGGGGGAGGGAATCAGGAGGTAATCTGTATACATGAATTTATACATTCAATGTGTGAAAATTACTGATTTTGACTGAACAATGGTTTATAAAATAGTCAAGATGTCAGAGATGGGCCAAACTACTGTACAGGTTGAAATGGATGAGTTACACATTGTGTCTAAAATATTATCCCATTAATGATAGGATTAATTACAGTTGCTTTGAAGACGTGTTTTCTACAGAGGGACAAGTTAGTCCAATTCTAGATGTGCTTATAAGCTTCCAGTCTACAGAACAGGAAGGGAAACAAAATTGAGTGTAACAGCATTTCTGTCAATCAACATGGTAATGGATCAATACTTTTCAATAACAGGAAGAATTGCCATAAAACTTGAATGTTCTAATGGAATCTGTGTAACTCCTTTATAAGTCCCTGTGAATCAAAGCTATACTATTCTCTGTGTGACCTGTGGTAGGTTTCCACAATGTTCTTAAGCATCAATTTGGCTTTGGAAACCGCTGTTTCACAGCAGAAATTGAAAGCGACCATCATAGTTATGTTGAGAAAAGTAATAATTTGCAATTCAGGGGAAGCTTAGACTTGAAAAAAACAGACTGACTTTCTCATAAGGTTTTAATTCAGATATCATTACCGAGGAGAATAGAGTACATGTTGCAAGAGAATTGAACAGCTTTCTCGCTGAGCACTGCATTCAAGTATTCCAGCAAATTGAAACCATCATTATTCTATCAAAACAAACATGCATTGACTAATTATACCGCTCCAGACAGCATCTTGAGCTACTTTGCATATTACAAAGTTGCTTTCTTTGAACTTTCAAAGCTGTTTTCTTCTTCAGGACTTTTTGTGGCTCCAGTCTGAGGACTAACATTTGCTCTGGTTAAATGATGGTAAATAAGTTGGATTCACATTTTGTATTTCAAAAAAAAAAGGAGAAAATAATATAGAATATTATGATAGATCAAAATATGAATAGAATCTAATAATTAAGCAAATAATTTTAAGTTAAATTTTATTATACATATATATATATATGTATGTGTGTGTGTGCTAATCTAATAATATTTTATTATGTCATATTTTGAGACATTATTAATATTTTAATACCTATGTTTATACATAATTTAGAAAACAATTTATTTAAAATTGTGAACACTTTTACTAAGATAATAAAGACTTAAAATCACACACACACCTTCATATACACACACACACGCACACACTCCTCATAACTGAATTGCTAGAAGTCAGTATTCAGTGTAACTCATATCAACTAATGGACTTTTGTATCCAAAAAAATTCTAAATTTTCCATATCCTTATTCTTTGTTCAACCAACAACATCTAAGAATGGCTAATGTGCCACATACTCAAGATTGTTATCTTTTGTTTCTTTGAATTTGTTTGCACTGACTGAGGTATAAGATGAATCTTTGATTGAATTTTCAGAAACAAAATCATTGTTAAGTGGACACTCAGAGACTATGATGAATATTTTGAAAACCCTAGACAAGAACTAATAGATACCAAAAGTGGGAAGAAGACAAAAGTTGTGGTCGCATTACCCGAAGACTGTATTTATGTCTTGCAGAGGCCATCTCCATGCAGAATCCATCTTCAACAGTGAGATAAGTGAATTTGCTACCAGATAAAAGGTCAAGAACAGCTCACTCTTTACATTTGAGGGTCAAACTTCTTTTTATATATGGATACAACATTTATTCTTCAATCTTCCTAAAAATTATCCAACAAACTCCAATATACATTTTACATAATTTTACACCAATAATTGTCTAATCATGCCTCTCCTTCCCAAGAGCTGGAGCTAAGGTCTGTGCCACTATACCTAGCCATATATGTTTACTTGTAAAAGAACTAAATGTTTAAATGCTTTTTTTTCTCTATGTAAATTACCTACAGATTAGCAACTTTCAACATGTAGATCTTAATGACTATGGGGGGTTGCATATCAGATATACTGCATATCAGGTATTTATATTATGATTCAAAACAGTAGCAAAAGTATAGTTATGAAGTAGCAACTAAATAATTTTATATTTGGAGGACCGTATAATACAAGGAACTGTATTTAAGCGTCATAGCATCTAGAAGGTTGAGAACCACTGATATGAAACAATATATCCATGTATTGATGTCCTTTATTGTTGGTTTTGATCCTTGTATATATTTTCAAGTAGTAAACACTTTTCACAATAGTGGAATATAGAAGTGCATCAATAATTTCATAGAAAAACTCATTGCTAGCAAAACAATCCCATTAAACCAAAGGATACATTTCAGCTTTTGGAAAATGCTAACACTGCCAGCTAGACCTCCTTGTAAAATTGGAAACAGACTGGTTATAGACATAAAAGCCTGTGATACTGTGTCAGCACTTTCTAAATCTGTATTATACTTTTTGTTCCAAGTGTAATCAAGGCCAACCCTATAACAGAAAACACATCAGAGAAACCTACAAAAATACCTATGGATTTATCGATGAAGATTTTCCCATGCCCTTTACAGCACAAAGAATCTCTTAGGAAGCAAAATGAATAGCTTGGTCATTGGGTGAATATCACATCTTTCAAAGTATACAATTAAAATATATTTTGTTGAAAATATAGATGGGATAGGAGTTGTATGTTTATGTAATAATTTATGTATTGATTTTATAGTCATGTATAATAAAAAAAGATCTTTATCAATTGTTCACTTTGTGTAAACTATTTTTAAAACCAATATCTCACTAAGATTTCTAGTTAAGGTACTATAATGCATGGGAATCAAAAGGCATACAAACGAGCAACAACAAAACATAAGTACTAAACTAAAATACAGTGATCAACTCCAGGAAAGGCAGCAACATTCATCACATTCTAATAACAGAAAATAAAACACAAAAAAACCTATTATTCTCTGAAAATCTAGGAGAAGATTTTAATTTGATTAAATGAAATTGGCAAATGAAACTTTTCTGAGTAATCAATCTTAAGAAGATTGACCATTAGTAAATTACACGAAGACAAGACTTACTCCTATTCATATTCCCATCACCAGTGACTTTAAATACCATGAAACACAATCAAATTTTCAGTATAGATTTGGTTAGCAAAATGTGAACAATATTGGAGAAAAAAAAAATACCTAGAGGGGACATGTGGTTTGACGTCCTAATCAAGCACGTAGGTGCAGAAAAAAAAACCCGTCGGATAGGTAAGCAACCTTAAAACCCCACACTTAGGAGCGAAAGAAACCTGTCTCGAAAAAAAAAAATATAAAACATAAAAAACTGCCAAAAAACTTCAAAATAAACTAAATTTGAACAATTTTCACTGCACATTTTAGGACAAAGAAAAATACTATTGGAACCTAAGTCCACCAACAACATTTTATGCTAATTCTAATAGAAGAGTAGCTATCACCAAAAATTAATTCAACATAGCAATGAGAATCTCAATAGCTATTCCATAAAATGAGACACAGATGGCTATAGACTTACATAAAGAAAGAGCAAGAAACTTCGTAAGCTCTCATGGAGATAGTTCTCCTCTCTCTCTCTCTCTCTCTCCCCTCTCTCTCTCTCTCTCTCTCTATCTCTCTCTATCTCTCCCCCTTCCCTCCCTCTGTGTGTGTTGTTGATACCTAAGTGATATTGAAACACAAGGAAATCTATGCTAGTATAGAAAATCATAATTATGTTAATACAATATGTCAATTGGATTGAATATGTAAGTTTAGATTGAGTTAAAGAATTAACTTTTGAGTTAATAACCAGACTTCTAGTCATTACATACAGGTCACAGTGTGTATGATAGAAGCTAGGATAATACGGGTCAAAACACCCAAAGAAACTTAGGATTCACACTGATAGAAACCAAATAACAGAAAACTAGATATTTAAAATAAAGCATACTGTCTACTCATTAAAACTAACATTGTATGTAATTTGTAAGACAGAAGAGTAATATGGTCAGAATTAGAATAACAGTGGTTTGATATAGCGAATATGGTATAATGAGTTATAAGGAAATGTAACATGAAGAAAAAAAGACAATTTAGAATTTAAAGAGACATATTTGTGAGGAATTACTAGAAAGTAAATGTAATGTGAATGGAGATGGATTATAATTATCACAAATAGGATTTGAGGAAATCCTGAGAGGAAGGATGAACTAAGGAGTGATCGATGTTTTTTTCAGCTTTAAAATGGTTAGAAATAAGGAATAAAGCAAAGGATCAGCAGCGGCACATTTGTTCTATACTGTCTGCAGTCTGCTGATGATTGGAAATACCCATTGGTATCTGAAATTCTCTAAATTTTCTCAATGGACTTGATGTGGTGAGCCAGTGAGATTCACTTCCTTTAGTTTTTCCTATATCCTTTCTTTCCATTTGTATTTCATTTTGGCTGTAGAGCCGTCCTTTAGAATTATAGCTTTGGGAGTTATTTGATAGAACAGGATGTTATACATTGGTGAATTTCTGGAATAAGTAAGCAGCAAAGTATTCAAGCAGATGGAATCTTTGTACCTTGGCTTCTTGGTTCAATTGTGATTTAAAAGAACAATCAATCCACTTTGTGAAATTTCCTCATTTTGAAATGAGGGCATCATATTTCCTATTTTTCATTTATGGTCTGTGACTGATAAACCCTTTAGCATCAACAAAAGAAATCCCATGAGAGATATAGATCATTCCAGAGCTTCATGATTTGTATGTGTGTGTGTATGCGTGTGTGTGTGTATGTGTATGTGCATGCTTGTGTTTGTGTAGATAGAATATTAAAATGCATTTCGAGGGAGTGAATATATAGATAAAGAAAGTAGAAACCAATTGGTTTTGCTTTGTTTGTTTGTTTGCTTTGTCTGAGAGCTAGAAACCTTTTTGTAACACTCTGATATATCTTTTGGGAAGTATCTGTAACACACACAAACACAAGGTTAGAGAGATAGACAGATACAAGACATAGACAGAGAGATGACAAGGGGACTTAGAGTGATAGAAATATTCAACAGTTCTTTAAATATACCTACAAAGATTAACTCAGGAACATTCCATGGACTGTAATTTAATAATCATTGATACATAGTTTAAATATGTCTAAAATAAGTTGATATTCTATTCTGTAAATATAACTACGGTATGAAATTAATATGCATTTTGCTATTTATAATATTTGAATTGAATTATCTACAAATTCAATATTAATATTATAAAAAGGTGAGTACACATTTTTAAAAAGAAGTTAATATGGGTCATTCTTGGACGCACCAGCAGGATGAATAATGGCACACAGACTTCTAATGTAGTTAACGGCTTTGAACTTTTGCTAGAACAATCACCCAGCTAGTTAATCTAATGTTATGTGATTATCTTGCCCAAGACTAGGCAGGTGGCTAGCACTATGTCTTTCTTTTTTCTTCTTTTTTTTTTTTTTTTTTTTTTTTTTTTGATTTCTATCAAGATCTTCTTTTTTTTTATTGGAAAATTTTTATTGTAAATTTTTTTACATTTCAGATGTTCTCTCCTTACCCCATTTCCCCCCCTCCCTCCAAAGAACTCACTATCCCTTCCCCCCTCCTCCTGTCTCCACGTTGGTGTACCCCCATCCACCCTCCCCCATACCTCACCTCCCCACCCTCGAGTATCCCCCCCCACGACGTCCAGCCTTCATGGGACCAAGGATCTCTTCTCCCACTTGTATATAGCTCCCTTGCATATATAGCTGGAGCCATGGGTCCCTCCCTAAGCGCTCCCAGGCTTGTGGTTTAGACCCTGGGGGCTCTGGTTGGTTGGGATTGTTGCTTTCCTCATGGTGTCACGAATCCTCTCAACTCCTTCAGCCTTCACTCTATCTTCTCCATTGGGAACCCCGTGATCAGTTTAATGGTTAGCTGTGGGCTTCTGCCTCTGAGTATGTCGGACTCTTGCAGACTTCTAAGGAGACAGCTATATCAGGCTCCTGTCAGCATGTACATCCTGACATCCACATCAACCTCTACCTTTGGCCTAGAAGCACCTAAAGAAATGTTCAGCATCCTTGGTCATCAGGGAAATGCAAATCAAAACAACCCTGAGATTCCACTTCACACCAGTCAGAATGGCTAAAATAAAAAACTCAGGGGATAGCAGATGCTGGCCGGGATGTGGAGAAAGAGGAACACTCCTCCATTGTTGGTGGGATTGCAAGATGGTGCAACCACTATGGAAATCAGTCTGGCGGTTCCTCAGAAAATTGGACATATCACTACCTGAGGACCCAGCTATACCACTCCTGGGTATATATCCAGAAGATGCTCTAACACATAACAAGGACATATGCTCCACTATGTTCATAGCAGCATTATTTATAATAGCCAGAAACTGGAAAGAACCCAGATGCCCTTCAACAGAGGAATGGATACAAAAAATGTGGTACATTTATACAATGGAATATTACTCAGCTATTAAAAACAATGAATTTGATAAATTCATATATAAATGGATGGAACTAGAAAATATCATCCTGAGTGAAGTAACCCAATCACAAATGAACATACATGGTAT
This sequence comes from Mastomys natalensis, assembly GCA_021653895.1. Lineage (NCBI taxonomy): Eukaryota > Metazoa > Chordata > Mammalia > Rodentia > Muridae > Mastomys > Mastomys natalensis. The sequence continues at coordinate 422,039 of JAJTUV010001015.1, read as the reverse complement.
TCACTCACTGATTATTGGATTTTAGCCCAGAAGCCTGAAATACCCAAGATTCAACTCACAGACCACATAAAGCTCATGAAGAATGATGACCAAGTAGGGGGGGCTTCAGTCCTTCTTAGAAGGAGTAACAAAATACTCAAGGGTGCAAATATGGAGACACAGTGCAGGACAGAAACTGAAGAAGAGACAGACCATTCCACCTGGATATCCATCCTATGTGCTCTATGTCTTTCTATGCTCCACTCCAGTCTATCTGTTCCCTCCATGTCTTCTTTCTTCCCCTGAGTCATTTTTTTCCATTTCCTGACTCAGCTATTTGCTGTCAGATCTTTATTGCAAACAATAAATAGTGAGACAACCCCTGATACATTTCTAGATTGGCTTTATGCAGGTAAGGAAGGACAAATATTTACAAAATCTGGTGAGAGGGCATAGAAATGAAAATACCAGAATCCTGCAAGCATTTAGCTCTCTGTTGGTAAAGAATTAAATAGAGAAATTGAAATATAGAGACACACCTTTACACAGTGTGAAGAAAAGGTTACTACAACAAAGCAGAAAAAGATAATATTATCCAATTTCATGTTCCAGAATAAAAAATATTCCTAATTTCTATGAAATAATATGCTCAAATGCTGAGTTGATAACTTCTTAGCAGAAACAGAACTATTGTTTATCATGGCATTCAACTATGCAGTGTATGTGAACTTATCAACATCATGGTCCATTAGTTGTGTGTATTTAATGGAGACACACCTGCAAGAAGATAAGGAAGGATCTATGATATTTTCTAGATTCTGAGATTAAGCAAAGAAAGAAAAACAGTATAATAGTGTTGTTAGCTGATGTTCCCTTGGATGGACATACACTCTGCTTCTCTCTAGCAAAATATATCCTTAAATACTGCTTTCTCTCCAATCTATCTCTAAAAGAGGATGCAGCAACTGGTTCCTGTACTAATGAAGACAAACCAAGTAAATCTAATTGGAAAAGGAATAAAGGCAAAAAAGAACCTTGACGTGCATGTGAATCTATTTCAAGTTTTAATCATAATCCACTGAGTTTCTACAACATTATAAACAATTGAATCTCTTCTACCATTTGGTGTGGATAGTATAATTAGGTCAAAATTACAATGTCTATGCTTAATTTCAAATAGCAATTTGCTTAATCATTTGTTATATCTATGCTGTCATAACAGATTCTAACAACGTGCCTCTTGAAGCACTCTGAGCCTCAGAATTTACTTTGAGCCATTCCTTGACTTTCCTTCCATATCCTTCTCTCTTCTGCCATTCTCTCCATGTTGGACCCATTTTATCCCTGGTTTGGGCCTTTGGGGAAACCCGAGCCTATCTCGAGTTTCTGCTGCCTTGTGGGAGAGCCTAAGCCTGGCTCCAATTTGGACCCTATACCCTGTCACCTTTAAACTGACTCCTATGCCATTTCACCCCACCAAAAATCCCCTGCCCTTATGCTCCAAGTTTATAAAAGCAAGAGCTGACTTTGCAATAAAGTTAGATTCCTGCCTTGCAAGACTTCCAGCCCAGTGTATTTCTTTTGGCCTTCGACACTCGCCATCCCACTTATGCACATCTTGGCATCCACAATAGTGTCCTGGCTTGCTGACTGTATATGGGATAGATATCCAGATGGGGCAGTCTCTGGATGGCCTTTCCTTCAGGTCTTTGCTCCACACTTGTCCATGCATTTCCTTTAGACAGTGCCCTTCTCCTTAAGAATTTGGAGTTGAGAGGTTAGCCCCATGCCCCAACCAAGGGCCTTGCCTAACTTCGATGCAACAAGGTCCTTGTTTCTGTTGCTCCCTCTGCTTTATTAGAAATTTATGTTAATCTCATCCCTATTGGGTCCTGAAAGCCTCTTGCTGTCCTGGCATCTGGGACTTGCTGGTGGCTATCCCCAGTTCTCCATCCCCCACAGTGCTACACAGCTCAGAATACTCAAGATACAATTCACAAACTATTAAAGGTCAGGAAGAAGGAAGACCAAAATGTGGATGCTTCAGTCCTTCTTAGAATGGGGAACAAAATACTCAAGGGAGGTAAAGGGTAAGAGGACTTGGGAGGGAGAGAGAAGGGGGAAGGGAAAGGGGGAAGCAAGATCAGATATGAGAGGCGATGTGGATGAAATACAGAGGGTCAGGAACGTGAACAGAGTTAAGTCTTTTTCAAGCAATGATATGGAGAGATCCTTCTTTGAGGGAACATTTAAGATCAAGCATTATTGGTAGCTGTATTCCTTGATTGAACAATGAGAGAGAGAGAGAATAAAAGATGTATACATGTATGATTCCTATCAATAATCACAGCTTCTAGACTACACCAAGAGAAGACTGTGCTACTTTATCTTGACATCGAAGAGCTGGGGGAACCAACAAAATAACATATGGATTGAAACTAACCCACTCTGTTGCTTTGCATTTCATCAACAGAAAATGGACTAATAGAGTCATGAAGATTCAAGTTGTAGATTATTTATAAATATATGAATATTGTACTATCCATCAGTTTAAACAGCAATAATAAAAGTCTAAAATATTTATCATCTTTATCACAGTCTATATAGCAAGAGAGATTTTTCCTTAGCATGATTTTATTAATTAAGCAATGCAGCTGTCTTCATTTTAAATATGAGATTAAAACAGATGCATGGTTAATGGCAACTAGATATTATCAATCCATGTAGACAAATATATCCCAAGAATAAACAATGTTCGATTGGGTAGTATACTCAACAGAAACAGAATTCCAAAAGTGCTTTGTTTCTGGACTATTTTATCTTAACTTTCAAGAATAAGTAATTATTGAATTAAACTCATTCACCAAAATCATGAACATATCATTTTTATATGTTGGGAATGAAATTCTGGCACAAATCAAGTACTTGGATATGCTATTATCACAGATAAGGGAATAAAGGAGAGTGTCCTGTCACAGTTTCTTTATTATATTAGTTTTAAACTCTTCTGTTCATTCATTTACTTTGATCAACCTACTTCCATTTTACAAACTGAATTTATCCTCCAAATTCACAATCAGATCATATTAGCTCTGATACTGTCCAGTAACAGTGGCATGTTGAAATCATGTACATATTTCCCACTGAGGAAATAATTCTCTCAGCCCTAGTGTTAACTGTTAAGTGTTATAGTTGTTCTTCAGGAAATCTGAGGAAGGCTCTGACTGACAAAGCTCTCATTAGGAATACATTGAAGTTAATACTATAATTGTTTTACTATCACACCCTATTCCTATTCACAATTACTATGCATGAATGAGCTAAGCTTCTTTACCATTTTTTAGAGTGCAACAGAAAGTACAATTAGCATGTTAGTCTTGTAAGCAATAAACTAGTGCATGTTAACAAATTTAATTCCAGAGCATGAGTCTCTCCATAAGTAGGGATGGATTTTTATTAGTACACTTATTTGCCAGTCTTGAAGGCAAATCAAACAACAAACAAAAAAAAAATATGAGTCTAAAATTCATATATTAGCAATAAATTTTTTCAAGAAAATCAAGAAAGCATTCTTTCATAAGTACCATACAGAAAACTTTTAAAAACTTGAGAAAAAGTATAATTTGTCTATCAGTTTGAGGATAACACTAGAAACTAATTTATGGAGTGGTATTATTTATATTATTATATTTATATCAATAATGTCTTCAATAGTTGCAATTGTCATCTGGTTTTAAAACCATAATTAAATCATGACAAGTTCCACAGATATGTTATCCTATATTTATTCTCCTAAAACAAAGTAAACATATGTTTTCAAACATAAAAAAAAATGTTTCACCATGTGAAGCATACTATAAGGGATTTTGTGTTAGAGTATTACAATGTTAAGATTTCTAACAGATTAGCATATATTGATATTCCACAAACTACCACAAGCATAAAAAATAAATATGTGAAGATATGAAATTTTATTCACTCTTTATAAATAAAGTATTCTATCAAATTATTGAACCAAGTCTAAAAAATACCTGATGACTTTGGTTATATCAAGAGATCTCTCAGACAATAAGCCACCAACTAGGCAGCATACACCAGCTGATAGGAGGCCCCCAACACATATACAGCAGAGGACTGCCACGTCTGGGTTTAGTAAAAGAAGATGTAACCCTCAAGAACTGGAGGCCCCAGGGAGTTTAGAGGCCTGGAGAGGACACCCTCATGAAGACAAAGTAGCGAAGAGGTATGGAATGTAGAACAGTCAGAGGGTGAACCAGGAGGGAAATAAAATCTGGAGTTTAAAATAAAAATAAATAAATAAATAAATAAATAAAACGTCTCTTGGAAAAAAATTGTTCATGCAAGTATGTAGTGAAAGGATCATTCCTGTTGATGGAGACCATTATTTTCAGTATGCCCTTGTGGTAGACAAAAACAACAGCAAAAGTTTCAGCCATTCAGGCTTCTCCTTGTGGTCTACTTGCTGATATGGATAAACAAAGAATAACTCCCAAATTAATATACAGTGATATGGAAAGGATAGCTACATTGTTCTCATGGGAGAAGTCTGAATACTTGGTATATGCTATTACAAATGAATGCTTTTCACAAATTTTACTTTGACAGCCCGTTAAAATGAAAAGCTTAAATAAACTATAACATGAAGATGAGGAATTTGATGCAGGTATGTGTGAATTACTACTCTCTGTAGTCCTGACCTTAATACAAGGCACACAATCTATTGAGCTTTCTAATAAATTTGCTTCCTGTTCTGAGCCATGGAATAAGAATTTTTTTCACACAATTGAAAATTACACATACAAATAATTTATTTTAATTGGAGATCTGTAGTAAAAATGACTCCAATGATTTCTTTACTATAGATATCTTCCATACTATTAATATTCTCAAAAGAGGCTTTATTAATTATGTTATCAAATTTTATTTGTATTATTGAGGTATATATGATATGAAAATTAGCATTGATTCTAATTGTCATAGTGCATTAATTATAATCAACTCTTAAACTCCTAGAGTCTTTTTTATGACCTCTGGCATCATTAGTTGAGTATATAGTCTAAATTGGAGGATTGACTTGATATTTCACTTAGTTTTCTTGGGTTTTTCTTGTTTGTTTTTCCTTTTTTCACAAAGATTCGTTTTGTATTTTTCACTGGTATGGAACTTATTAAATAGACCAGTCTATGCTCCAACTAATAGAGATCCACCTGGATTCTGCCCCTTGAGTAGTAGGATTTAAAGAATACTACACATGAAGTTGATAAATCCCTCTACCACAATACTGGAAGGTTGATTGGTTTGTTCTTGTGCAGGTCTTGTGCAGGCAACCATTTTGTGAGTTCATGAGTTCATTAGTCCTGTCATATCCAGAAGTCCCTGTTTCATTCAAGTTCTCCCTGATCTCTGTTTCTTCTATGATGTTCCCTGAATCTTATCTTGTGTGTGTGTGTGTGTGTGTGTGTTGTGTGTGTGTATGCATCTTTCTGATGGTGTTTCTTATAATGTAAAATGTAAGCCAGAAAACTAAAAGAAGATAAAGCTATTTGAGAGTGTTACTTAAATGTTATTTCTATCTTAAAATGCTTGTGTAAGAAAGTCCTTCAATAATAAAATAAAATAAAATAAAATAAAATAAAATAAAATAAAATAAAATAAATAAAATATAAATTTTTATTAATCATTCTATTTGTTAGCCAAGGAACTTCTGACAGCTAAGGCCTAATAGGGAATGGAAAGTCCATTTACTTTAGGGTGTGGCCCCAGTTAGATCAATGATCCTCCAGAGATGGCCCTATCACCATATACATATGGGAAACATTAACTGGGCTTAGTGATTTATTTAATAATGAATATATGAAGTTGGGAGGCGAGGTAGGAAGGGGTGATTATGGTCAAAATACATTGTAAACATTTATGAAATTCATGAGAAATTAATAAAAATTAAACTTAAAAATTCAAAATAAATACTATGCATAGTAAACTTGGTATTTTACAATTACTACCAAAAAGACAATGCCTTAAAGACAGATATTTTAGACTTATTTTGGAAATTTTAGAAAAGCAAACTTTGATATTTCATCCAGTGGTATATCACAAACACTTCTTATTCCTTCACTGAGTTACAAAGTAGGATCTGCTCCCACTTTCTCTAAGATTACAGTGATATGATTGCTATTGCATTGACATTATAAACTGATGTGGTAAAATGATCATTTTTATAATATCAGTTCAACCTGTGCATGACTATATTACAATTTTTAATGTCTTTATCTCTGTCTTAAAAAGTTTAAAGTTTTCATTGTAAATAGCCTTCATTTTCTTAGTTAGGTTTCTTCCTAGAAATTTTATTTCCCCTGAGGATAGTGTCAATATGAATACTTCCAAAATCTTTTTATTTGTGTTTGTTGCTGGTCTATAGAAAAACTATTAATTTTGTGTAATAATTATGTATATATCACACTGAGAAATGTGTTTATCAATTCCAGAAGTTTTCTGGTAGAATTGTGGCAATCTTTTATGTAGTATACATGTTTGTAAACAAAGATAGTTTGACTTCTTTTCCTATGTGTACCTGCTTCCATTCCCTTCTCTTCTTGCTTCAGCTAGTGTTTCAAGCAAAATATTTAAAAGTATGATGAGTAGATACTTGCCTCATTCTTGAACTCTGTAGGATTATTTCAAGTCTTTCTTCATTTAGAATGGTATTATCTGTGGGTTTCTTAAGTTTATCTTTTATTATGTTTATGTATGTTCCTTATAGTTATACATCCCAAAGGACTTTTATCATATATGCATGTAGAATTTAGTCAAAGGCTTTTTCTACATTTATTAAAATGATCCTGTGACTTTTGCCTTTCATTCTTTTATGTGGTTTACTTTATTCATTGACTTACAAATGTTGAACCACCCCTGTATTTCAGGGAAAATGCCAGCATGATCATGGTGGATAATTTTTTAAATATTGTGTTTGCAAGTATTTTATTGAGTATTTGGAGTCTATGTTTACCAATGATATTGGTCTTAGTTTTTTTTTTGTTTTTGTTTTGTCTTAATCTAGTTTGTATAAGAATAATACTGACTTCATAGAAAAATGGAACTGTACTTTTGTCCTTTCTTTCTTTGTTTCTTTCTTTGTTTCTTTTTAATAGTTTAAGAAACATTGACAGGCGATCCTCTATGAATGTCTTATAGAATTCTGCTGTGAAACTATCAGATTGTGGACTTTCTCTACTTAGAAGACTTTTTATTACTATTTCAATTTGATAGTTGCTATAGGTTTATTAGATTGATGTTTTCTTATTGGATCAATTTTGGTGGATTGGCTCTATGTAGAACTTTGACCTTTTTATTTAAGTTTTACAAGTTAATGAAGTACATGTTTTTAAAAATATTCATAATAGTCTGAATGTTTTTAGTGTCTAGTGTATTGCTTCAATGCTGTTTTGGTTTTGTTGCTTTGGATCCTCTCTTTATTTGCTGTTGTTAGTTGGGCCAAGAGTCTGTAAATCTTGTTTATCTTTAAAAAAACAAATATACAAACAAACATAGACCAAACTCTTAGTTTCACATAATATTAGTTTTCTTTCCTTGTTATTATGTCATTGATTTATGCTCTAGTTTTTATTATTTCTTGTCAATAACCTGGTTTGGAATTGGTTTGTTCTTTTTTATTCTAAATTTTTGGATTTTATCATTAGTTAAATTTATATAATCCCTAGCTACTTTCTCAATATCTGTCATTATACTCAAAGATATGTGTGCTCCTTACCCTTCATCAAGGAATCCTCTCTTTTCAAGAGATGATTACCATTAAAGAAAACTACCAGCAATCAAACTGCAGAATTGTGGACTCTAATCCAAATGGATACATTTACTTTGTAATTCAGTTATAATTTTATAATTGAAAATGCATCTAATATTCAGAGTCATTGTGGAAAAGAGTACAAGAAAAATGAAAAAGTAAAGGATAAATGAGTTTACAGCAAGATATCCTCTATAAATGTGAGAAGTTACATATATAATGCCTCAACAACAAAAAATGTGCTAGTATAGGAGAGGGACAGTGATGAGATATTAACTCTATACAATGAATTATATACAACTAAGGAATGCTGAAGTTGTTATGATGCTGTGTTTACTGCTGAAGCCATGGAACTCACTTTCATGGTCATGATTTTAGAACAATTATCAAATATTTTTACTTTCCTAAAATTATTATTTATCTTTTACCCTCTCAAATGAACATGCTGACCCAAATTAAATGTAAATTTCAAGAACTCTATTAATGTATCTGACAAAACTATTTATGAAACAAAATCAATAAGAATGTGTTTTCAAAAAAAAGTTTCTTTTCATCTTTTTTGGAATTCACTTTTAGTTTCTCAGATTGCTTTAGTTATGATTAGTTTTTGCAAATATTTTTCCCATCTGGATTATGAACACACTGCAGATCAACAATTGTATAACTTGAATTGTGGAAATATTTGTACAATGGGTAAAATGTGTGCCACTGTGGTTTGAGATAAGTCATCAGCTGTGTAGTAAAAATAATAATAAATAAGATATGCAAATAGAACTGCAATAAATTTCCCAGATGGTTTGTGTGATCTCTTTAATTTGCTTATTTTTTGTCTGCATTAATTTTCTATACAATTATAGCTTTGAAAGGATAATTCTGAAAACTTTTCCCACTTTCTAGAGAAACCTAATATAATTTTCCAAATCAATGATCATATTAGTTGCATTTTTATACATTTTAGATAGATGAGGAGATTGTTAGTTTAACTATATCTGAGTTTTTACTGTTCATTAGTTAAATTTTAAGGACATAATTTTAATTAATTTTTAAAATCAAAAGTATTATATTTTTGATAAAAATTTTTTTTTGTCTAAAAGTGAACATTAACATTAAACTCAATGCCACACCATGAATTTGTATAGAGGCTCATAACCTTTTGATATCCATGTAGATAAGCTTGTAAGTTATTTAATTTTTTGTGTGTCATATATCTTCAATATGAAATGATCATATGTGTTCTTAGAAGTTGCTAGTAAAGGGTGGATTAACAATTCATTATTAAACATTTTTAATTTTAAGTGTTTATGCTACACTACCCTAAATTTCCCTTAAAAGCCTCCACTACAGTCTTTAGAAAATGATATATATACATTATATTATATATATATATGTATATATATATATATATATATGCACATGACAAAATAATTACATGCAATTTTTTTTATCTTTATTTATTTATTTATTTACACTCCAAATTTTATTCTGCCACAATAACCTGCCCACCTTCCTACTGTTCCACATCCCAAACCTATTCTTCAGCCCATCTCCATGAGCATGTCCCCATCCCCCAACTGCCACCCAACCAGATGTCTAAACTCCTTGGCACCTCCAGTCTCTTGAGAGTTAGGTACATCTTCTCTGCCTGAATCCAGACCCTGTAGTTCTCTGCTGTATATGTGTTGGGGGCCTCATATCAGCTGGTGTATGCTGCCTGGTTGGTGGTCCAGTGTTTGAGAAATCTTGGGAATCCAGATTAATTGAGACTGCTGATTCTTCCTACAGGGTTGCTCTCCTCCTTACTTCTTCCAGCTTTTCCCTAATCAACCACAGTGGTCAGCAGCTTCTGTTTATTGGTTAGGTGCAAATATCTGCATCTGACTCTTTCAGCCGCTTGTTGGGTCTTTCAGAGGACAGTCATGATAGGTCCCTTTTTGTGAGTGCTCCATAGCCTCAGTAATAGTGTCAGGCCTTGGGACCTCCCCTGGAGCTGGATCCCACTTTAGGCCTGTCACTGGACCTTCTTTTCCTCAGGCTCCTTTCCTATTCCAACCCTGTAGTTCTTTCAGAGAGGAACAATTATGGGTTAATGTTTTGACTGTAGAATGGCAATCCTATCCCTCATTTGAGACCCTCTTCCTGCTAGAGGTGGACTCTATAAGTTCACTCTCCCTATTGTCAGGCATTTCATCTAAGCTCTATCCCTCTGGGTCCTGAGAGTCTCTCATTTCCCAGGTCTCCACTACATTCTGGAGGGTCCCCCAACATCCTAACTCTGTAGGTTGCCTGTTTCCATTCTTTCTGCTGCCCTTCAAGGCTTCTGTCCTTTTCCCTTACCCAATTCCAGATCACGTTCCCCTCTTCCCCAAACATCTGTCCATTTTCCATCCCTAGTCCCTCCCTCCAAGGCTGCTATAGATACAGTGGAACACATGACCCTGTGGCATAGTAGGGCAACTTTTGGGTATATTCCAAGAGAGGTATTGCTGAGTCTTCAGGAAGATCTATTTCCAATTTTCTGTGGAACCTCCAGATTGATTTCCAGAGTGTACCAGTTTGCATTTTCAACAATTTTAAAGATTTCTATTTTTAAGCAGTAGAATTGTAAATTACTATTAATATATATGGATTTTGAAATATTACTAGAAAATATTACCAATTTTAGGACACATAATTCTTTTATATTTTTTAATTAAATATAACAGAAAGATGGCTTTCATATGGTCACACTACTATTAGACACCTTTATCAGAAATCAAATGCAACATCCTGGTTATTGTTCTGTGTTGAAATAAAGTATAAAAAGGAGAGACTTAGCCAAAATGACATAAACATGAGAAAAACAAATTGAAAACTTATTATCTTATACCATGTCTTAGTCTGTCACGTCTGCCTTGACCAGCAAGTAAGACATGACACGGTTGGATCCTTCTCAGTCAGCTTTATTCCAGGAACGACTGGGACAGGGACCTGAACAGGGACTGGGACTGGGACGAGGACGGGGGCCCAGGACTAGGATGGGGACAGGGACAGGGACAGGGCCTCAAGCAGCATAAATGAGCTGCTTATATAACTGCCCAAGGCAGGCTGGGTGATGTGTTCTCTCAGGATAGGTTAAGCTGCCAATACCTCATTTGTATAAGACCACTCGGGAGGGGCACGAGGCCGACGCATGCACAAAGGACTTGTTTACCAGTTTATCTGAGCTGGCCTCGCTGGAAGCCAGCTGCCTACATCGTCAGGTGCTAGTCATATGACTTTGCAACTGTCCCAGGTGCTATCTTAAACACGGCTGCCTACCTTAGTCAAGGTTTCTATTCCTGTAGGAAACATCATGACCAAGAAGCAAGTTGGGCAGGAAAGGGTTTATTCAGCTTTCACTTCCACATTGCTGTTCATCACCAAAGGAAGTCAGGACTGGAACTCAAGCAGGTCAGAAAGCAGGAGCTGATGCAGAGGCCATGGATAGGTGTTACTTACTGGCTTGCTTTCTCTGGCTTGCTCAGATTACTTTCTTATAGAAGTCAAGACTACCAGCCCAGGAATGGCACCACCCACAACTGGCCCTCCCAATCTTGATCATTAATTGAGAAAATGCCTTACAGCTGGATCTCATAGAGACATTTCCTCAATGAAGTTTCCTTTCTCTGTAACAACTCCAGCTTGTGTCAAGTTGATATACAAAACTAGCCAGTACACACCTCATTTGAAAACCATACAAAACAGTTTTTAAGAGGCTTCCCATTTATGGGATTCAAGTGGGTCACCAAAAAAAATAAATAAATACTTGTAGTCAAATATGCAATACCTTCATTGGAGTTGCAGGTCAGAGAGCTCTTAGAGACCCCAAAGAAATGCAGACTTTTGAAGTTCTTCCTGGTTGCTCATTACAACTAGATTGCAAGAAGCAATTGCTGAGAATACCCCTCATTTTGATGTAAAGAAGTCAAGGTGAAAGAAAGCTGAAAATGTCCTCTCTGCTCACTAGTTTTAATAGTTTTCGATGGGGCTGTGCAGGCTTCTCACGGATAATGGTCTTATAAAGCTGTTAATTCTATAGACTACAACACCAACATGGAAAGAAAGTTGTGCCCATTAGACAATAGATGCACACAATGTGTATTCTTTTGTGACTGTGTTACCTCATTCACAATGATATTTTTAAGTTCTATCCATTTGCCTGTGAATTTCATGAAATCATTTTTAATAGCTGAGTACTCCATTGTGTAAATGTACCACTTTTTTTTTTTTATCCAGTCTTCTGTTGAGGGACATCTGGGTTGTTTCCAGCATCTGGCTATTTTAAATATGGCTGATATGAACATAGTGGAACATGTGTCCTTATTACATGTTGGAGCATCTTCTGGCTATATGCCCAGGAGTGGTATACCTTAGTCATCAGGTAGTACTATGTCTACTTTTCTGAGGAACCACCAGACTGATTTCCAGAGTGGTTGTACCAGCTTGCAATCCCACCAGCAATGGATGAGTGTTCCTCTTTTTCCACATCCTTCCCAGCATCTGTTGTCACTTGGAATTTTGAACTTAGCCATTTTGACTGGTGTAACCCAAAAGCTCAGAATTCCCAAGATACAATTCATAGATCATATGATGCTCAAGAAGGAAGATACTTCAGTGTGGATGCTTTAGTGCTTCTTAGAAGGGGAAAAAGTACTCATAGGAGGAAATATGGAGAAAATGTGTGGAGCAGAGACTGAAGGAAAGGCCATCCAGAGACTGCCCCAATCCATCCCATATATAGTCATCAAACTGTGGATGCCAGGTAGTGCTTGCTGATGGGAACCTGATATGGCTATCTCCTGAGAGAATCTTCCAGAGCCTGACAATTACAAAGTAGGATGCTCTCAGCCAACCATTGAACCGAGTGCAAGGGTCCCTGATGGGGGCGTTGGAGCATGGACTGAAGGAGCTGAAGGGGTTTGCAACCCTGTAGTGGGAGCAACATGTCAACTTGTCAGACCCCTGAAGCTCCAGGGGACTGGACCACCAACCAAAGTGTACACGTGGAAGGACTCATGGCTCCGGTTATGTATGTGGCAGAGTATGGCCTTGACATCAGTGGAAGGAGTGGCCCTTACTCCTGTGGGGCTTTGAAGCCCCAATGTAGGGGAATAACAGGGCAGGATAGTAGGAGTAGGTGGGTGGGTGTGGGACACGATAATAGAGGCAGGAGGAGGGGGGATGGGATTTGGGGGTTCCAGTGGGGAGACATGGAGAGGGGATAACATTTGAAATGTAAATAAAGAAAATATCCAATAAAAAAAAGAATACCAATACCGCCCCCACAAAAAAAAGAAAAAAAATAGAAGCACAATTGTGAATTGTGATGGTGGTAGCTAATCGTTCTGTGGTTGCATTTTAACCCTCTTACACATGAGGGAATCCATACCTATTTGTGAATTCTTGTCAAAACCCCTTGACAGAAGCAGTGTTTGGCCATAGGGAGAAGACCAAAATTGCTTGTTAGCTAAGTGAATTATCATAGCAACAAACCATCATTTAAGTATTTATGTTTATTTCCATAGGCATAAGACTTAGACGTCCTCCTTCTTGTGAACAGGAGCAGGGAGACACCTGGCTGCAAAGATACTGAGAATACAGGACGGTAGCAGGATCAGCCGTAAAGAAAACATTTGCATCACCACTTTATTGCTCATAAAGCATTGAATCTGGGCATAACTGAGGCAAATGTCTATAGTTACTGGACTCACAGGAGTAGGGCACTTAGTCAAATAAGGAAGGGAAAGGGTTTATAGGAGTCTACCAACTACAGGGAATAACTCTAGCTAGTATGTAACTCATTCCAATCTTTGTTTACAGACTAACACGTTACATCTGGTTAAGAGACTCTTGGAAGAGACTCATTTATTACCAGGCTTCTACTCCACAGTCTTTCATTCTCAAGCTTAGACTATTGAGAATTTCTATAAGTCATGGGCCAAGAAAAAAATAAAACTACCCAATACAATCTATCCCATGTTTCCTTCTCTATGTGACCTTCTTTCTCTATGTGACCTTGCATATTAAATTACATTATATGATTAATTATAAACTTCACAAGAGATGACTGTATGAGTCCAGGAGAAAACTACCCTTGAAGAGGAAACTCTGTAGTCTGGGAAATATAATTCCTTATCTCTAAGAAAAGGACATTAAAGAAAATCTTCTTTCTACATGAAAAACAGGTAGTTTAATTTTGTCAATGAATGAGAAAAATAAAATAACAAAAGTCTAAAATGATAATGTTATTTTTTAATATCATTCCCTGGGTAGAATAAAGTCCCTAACAAAGATATGTAATGTTTTTAGCTAGTTGTCAAACTAAATTAGCAAAAACATTTTTATAAATTCAATTAGAGTTACACAGGTCAAACAGTGCTAATGGTTCTGCCATCATAAACATTTTTATGAAAAACATTAGTACCATCTGGATTTATGAGTAAGATACAAAATGGAATGCAGTGAGAATAGGTTAACTTAATTAACGAAGTGATGATATAACCGAAAAAATACCACATTTCCAGTTGAAAAATACATCTTATATCACTTTATAAATAATTCAAATATATTTCTATTAAGTTTGAAACTTTCATTTCTAACAAATTCCTGTTAGGTATTCAAGAATGTGCTGACTATGATTTATACAGATATTAACAAGATATAGCTAAAACATCTTTGTTAAATAATGATCAGTGATAAAGCTACTAAAGATACTGAGAAAGAAAATAATTTGAAAGAAAGGGAGAACAAGCTTTGGTATGAGTAAGAGGTAAGGAAGTTAAATACACACAGGAAATAAAAATATGTTTAGCATTTACTTTGACAGTAATCAACATCTGTCTAATTAGACTTAGAAACTTCTCTTCAAGAAGAAAATCAAGCCTGGTATTAGAAACCTAGCCAACAATTCAAAGCTAATAAAGTCATGAGTTTTGAAGAAGAACCTATAATCACCACTTTAGTAAAGCAGCATAATCGCTAATTACATTTTAAACATTTGTCTTTGTGCCTACAGATATTGTAGTCCTCACCTCTTATCTAGGAAATTTATCTTTGCAACAGATATATAATTACAAAAAAACATATACATTCATAATACATATCTGTGTGGAACCAAGTTTGAATGTATACATCAATAAAACAACTCCTATCCTGAAATCTCAGAGGGTAGAAATGTTGTAATTGCCAGAAGTTTAAGAAGTTTGCTTTCAGATTGTGTCTCCTAGTAATATTAGCAGCAATACTTATAAAGGCCCAACAACATGGCTGCCGAAACATGAGCAGAACAAGAACAATAGACATACTAAAGTAGAGGAGGGAGGCCCACAAAGCTTTAACTCTATGCAAAGAATGACTAAGGAAAGCTGACAGCAAGAGAAACAGACTTCCCTAGGGGAAAACACACCAATTAGTTATCCAGTACCAAATAGTCTGCCTTGAAAGCACACAAGTAACATTATAAAGAGTTAAGGACTTATATTTATATAGTTAGAAATAAAATGTATATGCATGTGTGTATGTGAATACACATACTTATATGTATGTAACAACAGTTAACTATAAAAGAGGCCATGGGTTTGAAAGGGAAGGGAACAATGTGACTGTTTGGAAGAAAAATTTTTGTAAGGTTAAGGAGAAGATAGAAAATGTGAGACATGATAGATGAAGGTCCTTCACTAACCCAGCGTGGCTTCAACACTGCTATTCCCCATGGAATACTTTTATTTCCAATCAAAGTCCTATTCCATGTGATCTTGAGGTTACTGCAGTCACTTAAAAGTTAGAGGTGAGAATACAACTAAATCCATAACGAAACATTCTAGCAAACAAATAAAAATTAGACATTATATCAATCAAGATTTTATACTATGTGCATCTATTGAATATGGCCACTGGGAAGATATTTTGATAGCTGAGGAAGATATCTGAAAAGGATTCAGTGAGAACTAAAGTGCATTTGAACAACTTTTGAACCAGATATTTGGATTTGAAATGAACACCAAGTAAATGGAGCTCTGAGAATGAAGTGATATTATTCCTCTTAATAGTCAAAGTTTAAAAACAGACAATGTTTAAGGATAAAATATGAAATCTTTTAAATATAATTTGTTTTTTAATTATCACTTGATATTCCACTCACTGTCCAGCCTCACAGTCACCCCCTTCCAGAATCCTTCCAGTCTCCATCCTTCACTTTTCTTCTGTGCAGGTGCAAACTCTCTTGGTTATCCCCCACCCAACCCTGACACTTCAAGTCTCTGCAAGTATAGGTGCTTCTTTTCCACTGAGACTAGACTAGACAGCCCAGCTAGTGGGATAATGTATGGACAGCCCATACCAAACGTGTCATGTGAGGTTATGAAGCTACCTACGATGTTCCTAGAACACAAGAAAAACTTCTGAGTTAATGAAACGAGAGACAATTTTAATATATATCTCTTTTACTTTTTTATTATATTATATACATACATCATTTTCTTCTTCAAAACCCTCATGCATTCCACTCTTTGTTATTCTTATTTCTGTCTATGATGAGCTATTTGCCTTAAATTGTCATCCCAAGGTAAGGTTTTCATGTTAGTGTAGTGTGAAGCTTCCAAATCAATAGCTGTGATTCAGCATGAAATTTGTGTGGACACTCAGGTAACAAAAATGGCGAGGCATCTTTCTGCAATGAAGATATACATAATAAACTGATTTATTGATTTGTTATACATTAAAACCTTTTGCTGTTTCTGTTTTCTCAAACAGAAGTAGTTCCCATCATTGTTCAACAAAAATATATACATGATTATTTTACTTCTTATCAATGACAATGTAAGAATATCTATATCTTACATTATATACATTGGATTATCATACATAAATCATTTGTATGTTTTGGAATTTATATTATGGTATAAAACTTTCATAATAAAAGATTGGGTGTTTTATATACATGTATGTGAACATCTTATGTTATTTTACTTACAAACTATTTCATATTTTATCCCAATATATTTTGTATTAAAGAACTGTCAAGCTTAATACATTTTTGGAATTCATTAAATATAACCAAAATTAATGGGCAAAGACATGCCCATGCTCCAAGTAAAGTGCCCTGAAGACACACAATCAGTAGCCACAAAATATCGTGATGCCGATCAGTGTCTGCAAATACACTGGACAAGTTGATAAAGCATATATAGCTCTGGTACTTTAGAGAATATCGAACTTCTTTTAGAAACATTGAGAATATTTTCTTATAAACAGCCCACGTGCAGAAAGTTAGCCATGACAGGACATTCAAGAACAGAAATTCAATAATCTATTCTGAGACTCTTGTTTCATTTTGGTGTAGCAAAGGCAGAGAATTCTGAAAATGCATTCATATAAAAGAAGTTACACTCATTATTTGAAAAGAAGATAAAAAAGAGGCTAGCAAAAGTATCATCTATTACTTTTTAAATTATTTTTATTTTTGCTTTTTAGAAATAAGACATTTATCTAGAAAGATTCTCCAGATTGTTTTGCAAATAAGCCTGACAAATGAGCTCTTGTCAATTTCAGGTAAATTTCCAAATGTGATGGTGTCCTTCTTCATCCTTCTCTTTTCTGTTTTCAAGAATGGCAGCTAAGTTAAGCAATGATATAAATCAATCTCTCTCTCTCTCTCTCTCTCTCTCTCTCTCTCTCTCTCTCTCTCTCTCTCTCTCTCTGTGTGTGTGTGTGTGTGTGTCTGTCTGTCTGTCTGTCTGTCTGACTGTCTGTCTCTGTTTGTCTCTGTGTCTATCTTTCTCTCTGTGTCTGGCTATCTGTGTCTCTCTCTATCTTTCTGTCTCTTTCGATCCTTCCTCTCCTGCCTTCCTTCCCTCCCTTCCTTTATGAATGTATGCACAAATGTTTACAAGTGTGTGTGTTTATGTGTACGTGCATGTGTGTTCTTAGTAGATGATACTTGTATTTCTGTGTTCATTCATTAAATATTCATAATAAGCAAAGCACAAATAAAATAACAGGCATTCTCAGGTGATGATGATCAAAAACGAATGAGGTTTCACCTCATGTATTCAACAGGATACTATTTACTTAGCAAGAAGAAAAAAGTCCCTGCTATTTTTTTTTTCAATCTGGATGAAATAAATAAAAGCTCATAATTTCAAATGGTAAAAGACAAGTGCAGAAGTAAGTCTTGCCTAATTTTATTAATATTTAGAATCTAAATGATGCTAAATTCATAGAAGTAGGAAGCATACTATCATCCCTTAAAGTTCATGTAAAATGAGAGCACTAGGAAATGAAGAGGGAATAGTTAATAGATACAATTTCCCAGCCAGATAACAAGGATAGGCTCTGCCATCTTATATATGACTGTAGTTAATAAGATGCTACTACATATTTTAAAACAGCAATAAGATAGGAATATAAATATTATCATAACAGATATAAACTTTTTAATACAAAGTATGCTTAAATATCTTGATAATTAAAACATAATATCATGTTTACTAGAATATTACATTTTACCCCATAGATATTTATAAACATAGAACAAAGTGACCAATAGAGGGGTAAACTTTCTCTCTTATTAACTTAAAAACTCAATATTATTCTGCTATAAAATATTACATATCTAGTTTTAGGTTGGGTTTCCAAGCTTCATACCAGTAGTTCCCTAGGTTCTCAGCTTTCTCCCTTGGAAGATAATTAAAACTACAGTTCTTCACACTCAAGACTGAACTAAAAGTTTAGTTTTCCAGCATATAGATGGAAGATGGTATGACTTCTTAGACTCCACTGGCCATTACTGTATCTATCTGTTTGTCCATGGATCTTTCCATTTGTCGTTCTGTCAGTACATCTATGTATTCATCCATCCTTCCCTCCTTTTTTACTTTGTCTCTGGATAATCCTGAATGGCAGATAGTGAGTTCATATTCAATGAGTAGAACTTGTAACTAGATACTCCCTGCCCTGTTTTCTTGCTATAAAAGTGCAATAATGTTCTGATTCACTGTGTTCTGATGTTATAAATACTAGTAGAATCCCCCTTATCCTTATCTCTGTCCACCAGGTGATGAATATCACTCCATTCAAGACTGCTATAAATGAGAATAAACAAGCTTTTTCTCAACTAATTTCTGAATTGACTTTCCTAATTATCTATTCTTTGAAAACAATATTTGCACAAGAACTTCTGTATTCTGTTCTTAACAGGTAACAGTTTTAACCTGGCTTAGTTCTATATGTCTTACTTCATGTATTCTCCCTTGAACTTATTTTTAGCACTCTCCCACTATTTGGTATCCTCTAAATTTTAACTCTTGACTATTATCTAGATTATCCACAATGATTCCTGAAAACAAAGTGTATTAGTCTTTCCTATGAATCATTTCAAAAATTACATCAGGATGGTATAGTTTCTCTTTTCTGAAAATTACCATGATGAGTTTATCAACTGTAAACTTTATTGACCAGAAAAATTAATTGCTACAAATATTTCAATATTTCAGGTACAATTGATTCAAAATATGTTTTTCAGGGTAAAATTTTTATAAGCAATGTAAATAAAATAAACAATGATATTTAAGTCATGTGTAGTAAAATAATAAAATAAAGGAATAGGTTATTTAAAATAAAATAAGATAAAATATTAAGATAATTTTCCTATAAACAGTGCACTGGAAAATTTATAGTTGTAAAAAGATTAGAATGATGAAATCCCTAGTTACATGGTAACCCAGGAACAGAAGATAAAACCAATATGGTGATGTTGTCACATAGGCTGGAGTCAGAAATTAGACTAACACTTATCTATTTTCTAACTATTCATTCTTTCTCATTTTGAATCTTCTAATTTTTTCTCATAAAGTAAATTTGCCTTACAATCTTTGACAAATCTTACACAAAGTGCTTTTTATGACACTAATATTATCTTTTTAAAACTTGGAAAAAATTTCAGATAGTGATCATATTTATTATGTTTCATTCAAAATGATCATTTAATCTATTCTTTTCTTGTATTATTTCAAAATAATAGAAATATAGTCATATACATATATAACTATACATCATAATGAGTTCTGTGTTACAGTGTCAGAGGCCATATCTGAATACTCCATTCATAATCTTCTATTTGTTTCATTGTGTTTAGATTTTCTGTTTTTCAGGATGAAGTCTGTTTTTTTTTTGAGAATTTCAGGCAGGAACACTGCATTTGCATTACTCACTGACCTCCATTGTCCCACTCCAACTCTTCCCATATCTCCCCATTTCAAATTAATGATCTCTTCTTTCTATTCCATTTATTATTGCTCTCATGTACTTGTGCTTAGGCTGATCACTTAGGATTGGATAGCTTCTAAGGGATCTCATCTATGGATAAAACTGATTCTCACTCAGCATCCATTAAGCTTAGACAAAATTTATCTACTTGGTGCATCAAAAAGATACCTTATATAATTAGATTCCCATAATTGTATGAAATTATTCTCTCTGATGCATTTAATTTTTTTTCTTTTCTTCTGTCAATACCTTGATTCTCCAAGCCAAGTACTGAATCAATGTTTTCAATAGAGGGTCTGATGTTGAAAGATGCTTTTGTTTTAAAAATAGTAATTTGGGAATTTTTAGATGTACTATCAATCTATTTTTCAAAATACATAATATGCAACCATATATATGTTTATAGCTACTCATTGATCACCTGTTATAAAATTGTCAAGAAAATTAAATTTCACTGATGGACCAATTCATATGTATTGTCCTAGCTACAACAAAGAGATGGTAGCAACTATGTGGAAAAAGATAGAAAAAAATTGATCCTTCACACAATGATGATGGAATTGTAAAGTGGTCTGGCTACTTGTAAGATGATAGTTCTTAGATAGTGCTTCTATATATGCAGGAAAGCTTTGCACATGAAATCTCAGCAATATTGCTGCTTAAATAAAACATGGACAATGACAGCTTCAGTTGATGTGACAATCTCTAAATATTCATGCAGAAAATGAGTATTTAAGATTTAAGAACCAAAACCTATAAATATGGGAATCCAAGTTCTTCAAGTAAAGGGTAAAATATACATATGCGAGCAATTCAAAGTTTAAAATTAGCTTTACAAAACAATCTACAGTCAAGTAAGAATTTCTAATTTCTCCGTCTTCAATGGCCAAAATATGACAAACACAATGTCTGTCCTTGAGTCACTGTTCTCAGGGAAATGTGCAAGTGATTAGTCAGAAGAAAATGCAAGAAACAACAATCTCTAAGACAAGCCTGTAAAAAAAAAAGAAGCTGTTTTAAATTGTAGTAGACAGAATTCAGGAGGGGAACTATTTATACTTTGCTTGTGGAATTATTACATTAAAACGAACTGGCTTATTCCATGTAGAAACAACTCTGATTTCAGAGAGGAGGACAGGGAGACAGCAAATCCTTTTTAAGACTTGAAACTGCTGAGTCATCTGTGAAAGCCGCTGATGCTGCTGTCAGGGGCTGCACTTCTTCCCATTAATTTTTTTTTTTTTTAATTAGCTCATGACAGGTAGTTGAAGTATATTTTCAAATTAGTGCATTATTTTTTTCTCTCTCTACTTTGTTGGTAAAGTATTTCATAGCTTTTCATCCATATCGATTTTTATTGAACATGCAGATACATTACAGGGAAATGAGTAAACAGCTTAAAGGGGAGTCATTTCTTGAGATGGCCAGCCCCCCTTAACCAAGCAGTTCTTTTTGTATAGGTTTTGTTTGTATTACAAAATTAAGTTGAACTCATGTTTGTACCACAAATTTACATGCATGCAATTTAATAAAAATCTATGATCTTATGTGGACTATATTATGTTAAGTTTTCAGATGAAATCTGAAGAAAGTAACTACAAATAGGAAATAATGTACCAAGAACTGTTTTTAAAATTACATCTAAACAAAATTCAAAAAAGAAATATTAAGACGATAATTAAGTTATTTTATGCCAATAATCTTTTTCTTATTGATTTCAGCTACTAAACATTTAAGTTGTTCAGAATGCTTTTTAGAAATTATCGTTCAATAAAGTATTTTG
Source organism: Mastomys natalensis (assembly GCA_021653895.1). Taxonomy (NCBI): domain Eukaryota; kingdom Metazoa; phylum Chordata; class Mammalia; order Rodentia; family Muridae; genus Mastomys; species Mastomys natalensis. The sequence continues at coordinate 400,173 of JAJTUV010001015.1, read as the reverse complement.
GACCTACTTGTCACTCTTTGTTTCTATTTCTCCATCAAAATGATAAGAATAGAAAAGTTATTCATTAATTTGTTGTGATAAGAGCAATTATCAGGAAAAACATGCAAATGATAAAGACAGAGGGATATTTTTCTCTATGCACTACCTCTGTAAGTCCAGAGTGTAATGGAATGTTTTTAATTGAATATTTAATTGTGAATTAAATTTTAATAGTTTTATAGAAACATGTGAATATAAATTTTGTAAGGTCCATGTTACATAGCATAAACAATATGCCTATGTTAATGTTTTATCCATCTCTGAAGGTTTTTAAAAAGAGAATATTTACTTCAGCCTGGCAGTGGTAGTACATGCCTTTAATCCCAGCACTTGGGAAGCAGAGACAAATGGATTTCTCAGTTCAAGGCCAGCCTGGTCTACAGAGTGAGTTCCAGGACAGCCAGGGCTCTAGAGTAAAACCCTGTCTTGAAAATCAAAAAAAAACCAAACAAACAAACAAACAAAAGAATATTTACTTCATTGTGTATTAAATTCTGATGGTCCCTTCATCCTTATGCAAAATGTTAACTATTTGACTGTGCTTGTGGGTGCCTAGAAAAATCTTAAAATAGCATTTAATAAAAAATAAATAGCTTATCAATATTCTAAAACATTTCATAGTTGATCATAAAAATTCCATTGTTATAATTTGTGCTGTAATGATAGGTCTGATGTAACATTTCTTTTTATTTGTGTTCCAGTTATATTCAGGTAAATGAAATCTTAAAAATAACATTTGAAATCTAATGAACTAGTGCTCATATTTTGTCCCAAAACTTGGGAGACAAAAGCAGATGCATCTCTGTGAGTTCAAGGCTAGTTCAACTCTATGAGTTTGTCTACACAGGGCTTTCCAGGACAGACAGGGCTACATAGTAAAAAGACACTGTTTCAAATACAAATGAAGAAGAAATAGATGAAGAGAAAGAGGAAGATGAAGAAGAGGAGCTGAAGGGCAGGAGAAGGAAAAGGAGAAAGAGAAGGAGAAGGAAGGAGAAATGAGGAAGATAAATATCATTTAGTAAGTACAGGATCGTGGGTACTAGCACCTTTATGAATAGTATTTTTAAAAAAACTTTGGTTAAATAAATAAGTAAGAAGTAAATGAACAAGATGCAATATTCTGCCACAAAAAGTAGAAATAAAAGGGAGATCACGTTCTGATAATTTTTTTTTTATTTTTTCAAAAACATGTCAGCTTTTGCCAACAAAATATTTTTATTGATTTTTATGCCAAACTTCACTTTTGGCTGGTGAATTCATAATCCAAAAGCCTTCATCATTTTAAATTTATACTGATTGTTGGGGTAAGAGGTTTGAGAGAAGATGGAAGCATTAGAATGAGCTCTGTAATTTTTATTTTTACAAGTTTATATTCCTATATTTTGGTTAGAAATCGACAATTCTTGAAGTAATTCAAACCAGCTACAGCAGTTCTCAGACTTAGAGTGTCTTGTTTTGCTTTTAATTTGCATTTAGAGTGCATCTTATTGGGACTGGTATGTAGAACTCTCATATGAATACAAGAAATATCAAACAATTTATACTTCATAAGCTGCTGCATGTAGGTATTATTTTATATTTTAAATATCCTGAAGTAGGGAGGTTTAATATACATATTCATTTTTCAGTTTGTTTGAAGTTATTGAATTGTGTATTTTTTAGGGTAATTCTTGAGTTTGAAATCTCTGGATTATTTATTTAGATTAGAGATGGCTCAGTGGTTAAGGGCACTGACTGTTCTTCCAAAGGCCATGAGTTCAATTCCCAGCAACAACATGGGCTCACGACCATCTGTAATGGGATCCGGTGCCGCCTTCTGGTGTGTCTGAGACAGCAACAATGTACTCATATACATGAAATAAATAAATATTTTGCGGGGCAGTGGTGGTGCACGCCTTTGATCCCAGCACTTGGGAGGCAGAGGCAGGCAGATTTCTGAGTTCAAGGCCAGCTTGGTCTACAGAGTGAGTTCCAGGACACCCAGGGCTACACAGAGAAACCTTGTCTCAAAAAACCAAAAAAAAAAAAAAAAAAAAAAAAAAAAATTACAGTTAGATGACTATATAGGAAGTTATAGTAGTTGGAATATTCAGTGACATTTTTACTCTAGATAAATATTGAATATATTTTTTAAAGGTAAGTGCTGGATCTTTATGAATAAGACATTAATTAACCACATGATTTCTAGCACACACTGTGATATATTTGGTTGTTATGGAAGGAAGGTCTGTGGCAATAACTTACTTTCTGAAAAATTAAGAGGACAACAGAAGAACAAATATGAAGAGATAAGGTACAAAATTAATAACATTTATAAACAGCAAAATGAAAGTTTAGAAGACATTAGTAAAAGAGAACATAAACCTTGAACTATGAAATATTTTATAATTTCAACTACTTTTAGTTGCTCAAATGCTTCCCATCTTTAGTGTTTTGTCTAGAAACATCATTTCTGGATTCTGCAACTGGCTAAATAATGTATTCTAAGGAATTTATTTCATAGTAGCTTCTCAGGCATCTTTGCCTAAACCACTTGGAAATACTCACTAGTACAATTAATCATATCTTTCTCCAATTTCTTCATAAGGATCTTGTAGATGCATTTTTTTCTTAAGATTTTTCATCTCATCAGAAAAGCATTTATTTCTGCAGTATTTATCATGGTAATGCAAAAGAAAGCTCTACTGCATCATCACCACTTCTGCATTCCTGAAAAGTTTCCCACGTGTATCTAATTAACATTGATCGTTTCTACATACTATCTTTGAGGAGTGGTAGCTTTGGTATTGTACTTGATTTTAGTGTAATTGAATTAAGTTTTTCTCCATTTAAATTGATGTTGGCTATTGGCTTGCTTTCAATTGATTTTAGCAAAAAAAAAAAAATGTTACTAATGTGCTGAATATACAAGAAGATTTAGATAGGCATTTGGAACAACAGATTGATGCTCTTTATCCTATTCAAATTATTGGAAGGAGGTTCAGAGTTTAATAGTAAGGAGCCATCTCGAGTGTCTTGTCAAATAACATTGGATTCATATTAGTTCTAAAATTTACAGTGATAGTCATTATAATTACAAAAAAGTTTAAAGACACTTGCAGTGTATTTGGCATTATTCTAACACCTTTCTGGATGTTTTGAGTTGACACAGTGAGATTATACATTTCAAGAATCCTGCTCTGCTGAGTATTGATGTGGTAAATACTGATGATAAAACTACCCATGGCCTGAGGTCAGCATTTTGGTTATGTTTCAAGAATTGCAACCTAAGACAGAAGTACATTGCTTTGGATAATGCATATTCCATGACTTGTAAGGAAGGCATTCTTGTCAGAATGACCTAAGATAGGCTCAGTCTTATTAATGAAGTAAGAAAAGGGTAGAGGCAGAGAGCCTTTGGGGCTGCTTGGCAAGAATCTGACACAGGCCAAGGACAAGGAAATGGGCTGCTTGGCAGGAATATGACAATGGCCAAGGACAATTAAGTAGGTTTCAGGAAGGAATCTGACGTTAGGCTAGAACAAAGAAGTAATTTCAGGCAGGAATCTATGTTTTAGGCTAGAACAAGGAAGTAGGCTTCAGACATGAAAATGACTTTGAACATGGACAGGGAAGTAGGTTCAGATATTTTGGTTGTCCTGATAAGCCATTAGAAACAGTGATCTCGGGAGTGTACACAGAATTTTGTTTATTGACTTGTTTGCTCTTCCACTATTTGTGTTTATTGTCTTGCTTGTTCATTGACTATTTGCATCTATTGTATTGCTAATCCCTCAACCTAGAACTGACCTAAATACATGCATGTAATTAAAATTGTATAAAAGCAAAAAGGAGAAGGTGGAATAGGGCAGTTTAGGGAGTGGAAATGGGGAAAGGGGATTACATCTGAACTGTAAATAAGTAAAATATCCAATAAAAATAAGTCAATACATGTAATCCAACATATAAAATAAACTGTTCAAAAATAAAAACCACATAATCATCTCATTAGATGCAGAAAATGTCTTTGACAAAAATACAACAGCCCTTCATGATTAAAAAAAAAAAAAAAAAAAAGCCTTCAAGAGAATAGAAAATACAAGGAACCAATTATTTCTTCAGTGCAAAACTCATCCAATAGAAGCTGTGTTCATTTTTGTTTAAAAGATAAAGGCAGGTTCCACTACAAAAAGAGATACATGATAAGATAATTAGAATGATACATGAGGAATAATCAAGAACATACTATAATGTAAAGTCCATGGGGTAAGGACATTTTGTTCTTGATAACAGTTACACCCTATTGTGCTAAGTGTTTCTTATCACCTTGAACAACTTCAATATGTTTTCATTGAATACAAGCTAAAGATTGAATGGCAATGTTTACAGAACTCTGAGTAACACCAGGCATACTAGGAATGACCTCCAAATAATACAGAAATTAAATTTTCTCTATTCCAGCTACATTATACATGGATATCCTTTATTTTCTAAAGAAAAGGGAAAAAAAGAAAAAGAAAAGAAAACAGTCTAAATATATGCACTGCCTTATAAGTCAAATAATGAAAAGAATACAGGAGTTTCCTTTGGGTCGCTGTATAAGATAATGCAATCAGGATAATGAAGAAGCCCGAAATAACTGAAAAATCAGGGAACACTGTAATAAATTAGTCAACATTGAGTGACTTTCACTAAGGAGAAACAAAGAAAAGTCTTCCATTTTGGACTGGTTTCTAACAAAATTTTGTAGATAAGCAAAATGACAAGAGAAGTTTTTAAATATGAAACATATCTGGCATTAAATCATGATACCTTATTAATGTATAAATATCATATTCTTTTGTGTTTTTACAAAGCAAATTTAATTCAAAGTTTAGATATAAAAAAAAAATAAAAGAATACTAAAATGTCTTCAAAACACAACTGGTGACTCTGTTAATATATTATAGTAATACATACTATTTTTTGTAAAAATGTGCCTTTATGATTTTTAATAATGTGTGTGTGTGTGTGTGTGTGTGTGTGTGTGTGTGTGTGTAGATGAGTGTAGTGTCCATGAAAAATAGAGGAGTCAGTTCCTACAGACCTGTGGTTACATTGAAATGTACACTGCTGCATTTAGGCCCTGGAAACTGTATTCAGGTCCTCTGTAAGAGCAGTTCTCACTCCTAACAACTGAGTCTTCTTTTGATTCCCCACACATAGTGATTAATATGATGTTTGTATTTGTTTCATGGCAAATCCTGCTACTAGCTTTCCATAAACACTTATATTTCTTTCTACCGTCTCCATGGAATTAATGAAAGGATTTCTATGACATCATTGACTATTGGAGAATTTACTATGGAAGCAAAAAAAAAAAAAAGTTGATCACAATAAAAGTTAATTTAGGCTGAACCTTGAGTGATAACTCTCAATCTAATTCTATTTTAAAATGAAACAGAATTTACAATTTTTGAATAATTAAATATCATTCTTTTGTTTTACAAATGTAAAATAAATAGCTTTAAAAGCATGAATATACCATCATGATTTAAGTCACGTATTTTAAAAGTAGATCAAATATAAGTTTGTATAGGTCTACATAGTTAGTACATTATGCACTGAGGATTACAGGAAGGAGATTCTTTTAAGCCCTTCTAAAGGGTTATTACTTTGGTTTTTATACATCTGAGATCGTAGGAATTACACATAAAAAATCTTTTCTTCTCCAAAGCATCTGTCAAAGACCACTATATGTTGTATTTTTTTCATTTCTGTCAATCTTACCCTACATTTTCTTTCTTTGTAGGTTACATTATGATGTGACTAATGGTTACATCTCATCCACAGAAAATGAAATTGCTCCTTATAAAATTAAGAATATATGAAGTCTGGAGAGATGGCTCTACTGTCCCTAAAACAGTGACTGATCTTCTGGGGACCCAAGTTTAGTTCCAAGCGCTCATGTCAAGTTGGATGACACCACTTGTTTGTGCAGCCCTACATGAATCTATCACCTGAGATATTCCAGAATATGTATTTTTCTAACTTACAGTTAGAATGGTGTTCCACAAATCTCCTGAAATAATCCCCTTAACTGAAAAGCACTATCATTTAACATTTTTTCCCTCCAAACTTTTCCTTTCCCAGTACTTGATAACTTTGTATCTGCTCTCTGATTAACTTTTCCAAATGTTAAATGTACATCCATTTCTGTGCCCGGTAAACACCTTCAGCATTGTGGCTGGAAATGAAGTGAATTTAAAGGAAGCCTGAGCACACATGCAACATTACTAAATTAATTTAATTTGGCCTGAAAAGAAAAAAATGAAAACTTTCAAGAATGTTAATCACAATTTTAATAAGTAATTTAAAACAACTCAGAACATCAACTGTTTAATGGCAGTGCCCTTTTTAACTTTCTTTTAGTCAGGACTGAATACAAATGATAAATTTGGTTACTAGTCAATTAAAAATCACTTTATTATTTTTAAAATATTAAAGAAAATCTTCCTAGTAAAATTCCAAAATAAAGAATGTGTAAAGAGAAGGAAAATGATTGTTAAAATGAAAGAAATGTTTCAATAGAAGATTTAAAGACAACCAACTATATTTATTAAAGAATTCTCACCATTTTTTCTTTTATGATAGTCATATTAACACATGTAATAACAATTTGTTACATGTGTAACACATTGACATATTCTCATATACCACAAATTTATTTAAATCATGTTCTTTTTGTTTTAATTTAAAAAAAAAAATCAGATGCCAAGGAATTTTCTGCTGAGTGTCTATGGCACTCTACAACCAGGCATACTTATGCATAGGTAAAGGAATGGATCCACTTACTTGCATGAGGCATGATCACGATCAGGTATTAAATATGGAGAAGAGGGCATGCTTGTGTTATTTCTGCAGGATGCTGAAGATGCACTGTGGCTGCCAGGGCGATGGTGAGACATGTTGATGCCAGGACAAAGAATGATGCGACTGTGAGCTTGCTGAGGCTCTGACAATGGTGACCAGAAAGCTGTATTAGACACATGTTCCGACCCACCATGCTTACCTATACCTCTGATGGGACAAGCTGCCTTGGCTCAGGTTTTTAGACTTTGTGGAACAGAGAATCAAGGAAAAGTTATAATGACCCTTGTATTGTTCTTAAATGTGACCAGTTATTCAGACTCAATCATGGACTGGTCTAGAAATCAATCCAATATTGTAAATAACAGTCTTCATTTGAAGTCTGGTCCAGGACATTTTCAGGACATATTTGGAAGTTAGCTGTAGTTCTCATGATGTTATGTAGCAAAAGATAAAGTTGGGGCAGGATATGGATTTCAAACAGGTGTTAGCACATGTGTTAAGGCTTTTTAATTGTCAAGTTAAAAAATATTAAATTTATCTTAAGTATAATATATTGCAATGGGTCATAAAGTACTTTCCATATTTTTTGCATGTAGAATCCCTTAGTGTATTGGAGCTATTTAATAGCATTAAAAGTTTCAGAGAGCATTGTAATACAAGTTGGTATAACAGCTGAGTGTTTTAAATAGTCTCAGGGACTAAAAACAATTTTTCAAATATAGTTTCAGCATGCTGACTTATATAACAGCAGCAATTATTAACCTATATTAAATTAATATATCTAGAAATGTGGAATTATTAATAAAGCTCAAATTAAGCATCTGTGGTTCACAGAAATTATGTGGAATTATTTATTGAGGCTCTCTCCCCTTTCTAACTTTCCGAACTGTTTTGATGAATGAGGCTGCCATATCTTTGTCTTGATATAAGGAATAGACTCTGTGACACAACACATATGGCTCTGGGTTTAAAAGTTAAATTATGTGCATTTTTATGACAATGTCTAATATATAAATATTCTGAAAGTTCTGACTGGTGGAGATTTAGTGTCCAATTTCACATAGTGTGGAAAAGTGGCTTTAAATTTGAAATGTAATTATTTATTATTTCTTTTATCTTTGAAATTATAATATCACTGTATCATTTCTCCTTCTTTATGCTCTCTCCAAGCCCTTCCATATATCCATCCTTGGTCTCTTTCAAATTCATGATATCTTTTTTTAACTAATTGTTGTTATATGCATATATGTATGTACATATACATTTGGAAATACACAACCTTCCCAGTCTGTATAATGCAACTTAGATGCTTTGGGGGCTGATCATTTGATATTGGATAACCAATTGTATTTTTCCATGGGAATGCCTCTTTCTTCCACTCCATTACTTAGTTGCCAAGACTCCTCTATGTAGTCCTCTATGTTAAGGCCTCCTGGGATTTCTCCTGTCCACTTTAGCATCTTCATTGCTGTCTTCCTTGTTCACTTCATGTGTCAGGTGTCATGCTGGCAAGATCTCATGAATATAGCTTCTGACATAGTCATAGACATGGTCTCACAGTAAGCTCCCTAATCCTCTATCTCTTATATCTTCCCACCCATCTTCTCCAATGTTCCGAAGCTTGAAGTATGAGAAATATTTACTCTTCCTTGAGTAATGATCATTATGTATTAGATGCTGTGCTAATGTAATTGACTCCTGCATTCTATCGAACTGTTCATCTTCTGTAAGAATGCCAAGTAAAAGCTATGTCCATATTGTTAGACTATCTGTTAATGTTAGCATATTTGGAAATAAGGGAGGTGCATTCCTGACTCAGGAAAAAGTACATTGAATTACTTTTTATGTTGAAATAAATCAAGAGATTTGGACATCTGGATATACAACATTGGATTCTTGGGAATTCATCAGAATGAGACAATCTGTTCCCAGTCACAGGAACTATGAGAGATTCATGCAAAAATGTGGGGTCTTTATTTCTAGTAATGACAAGAAACTGTATACACTGTGTCAGACTTTCAACAACTGCCCCTCCTGGTGATACGATGGATGTGTTTGACTAAGCTGCATTTGACTCATTGGTTGTGTTTCTAGTCTCATTGTCACATTTATTTACGTAATATTATTCCCTTCTATCTTCGTAATATATTACGTAATTTATTTCCTTCTCATCTTCGTTAGTTGTGCAGCTTCTTCATGGCCAATTTTATTATTTTATCTTATGTTCCTATGTTAGCACTAGTGTCAATCTCAGTTTCTGCAAAAATATCTACTATACAAAATGAGATGTGTGCACATGTGGTTATTGTTGTTATTGTTGATGTTGATGTTGTTACCAAATAAGGATGCAAAATACCAGAAGAGTTAGAACTGTAGATCATTTGTTTTATCTTTGTAAATTAAAATGATTCTCTAGATAAACATCATAAATTAACAATCAAAATTAGAGAGAGAAAATGTTTATTTGCAAATTACTAATTTTTAAAATGATTTTTTATTATCTGGAATTATTTATGGTTTTATTATACTTTCATAGCATGTATAATTTTATTTTAAAGTTATTACAAATATTGTTAGTAGCTCAACTTGAGCGCTTACATTTTTATTATTATTGGCCAGTATGTCTGTGGTCTGCTTTGAAAAAGCATATAATAATTATATAAAATAACAGATTATAGCATGATATTTTTGTACAAATATACAATGGATTCTAACATATTCAACCCTATTTCCCATCTGGTTCTACTGATTTTTTCTCTTATTCTTTCAAATTATTCTTCATTCTACAGGGTTTTTTGTATTTTAATTAATTTCATAGGTTTTTTTTTTTTTTACAATAATATAGGTTAATATTTGTTTACAGAAACTAGGCACTGTACCAAAATTCTATAACACTTAAAAAATTCCCCATCTCTCTACTTTCAAACATTCAACTGTAAAAACCTCCATCCATTAATGTAAATCATGAGAAGGATAGGATTCATGATCTCTTTCCCTTCCATGGAGGGTGTTTGAATGCGTGATCTCAAACCAATCTTGTGCAGTAATCATAGCTGCTATAAGTCCAAGTGGAAGAGAATACAGTGACAGGCAATAGTAGATGAGGAGTAGTGTATAGAATCCAGACTTCTGGGATGACTTGGGTGTTGCATTCTAAGACCAAATTGTAAGGGCCAGTGTTTAGACCCAATAGCCCACAGAAATGGATTCCAAACCTAATATTCAACAGCTAGTCTTTCTTGGGAGAAAATGTCAAAATATTTTTGCATCAATTTTTCTAGTTTTCAGAGTTAAAGGAATGTGACGATTGGTGTTTTTTTCCCCATCATGCTTTTCCTTTAACTGAGGAATTTGTTTTAAAACCTGTTGAAATCTAAACTTAGACCTAAGACTTTTCTTATGCTTCTGTGTTTTTTCATATCCTTCTTTAAAATACTTAACACACTTAACTTTTCATGAATTTGGTGAAATCATGTGTTTCCTGTTCCCTTCAAAATTTGCTTATTAATATTTTCACAATTTCACAGACAACACTGGGTTATATTTCAATCTCAATTATAGATACTTACTTCCTCTATGGCTTTTTACAAATGTACAGAAATATCATGTCTCTTTTACTTCTTGTAGGTATGCATAGCTAGTTTAAATTGAATCCTTGATATAAATAACATTTATACTTCATATTTTTGTACTAATACCCCCTTCTTATGTTCTGATTTTTCTTCCAGGAATTAATTCTGTTATTTCTGTTTTTCCATCTCCTGTGGCAATAATATTCCTCATAAAAATTATTCCAATTGTCCATGTGTGGTTTTCTGTTTTCTTTATATGACATGTACATCTAAAATCAATATTTTTATGTTTGGCTATACTATTTGATACTAACTGATACCACCTGAAATCTCATCATACAGATGCCAACAACTGAATTTTAATGAAGTTTTCCAGGTATAAGCAGGTAGAAATTATTATTTCTGAGGTTGCTGCTTTATAATTCACCAAACTATCAAAAATCAAAGATAAAAAGACCTTTAGATCACTTGGTAATAAGGAGGATTTCAGCAATTTTAAGCAGTTTTCTTCTTTCTAAATATATCAATATATCCTACTGTCACCCTAACAATTTTTCCAGCTGCCAAGTTTCTTATATTAGTATTTTATTTTAAACGGCGCCATGTGATAAAGTAACTGCTTATTTATGTTATATTGCTCTTGTTTTCATCCAAATAAATTTGCTTTCATATAGCATTTTCTATCTATACTTAATATGCCTGCTGTGTGACTGTGGCTATTGTACATGAAAACACAGTGATAACAGATGTTGCTTATGTAATTCGCAACACCCCTGACTAATTATTTGGCAATCAGCATCATACAATAGATAAGTAAGTTATTAATACTTCCTTGATGATAATTATGATGACAAAGCAATTACCCGAAGAGTTTGCTACCATGCAGATTATATTTACTAATGAGAATGAGACCTATGCATGTGTGTGGTATGTCAGAGGAGAGCAGACAGTATGCATACCAGATACCAAGCAATAACTCTCTACAGTATAAAAAGTGAGGCAAAGCAAATAATTAAAGTTCCCCCTTAAAAATATTATATTCAGAAACACAGTATTTGAAAATATTATATTTGGAAACACTGTGTTAATAGCCCCTGAAAAATATTTCTATGCACTCTGGATATGTATGTATGTGTATGTATATATATATATATATATATATATATATATATATATATATATATGATTCTAAAACTCTATTGATCATTTTTTAAATGTGCTTCACTTTGTGATCTAATACTTTAGATAATATTGGTTTTATTGACCATTCTCCAAGTCTTAGAATCTAAAGGGTGAAGGCAGAAGTGAATGGCAGATGCTAGTATATCAGAAACTAAAATTTCAGTTTATTCCTAAGAAAAAAGAACACATTTTAGCCAAACTCACCATAGGCAGAATATACAGGGCAAGCTCCTAAAAGCCTGTGAATTTCAGTTAAATGGTATGTCGTAAGTGCACTTTTTTGTTTGATACATTTTGAAAATTCTTATGCTTAATAGAAGGATTTTTTTCTGCCATGGAAAGCAGCTTCCAAATACACATTCTCAGGCTATTCATAATGGTACAGCATGTGAGGGAGAGTTCTCTGCTGAAACTCAAGGAAGTTTGATTTATATTGCATCCACCTAAGCAACAAATAGTGCAGAGACTTTTCATACTCAAAAACGGACGCATCCCCAACAAATAACACTTTAGGGATATATGTGTACAAAGCCATTGATTTTTAGTTCTTTTATCCCTTGGTGTCTTTTTGTTCTTGTTTTTGTTGTTTGTTTATATTTTGATGTTTTCATTTTTATAACATTGGTTCATATAGATATTTATAACCTAATTTTCTACATATGGTTTTCTGCGAGCTGATAACAAGTCATACATCAAGTCCAATATAAAAGTCTATCTTAAACCAACTGTCATGCCTCTGTCATGAACTAGCTAATAGCTAAGGCAGTTTTCAATGTAAAGTAGGGTTTTTTTTTTTTTATGTCTTCTCTTCTTCTTGATTAATAACATGGAGACAGTTATACTAATAATAGGCTTCAGGTTCTATAGCTGGGCAGATACTCAGCTATTCTAACCCAACTGTGCTGGCATAGCCTACTTCACAACCATGTGGACTTTACTTGATATCTTGGTCTTGCCCTGGCTTCCTCCTTTCATCTTTGTCTTGAAGGTGACTTCCTAGGTTCCATCTAAGACCCTTTCTCTCTCTCTCTCTATGCACAGAAGTCCCACCTTTTCCTCTCCTCTACAGCTATAGGCTGTTTAGCTCTATATTGACCAATCATAAGGTGATAGAGAACAACGTTTTACAAAATACTGAGTCAGGAGATGCTTCATAATAATATTACCAAAATTTGGACTGTAACCATCTCTGAGTACAGATATCAATATTTGAATGCCCACTGCACAAAAACATCCCCAAGATTTCAATCACTAAGAGAATTTAAAAGAACACCTGATGTAGGTATTTCAGATAGACATTTAACAAGGTCAATTCTAACTGAAGTCTTACATATTATCCAAGGTTTTCTATTAAAATTTGGCTATATATAATTTTGTTGTGATGTTTCTTTTTCAATTATAAAAAAGAACCTGCAAAAAATATATTTCACATGTTTTTCTTCACTGTTCATTTATATACATATAAGATATGAATATATTGCTGCATAACAGTTTAATGAATAAAATATAATTATGGAAATGTCAAGATGGAACTTTCTTCCAAGACTTCTAACCAATTTTGTCCCTAGGACCCATATCATGTAAAGAAAGATCTTAGATATATATGTGCACATACAAAATAAATACAAATATAACCAAAATAATATATACTTAAAATTTTATGATATTATAAGCTATCATAAAAACCACTGTGTGTTTACTAGTCATATGAGCTGACTTCTGAACTTAATCTTATTTAGGATTTGCCTCTTTGGGCAACAAGCCTTCTTCATTAACAAGTACCTAATGTATAGGAAAAAAGGCTTGATTTACATAAAGATGGTTTACATTAAAAGAACTTAGTATCTCTTACAGCTAATAAACACATTGGGAACAAGTTGAGAAAATGGTAAGATCTTAGAACTTAGCAGTGATCCGATTCTCACAAAGGCAGTATGAAGACAGCATCATGTGAAAGATGAAGCAAGGGCAGCAAAAATTGTGGAACTGGAGTTAAAAGGAAAATAGCCATAGAACACAGTGTTGACAATGCAGAGCCAGGCACTCTTAACTCTAATGTTGTCTTTGCCATTTATAAGTAGTATCTCCTTAACCTGGTAAGTCAATGACCTAGACTGTTTTCTTAAATAGAAAAACAGATACAAGCAAACAGCACATCACCTTTAGCATTCATATTTTAAATTGCCATTCTATCAACACTAGAAGTTAAAATGATAATTTCCTTGAAGCATATCTAAATAACTTCTAATCTTACATCATCCACAATTATCAAAGGGTCTGTTCAGTTCAGGGTTTCAAGCATAATGATTGTAAAATTATCTTTAGCTTAAAAAGTTAATGAACTATTCTCTAGTTCTCTCATCTAATACCAACTCCATGAAAAAGTAGTATATCATTCATTATAGACTGTTTGATAAATTTAAAATCAAGCCTTCAGATTTGTTTCACTGATTACAAATTAGCATGGGTACATGGATTGCTTAATCTGGAGATCAAGAAAAATATCTGTGAATATGTATTTTTATTTTTTAAAGATATGCCAAAACTTTAAGAAATTTAAAATCTGTTACTCAGCTATTAAAAACAATGAAATCATTAAATTCATAGGCAAATGGATGGAACTAGAAAATATCATCCTGAGTGAAGTAACCCAATCACAAAAGAATACACATGGTATGCACTCACTGATGAGTAGATATTAGCCCAAAAGCTCAAAATACCCAAGATACAACTCACAGACCACATGAAGTTCATGAAGAAGGAAGACCAAAGTGTGGGTGCTTTGGTCCTTCTTAGAAGGAGTAACAAAATTCTCATAGGAACAAATATAGAGACAAAGTGTGGGACAGAATCTGAACGAGTGGCTGTCGGGAGACTGCTCCACCTTGGTATCCATCCCATGTGCAGTCACCAAAGGCAGACACTGATGTGGATGTCAGGAAGTGCATGCTGACAGGAGCCTGATACACCTGTATCCTTAGAGGTCAGACAGAGCCTGACATATTCAGAGGCGGATGCTCACAGCTATCCATAGAACTGATCTAACCATAGAACTGATCCAGTGAAGAAGTTAAGAGAGAAGACTGAAGGAGCTGAAGGGGTTTGTGGCCCCATGGTGAGAGGAACAATACCAACCAACCAGAGCTCCCAGTGTCTAAACCATCAGCCTGGAAGCACACAGGGAGGGATCCATGGCTCTAGCTGTATATGTAGGGGTGGATGGCCTTGTGAAACATAGGTGGGAGAGGAAGTCCTTGGTCTCATGAAGGCTGCCTGCCACGCATGGGGGAATATGAGGGTGGGGAGGAGGGAGTGGATGAGTGGGTGGGGGCACATCCTCATAGAAGCAGGAGAAGTGGGTATGAGATAGGGAGTTTGTGGGTGGAGGAAATGGGGAAAGGGGATAATGTCTGAAATGAAAATAAAATAGCTGATAAAAATTAATCTAAGAAAAAGAAATTTAAAATCTGTAAATTAACCCAAAGAAATTACAATAAGTAGGCTAACATTAGGCTACAGAACTGATACATAGTTTCCACCAATTACCAATTACTTTTGTAGAAATAGCTTACAATTTTTCTGAGAATAGAACCCAGGACAGGTTGTTTATGAGAAGATGGTTTAAATGAGTATCAGGAGCATGTGTTTTTAAATAAATTCCAACAATGAACCACAACCACTGTCATAATTTAAGTGTTTGTTTCCTCTGTAATTTCATTGTAAATGAAAGGTTTAGGTAATAAATGATAATAAAATTCAGTTCACACTGAAATGAAATGTATTCAGTCACAGTATTACAGATGAGTAGTTCTACAAAACAGTCATGTAGCAAATGGATACCACAGCCTTCAATAATAGTAAGTTATGCCCTTTGCTACCTACCTCCAGGATGTCTAAAGACAAATGTATCTATTTGGAGGCACTCAAAAACATGTGTCAGATTGACTTAAATTATTTTTTAATTTTTTATTGGATATTTTATTTATTTACAATACAGATGTCATCCGTTTTCCCCATTTCCCCTTCCTAGAACCCCCACTCCATTCCCCCTTCTCCTTTATGCTTTAATACCATTTTAATTACATGCATGTATTAAGATCAGTTCTAGGTTGAGGGTCTAGCAATACAATATATGTATATATAGATTTGGTTGTAGATATTTCAGTATACAATAATTCATATTTTAGTTGTAGATAATTCAATAATACAAGGAAAATGCAGCAGTTTTTTTTTAACACACTTAACTGTCAGAAGAAACATCATTATCAGAGAAAAATAAGCAAAACCTGGATGGTCTAGTACTTATTTGACTGCCACCTCCTTATATTTTGAAATTGTTCACATTATACTGATTCTCAAATAAGTGAAATTCAGACCCATAATGTCAAGGAAGAAGCATTCTACCATGTCTATTCTTATTCAAAGTCTACCTAATAGTTTCATCAACGTTATTGACGTGCTAGTAATATGAAATGACACATTAAACTCATGTATTTAAGGCTTCTTATGGTGCTGGTGAGATTAGCAGTAAACATCTAGAGGCAGACCCTGACTAGAGTAAAAGAATTTTTAATAGCAGGAATTCTATGACTGTACCCTGCTTTAATTCCTTCCTGTCACACTGCATTCTGTCTACTGTGGGTGATTAGCTTCCCTCCACTTGTTCCCATTACCATGACGATCATCCATTCCATGTGTCCAGGTCCACTCAAATTTGGACTAAGCCCTCTGTAGATGTGAACCAAAATAAATGTTTGTTTAAGATGTTTATGAATGTAACAAGAAAGATAATACATTGGTTTTTTTTGTTGTTGTTGTTTGTTTGTTTGTTTAGTTTTTTTTGTTTGTTTGTTTTGTTTTTTGGTTTTTCGAGACAGGGTTTCTCTGTATAGACCTGGTAGACCAGGCTGGCCTCAAACTCAAAAATTCGCCTGCCTGTGCCTCCCAAGTGCTGGGATTAAAGGCGTGTGCCACCATTGCCCTGCAATAATACATTTTTTTCACTAGACCATTACCAACGATTAAGAGCCCAAAATATAACTAAGATACTAAGTATCTTCATATGTTTTATATTTATTATTTTTTAAAACAAAATTGAATCATCATAACCCATAACTGAAGATGTTACAGGCCCTGGTGTAATATTATTGTTGTTTACCTACACGGTCATGTTGTCAAATTATCTCAAAAACTATGTTTATATGTATAGACCTGGTCTGTCAAAAAACCCTGATCAAAGAAAGTTCTTTTTAATCTAGGACAGCAATCAATCCATAAACCCATAAATCATCAAAATCAAGAAAACAGGTGACTATGAGCAGACAAGCTTAAATGGGACAACAGCATCAAGCTTCCTACCAAGGCTTACCGAGCATCATAAGCAAGGAGAAAGGACATCAGAGTCAGAGGGCATGTATGACTATGATAAATATAATATGGCTATTGTGTCCAGGATATTGTAGTAAACACAGACATCTGTGCAAAACAAAGCCAGTGAACATTCCAGAACAGATGGGGGAGGATATCACAAGGTCCCACTTCTACTGAGAAGGTATTGGAAGTTGATGACTATTTGGAGGATGAAACTTATTAATTTGGGGGTGTAGCAATTGGCAGTGTCCAAGCACCAGTGAATATCCTATGCAAATATAGGCTGTACTAATTAGAGATCATAAATTACTTTAAAAATGGAAAAGAAAAACAAAAGATACAGGAGAAGACTGTTGGTGGGGAGGAGAAAATAGGGTGCTTATGATCAGTCAGAAATCCTCAAAGAATACATTTAACACTTAAAATAACTGTAAGAATAAGCTTGAAACTATTATTTTGTAGGTATGTTAGTTTAGGTGAAACTTATTGTTAAGTTAAAATATTCTGTCAACATATGGTTTAGGCTATGTGCTATAAATATATTGTTTATATTTATTTATATTATTTATAGTTTTTATTTATATATTTTATTTATATATTTTATTTATAGTATTTATTTATATTATATATAGTTTATATTATACTAGGAAGAAAACGTGGCCATATAGGTTATGATAGCAACTGATTTACATTTACTTATTATAACATTCATTTTAAGATGCTTAAGTTTAACTAAAAATACAGTAATATTAATATTGAAGAAAAATAAATACACACTAAATGTTATAAGAAATACACACCTACATGGTCAGCTAAGCTATTAAGAACATATAGCTACTTTATAGAAAATCAGGTACAAGTTCTGTATGTAAATTTGGATATTTAAACCTTATGTTTGATCTTTTTTTTTTTTCCACTTTAGGTTTTTTATTCCTTTGTTATAACAATACTGTTCCGGCTAGTTTAAAATATAAAGTACATCATTGTTAATGTCTTCTTACTTTGCAAGAGAACTTTGAACATTCTGCTGAATGCCTACAGCACCCTACAACTAGGCATATTTATGAATAGGTGAAAGGGAAGGATCCACTTACTGGCATATGGCATGATCCCAATCAGGTGTTTAATATGGGAAAGAAGGAATGTTTCTGTTTTATCTGCGGTATGCTGAAGATACATGGTGGCTGCCAGAGTGATGGGTAAGACATGCTGATGAGGGGCAAAGAAGAATGCTGTCCTGTGAGCTTGCTGAGTGCCCTGACAATGGTGACTGGGAAGCTGTATTGGACATATGTTCCTGACCCACATTTGTTTATCTATACCCCAGATGAGACAAGCTGCCTTGCCTCAAGGTTTTAGACCTTGTAGAACAGAGAATCAAAAAAAAGGAGTTATAATGACTCTTGTATTTTTCTTAAAGGTGAACAGTTATTTGGATGCAATCACAAACTGGTCTAGAAATCAATTCATTATTGGAAATAATAGTCTTCATTTGGAAATCTGGTTCTAGACATTTTCAGAGAAATTTTTTAGAAGTTAGCTGCAGTTCCCTATGATGTTATGTTAGTAAGAGATAAAGTTGGAACAGGATCTGGATTTCAAACAGGTGTTGGTACACGTGAAAATTAAAAGTGTCTTTTAATTTTCAACTTAAAATTACTTTTGTTTCTTCTACAGTATTTAATGTAAGCTACATTGATTATATACTTTCTAATTGTGTTTCTGTGTTGAAACCTGGCAAGTCTGTTACAGAGGTCTATCACCCAGGTTTTACTTTATTGCCCTTGAATATCACAGAACCTTGGTATTCAAAAAAAGTTTGCAAGTACTGGAAAAAGTTAGTCATGCTTTAAGCAGAAGCAAGAGGATAGTGAGCTTGATTGTTGCTGGTATAACAGCTTTAATTACAGTAACTGCTAGCAACACTGCTTCTGCAATTGCTTTGACACAAGAAGTTAAGACAGCTACTTTTGTTAATCATTTAGCAAAAAATGTTACTAATGTGTTGATATACAAGAGGACTTAGATAGGCATTTGGAACAACGGGTTGATGCTCTTTATCCTATTCAAATTATTGGAAGGAGGTTTAGAGTTTAAGAGTAAGAAGTCATCTCGAGAGTCATGCCAAACACCGTTGGAGTCCTGTTAGTTCTAAAATTTACAGGGGCAGTCATTATAATTAGGAAAAGGTTTAAAGACACTTGCAGGGTATTTGGTATAATTCTAACACCTCTCTGGATGCTATAACTTTGCATGATGAGCTTATGAATTTAAAGAATGCTGCTCTGCTGAGCATTGATGTGGCAGATACTGCTGATAAAATTACCCATGACCTGAGGTCAGTATTTCTATTTTGGTCAAGCTTCAAGAATGACATATATAGCTTGATCATGCGAGCCCTTTTGTCCTGGGAATACTTTTATTCCTGCCAATCATGTTAAAGCTTATCTTTAACAAAATCAACATGGTGTCAGCCAAAGTACATGGCTTGAAACTGAAAATGTATGATCTTTTATTAATTAAAATAAAATGTAAATTTAAGAATAACGCTAAGTCTGGAGAATCATTTAGTGGTTAAGACAGCTTGCCTCCACCCTCATAAGATTAGGAGGAGGGGGTATGGGATAAGGGGGTTAGGGGAGGAATGGGAGAGGAGATAACATTGAAAGGTAAATACAAAAAATATCCAATAAAAAGAAACATAATGGGTCTGACAAAAAAAAAAAGATAGCTTACTTATTTCAGATTATTTTCAAAAGTTTCTAGGAGATGCTAATTGGCTAAGATCTTATTTTAATCTCTCCACAAAAGAATTTTAGTCTCTGTTTAATATTCTTGAGATAGATGTAAATCCTAATCTCCCTCAACAACCAATCGACAAAAGAGGAGCAATTTTACAAAAAGTAGAAGAACCTATTATTAATCGATATATTATAAAGACTGATTAGTTGTTGGCTGTTCTATAACGGTCCTTTGATAAAAGATATTATTAATGTAGATTTATATTTCTTTAAATATTGTCTTTATGACTCTCTGAGTGTGGAAGAAGCAGCTGCTGGCACTTCTGCCCAGATCTTACAAGAACTCTGAAAAATGTATTTTTAAAAATAAAAGAGGGGAACTGTTTCCCCCCAGAAGGAGTCTCCTGAAACACTCTCCATCATGCCTTGTTTACTTTGAACTCTCTAAAACTGAAAGCTAATGGCAAATATCCTGCTGACTGCCTCTAACATCGCTGAGACCACTAAAGACTATGCCATAGCTATGTGGAAGGTACCTCTTACCCTTAAATGTAATAGCCCGGACCCAGTTCTCATATGGGGCTGAGGACTGATATGCCTGTTTGATACCACAGAAGGCACAGCTAAATGGCTGCCAAAAGTTTAATGGAATAAATAGATACCCCCACAAAGCCAGGCCGAACTATAAATAAGATGAATAACAATTGACCTCAAGGGAAGAGAAATCTCCCTGAGAATTCCCTTCTTTTTCCTTTCCAGGTAAAAATGAAACACCTGTGATGTCTGCTGGTAGAAGCTATAATCCTGATTCTGGCCTCCAGACATATAGTACTCAGACCTTTGATGGGCCAATGACAAGGACACCAAACAGCTAGAGATTGACATCACTAATCTGAAGAAATCCCTCGTTTCGATGTCTGAAATGATCTCCAAAAATTGCAAAGGACTTTATCGGACTTGATTTACTCTTCTATAATAGAAAAGACTGTGTACAGCTCTTGACTGTGTACAGCCCTTAAAGAAGAATGTTGCCCTTACATAGACAAGACAGGGATGGTTAAAGAGAACATAAAAAAGGTCAGAGAAGGCCCAGAGAAAAGACAGAGAGAGAAAGAGAAAGAGAAAGAGAAAGAGAAAGAGAAAGAGAAAGAGAAAGAGAAAGAGAAAGAGAAAGAGAAAGAGAAAGAGAAAGAGAAAGAGAAAGAGAAAGAGAAAGATGAGAGCTGGTACAAGGACTGGTTTTCAACCTCTCCATGGTTGTCAACCCCACTTCTTCCCATCTTGGGACCATTAATTGGGTTATTTTTGCTGATTCTTTTGGTCCAGGGCCTTAAGTAGGCTGACTAACTTTGTGATACAACAGATAGAAAATTTGGTA
Source organism: Mastomys natalensis (assembly GCA_021653895.1). Classification (NCBI taxonomy): domain Eukaryota; kingdom Metazoa; phylum Chordata; class Mammalia; order Rodentia; family Muridae; genus Mastomys; species Mastomys natalensis. The sequence goes on along the minus strand of JAJTUV010001015.1, from coordinate 379,057 downwards.
GCAAAACCTATTCAGATACATTATCATAAGTTAGCTATGGAGGACCACGAGACTCAAGATGAGGTTGTTACTTTATCCAGGCTGTTCCTCAAACCCATCTCCACCCAACCTAAAAGAAGGGACCTCTGCCGCTAGACCAAGCAGAGAGAGGCTACCCAAAACCCTCTCTGACTGGTGATCTGAATTCTTGCTGAGGCTGCAAGGCTAAAGCACTGCAAGGAAATATAAATAAAAGTTAAAAATATCTATCTGGGTTCCCTGAGGGACAAGCCTGACTGCATAGGGGTTGATGTCAAAAGTATCCCCTCTCCAGTAAAAAGACATCAGGATGGGTATGGCCTTCATGCCTCCCTGGACAACGACAGGAGGCCCTGAGCCATTACAAGGTCTCCTTCAATTATTGGAGGTCAGGCCTCTATCCCCGCCTTCGCAAGAATAGAATCGCCAAGGTCCTTCTATACTTAGAGAAGGGAGGAGATGTCAGGAGCAGCTCTGCATATACACTAAAGGCCTAAAATCAGCTATAGGCCTAAAGTCAGCAATAGGCTTGACATACATACATGTTAACACAAAGTCTTGGGTCTCTGTGGAAAAGCACTGAAAACAGAAGGCTATAAGCTATTGTAAACAGGCAGCTTCTATGGAAATTTACCAGACCTAGTAGTCATAGGTCTATAAATAGGCAGCCTCGGTGGACAGTACCAACTTAGATAAGGACAAGTGAATCATAGGCAGAGCCATAGTGACCTGTCCCCTGAACCTACACCCAGCTGATACCCTGTTCTGAATGGTATCTGTACTCCCCCTGATCACCTATGCTCCAGTGTCATTCCCTTCCCCACATCCTGCCTTTTTGTGTTTATAACCTCTGTGTAAATAAGTAAATTATGATGTGATTTAATAACTAAATAAAATAAAATTATTAAAAAAAAAGACAGCTTGCCTCTTTTCTGAAGGACCTAAGTTTGGTTCCCAGCATCCACATTATGTCCCTCTACCCAGCTGAAACTCTAGCTCCAGGGCACCTCTTGGGTACCTACACTCCTAAGAGACACAAAATCTCATGCAGCTCTCATACATAAACTATGAGAAGTTATAATTTTTTCAAAAATAAATCGTTGACATATGATACTGAAATGAAATGTGATAACCAGAAATTGCTTGTTCAAAATGTAGAATATTCTTTAGACATCTTTTCAACTGCATTTTCTAAAAACATAGAATAGTTTTTTATTACTCATACATGTTATATGTTATTCTTAAGGAGAATAAGATTTGTCATTCTTTTTATTCATTAGAGGACAGTGCATCAAAACAAAATATCAGCATTTCCATACAAAATGTGTGACTAATCTTTTGAAATGTAACTCTTTATAATGAATAATTTAGGTTATCTTGAAGACATGTAATTTATATATTACCTATGTTTTCATATAAACCCTATTTTTACATTCATTATTAATATTATTATATTTTTTCTTTTGTTTTAATATTTTATTTACATTTCAAATGTTATCCCCTTACCGAATCCCCCCCCCAGGAAATGCCTATCCCATCTCCCCTCCTTCTACTTCTATGAGGATGTGACTCCGCTCATCCTCTCACTCCCACCTCCCCACCCTCGAATTCCCCTACACTCATGGGACCAAAGATCTCCTCTCCCATCTATGCCAGACAAGGTCATCTTCCACTACATATACAGCTGGAGACATCGGTCTCTCCCTGTTTGTTCCCAGGCTGGTGGTTTAGACTCTGGGAGCTCTTATTGGTTGGTATTGATGCTCCCTTCATGGGGCCACAAACCCTTTCAGCTCCTTCAGTTCCTTCCCTTTAACTCCTCGATTGGGAACTCCTTCATAAGTTCAGGGGTTCATATTAGCTGTGAGCATCAGCCTCTGAATATGTCAGATTCTTGCAGACCTCTAAGGAAACAACTGCATCAGGCTCCTGTCAGCATGTACTTCCTGACATCCACATCAGCATCTACCTTTGGTGACTTCACATGGGATGGATACCCAGGTGGGAAAGTCTCCAGATGGCCCCTATTTCAGGATGTCATTTCCCTAATTTCTTTCTCAGCCGCCTGTTTATCTTTTCAGTAGAGTAAGGCTACTGATTTGTTTGAGTTGCTTTTATAACAGCCACTTTGCTGAATTTGTTTATCAGGTTAAGGAGTTCTCTGGTGGAAGTTTTGGGGTCACTTAAGTATATTATCATATCATCTTCCAATAGTGATATTTTGACTTCTTCCTTTCCTATTTGTACCCCTTTGACTTCTTTTTGTTGTTTATTCTAGCTAGGACATCTAGTACTATATTGAATAGGTAGGGAGAGAGTGGGCAGCATTGTCTAGTCCCTGATTTTAGTGGGATTGCTTCAAGTATCTCTCCATTTAATTTGATGTTGGCTACTGGTTTGCTGTATATTGCTTTTACTAGGTTTAGGTATGGGCCTTGAATTCCTACTGTTTCCAAGACTTTTACCATGAAGAGATGTTGAATTTTGTCAAATGCCTTGTCATCATCTAGTGAGAAGATCATGTGGCTTTTTTCTTTGAGTTTGTTTATATAGTGGATTACAATGATGGATTTCTGAATATTGAATCATCCCTGCATTCCCGGGATAAAAGCTACTTGATCATGATGGAAGATTGTTTTGATGTGTTCTTGGATTCAGTTTTCGAGAATTTTATTGAATATTTTTGTATCGATATTCATAAGGGAGATTGATCTGAAGTTCTCTTTATTTGTTGGGTTTTTGTGAGGTTTAGGTATGAGCATGATTGTGGTATCATAGAACAAATTGGGTAGTGTTCCTTTTGTTTCTATTGTGTGGAATAGTTTGAAGAGAATTGCTATTAGGTCTTCATTGAAGGTCTGATAGAATTCTGCACTAAAACCGTCCTGGGCTTTTTTTGGTAGGGAGACACTTAATGACTGCTTCTATTTCCTTAGGGGTTATGGGACTGTTTAGATGGCTTATTAGTTCCTGATTTAAAATTGGTACCTGATATCTGTCTAGAAAATTGTCCATTTCATCCAGAATTTCCAGTTTTGTTGAATATAGGCCTTTGTAGTAGGATCTGATGATTTTTTGAATTTCCTCAGTTTCTGTTGTTATGTCTCCCTTTTCAGATCTGATTTTATTAATTTGGATACTGTCTCTATGCCCTCTGGTTAGTCTGGCTAAGGGTTTATTTATCTTATTGATTTTTTCAAAGAACCAGTTCCTATTTTTGTTGATACTTTGTATAGTTCTTTCTGTTTCTACTTGGTTGATTTCAGCCTTGAGTTTGAGTTTGAGTTTTTTTCCTGCCATCTACTCCTCTTGGGTGTATTTGCTTCTTTTTGTTCTAGAGCTTTCAGATGTGTTGTCAAATTGCTAGTGTATGCTCTCTCCAGTCTCTTTTTGTAGACAGAGCTATGAATTTTCCCCTTAGCACTGCTTTCATGGAGTCCCACAAGATTTGGTATGATGTGTCCTCATTTTCATTAAATTCTAAAAAGTCTTTAATTTCTTTCTGTATTTCTTCCTTGACCAAGTCATCATTGAGTAGAGCATTGTTCAGTTTCCACATGCATGTGGGTTTTCCATTGGTTTTGTCATTATTAAAGACCAGCCTTAGTCCATGGTAATCTGATAGAATGCAAGGGATTATTTCAATTTTTTTGTATCTGTTGAGGCCTACTTTGTGACCAATTATATGGTCTATTTTGGAGAAAGTACCATGAGGTACTGAGAAAAAGGTATATTCTTTTGTTTAAGGATGAAATGTTCTACAGTTATTCATTAAATCCATTTGGTTCATAACTTCCATTACTTTCACTGTGTCTCTGATTAGTTTCTGTTTCCATGATCTGTCTATTGCTGAGAGTGGGGTGTTGAAATCCCTCACTATTATTGTGTGAAGTGCTATGTGTGTTTTGAGGTTTAGTAAAGTTTCTTTTATGAATGTGGGTGTCCTTGCATTTGGTGCATAGATATTCAGAATTGAGAGTTCATCTTGGTAGATTTTTCCTTTGAGGAATATGTCCTTGAGGAAGTGTCCTTCCTTATCTTTTTTGATAACTTTTGGTTGAAAGTCGATTTTATTCGATATTAGGATGGCTACTCCAGGTTGTTTCTTGAGACCATTTGCTTGAAAAAATGATTTCCAGTCCTTTACTCTGAGGTAGTGTCTGTCTTTGCCACTGAGGTGTATTTCCTGTATTCAGCAAAATTCTGGGTCCTGTTTTGTATCCAGTCTGTTAGTCTATGTCTTTTTATTGAGGAATTGAGTCCATTGATATTAAAAGATATTAAGGAAATGTGATTGTTTCCTCCTATTTTAGTTATTAGAGGTGCAATTATGTTTGTGTAGCTATCTTCTTTTGGGTTTGTTGGAAGATTACTTTTTTGCTTTTTCTATGTTGTAGTATCTCTCCTTGTGTTGGAGTTTTCCATCTATTATCCTTTGTAGGGCTAGATTTGTGGGAAAATATTGTATAAATTTGGTTTTGTCATGGAATTTCTTGGTTTCTCCATCTATAGTGATTGAGAGTTTGCTAGGTATAGAAAGTAGTCTGGGCTGCCATTTGTGTTCTCTTAGGGTCTATATGTTATCAGTCCAGGATTGTCTGACTTTTATAGTCTCTGGTGAGAAGTCTGGTGTAATTCTTATAGGTCTGCCTTTATATGTTTCTTGACCTTTTTCCCTTACTGCTTTTAGTATTTTTTCTTTGTTTTGTGCATTTGATGTTTTGATTATTATGTGTCAGGAGGAATTTCTTTTCTGGTCTAGTCTATTTTGAGTTCTGTAAGTTTCTTGTATGTTTATGGGCAACTCTTTCTTTAGGTTAGGAAAGTTTTCCTCTATAACTTTGTTGAAGATATTTACTGGCCATTGAAGTTGGAAATCTTCACTCTCATCTGTACCTATTATCCTTAGGTTTGGTCTTCTCATTGTGTCCTGGATTTCCTGGATGTTTTGAGTTAGGAGCTTTTTGCATTTTACATTTTCATTGACAGTTATGTCAATGTTTCTGTGGTATCTTATGCAAATGAGATTCTCTCTTCTATCTCTTGTATTCTGTTGGTGATGCTTGTATCTATGACTCCTGATTTCTTTCCTAGGTTTTCTATCTCCAGGGTAGTTTTCTTTTGAGATTTCTTTATTGTTTCTACTTCCATTTTTAGATCCTGGATGGTTTTGTTTAATTCCTTCACCTGTTTGGTTGTGTTTTCTTGCAATTCTTTAAGGGATTTTTGTGTTTTTTTCTTTAAGGGCTTCTACCTGTTTACCTGTGTTCTCCTGTATTTATTTAAGGAAGTTGTTTATGTCCTTCTTAAAGTCCTCTATTGTCCTCATGAGAAGTGATTTTTAATCTGAATCCTGCTTTTCTGGTTTGATGGGGTGTCCAGGACTTTCTGTGGTAGGAGAACTGGGTTCTGATGATGCCAAGTAACTTTGGGGCATATGGTTGTAGGGGAGGGTTATTACCAACTGCTCTAGAAAGGTTCAGGATAAGGTGTCTTCAGGGATCTGACCAGCCAGGTGTCTGACCCAGCCAAAAGGACCAAGCAAGGTGTACAAAGGGAGTGGTATTCTGGAGGGGTGAGGTTTGGGTGGGTTGCAGCTCTGGGGCTTAGGGTTGTGGGGGAGGGTTCTTACCTGCTCCTCTAGGAAGGTTCAAGATATGGTGTCTTCATGGGAGCTGACCTGCTAGGTGTCTGCCCCAGCCAAAAGTATCAAGGGAGCTATATTTTTCAGTAAACCTTTTTAGTATTTAAAATAAATGCTATACATATTACTGTATACCATTTATTGTCATAAGAAATATATTTCTGTAATTAGTGACACAAAAAATATTGTTGAAAATCATTACTCTTATGACATAATTGGTCTTTACTAGGAGAAAGAAATAATTGAAGTAATTGACAATCACTTCCATACTCAATATGTTAATCCATATGTTCTTATGCTAAGAAATAATTACACAGATATAGATAGCTGATGTCATCCTGTTGTCCTTTTTCAAAAATAAATTTATTCAGAAAATGACTATTTTACGGATGCCATTATCTTACTCCCAAATTGATGTAAGATATAAGGGAATAAATCAATATCATCACAGTTAAAACTGGTAATTCATGTGTAAACTGTCTTATTCTTTCAAAACCTTATGAGGAAAAGTTTGGGGAGATATTTGTTTGTTTGTCTAAATGTCAACAATCAGAAAAAACTAAGCTTATCTTAAAACATATAGCAAAAAATGGTGTTAAACTGTTAAAGTTAATAACTAAGAAATTATTAGCAAGAAATTCTCCACTTAAAAGTTCTCATAAATCTGGATTTGACAATCACTGCAGTATTCATTATTATTTAAGTTCCTGGTGTGAATATTATTTTCTCACAGTGGTCCTACTGAGTATCTTTTAATATCTGTACAGAAGTTTTATTTTAGTTGTTATTAAATTTTTACTTATATGTCTATCATTAAAGAAGATCCAAGAGGACAGACATATTTCAAATCTATGTATTGTTCTTCATATCATCTCCAAAACTACAAATTTTTATGATATTCTGGATTTAAATAATTATTGAAAATAATTTGTCTTAACTCTCTATATAAGATATTTCTAAAAAACATAATGTAGATTTTTCATTCTGAAAAGAGTATATTTGTTATAAGAAAATTGTGATGTGTTTTATAAAAAAGAAAGAAAGAATCAGGGCATACTTGGTACAAGTCGAGTATGATGAGGTGGAAAGGGGGGCCTCTGCAGGCCCATGATAAGGCATCCTTTTCCCCTGAAGTACTAGCCATAAAAAGTATATAGTACGGAATAGAGTTTATTTAGGGCATGGGAGAAGAGTTGGAGTAGAGGAAGAGAAAAGCATAGAGGGGAGAGAGAGAAAAAGAGAGAGGAGGGGAGAAGGCTAGGAACACCTGGAGAAAGAGGGAGGTGGAGGCGTGGGAGAGAGAGAGAAGGGACAGGAAGTAAAACTTAAGAGGATAAAAGAGTGAAGAAGGGGCAAGCATCCTCTTTTATAGTTAGTCAGGTATAACTGGCTTTTGCTAGGTAACTGTGGGGCAGAGCCTAGAGGAAATGCTAACACACTGTAATGTTGTTAATGATGTTAAATATTACTCACATCCTCATACAAAAGGATACAGGTTAAGCTGTTCCTAATTTATCCAAAATCAAATTATTGTTTACTATTATTTTTTTACTTTGACTGGTCTATACTCATATTTTCTTTAAAGAATTTAATCATGAATCAAGAAGATATGTGAGCATGTTCATTGCATTGTTATATTCAAAGGATCAAATTTATTCTCTAAATATTTATACTGATAATTTTAATTTTAATAGAAAGAATCTTCAATGCCTTGATTAAGAATGGCCCCATAGATTCATATAGATAATGCTTACTAATCAGGGAGTGGAACTTTTGGATAGGATTAAAAGGTTACTAGAGGTGAGCTTTGAGGTTGCAGAAGGCCAGGCCTGATGTCTGATGCCTGCAGATTCAAAGGGAGCATTCTGACTAATTCTCCACTGTAATGTCTACCCTCATGCCACTGTCCTCCCTACCTTGATGATGATGGATTAACCTCTGAAACTGTAAAGTAGGCCAAACCTAAATGTTTTCGCATATAAGGATTGCTTATTCCATGGTGCCCCTTTTACAGTATTAGACCACTGACTAAGACAGCAACTCTATTTGCTATATTTTGTCATTTTTGAGCAGAGATTCATTTGGGCCTAACATTTCAATGGATTTCAGTTTATTCTCGTAGGGAAGCTCTTATAGTTCGGCTCAGCTCTCAGCAGTTGGAAAATATACCAGTGTTTATCCATATGCCAACATATCTGTAAGCAGAGAGAGCAGGTTAGAAAATATGCCAGGTTATAGATTTCAACATTCCACACTTAGTGACATTTCTTCTATCTAAGCCTTATCTGTCAAATAAGCCACAGCATCCAATAATAGCAATAACATGTAGAAAAAAATTAGACTATGGATAACATTCACATTCAAACATTAACATTGCAAGCTGTCCAATTTCATTATGGCTCAAAAGTTTAAATTTCTGTGAAGTTAAAAAAAGAAGTTTCATACTTCTCATGTATCAGAAGTATTAACACAATGATATTGAGTAAATATTTGCATTCAGCTCAAATTAAGGAGCTTGGGAGTACATTTAAAATTCCAACAATGCTAGTATAAATATTTAGGCCAGGCTGGTCTCAAACTCATAATTCTAATTTCTCTGCCTCCTTTAGCAAGTCCTACTGTCATGAATCAGCATAATGTTTCCATCACATTCCTTCCATCAGTCTCTACGTACAGTGTAAAATATGATATGGAGAGAGTGCAAGATCCAGGGACAAGACAATCAAGAAAGAAGACCTTATAAACAATACTAATTATCTGCATATGAACTCACTTGACTATGCCAGCATCACAGCGCCTACTTGTGTCTGCACCAAATTGTGTCCTAGAGCTGAGAGGAGAAATGGACACCAGAGGCCACCAGGAAAACAAACAACCATTAAGTCTGGTACCCATGCCCACTAGTAGATAAGCATACAAAACAAACTCAATAGAATCTTTGAAGGTTCCTATAATGTTGTGTCCGGAATAATTTGGAGGAGTGTTGTTTTGTCTTGTTTTGTTTTATTCATCTTACAGGTTTTTTGCAATTACATTATTATATAGAGTTTACGCTATAGGAATCTGGGATGTATATACATATGTGTTTTTGAGTCTATGTGTGGTTTTTGTGCTTTTGTTTGCCTCTTTTGCTTCTGTTTGTTTTGTCCTGTTGCAACTTGATTTACTTTATTTTATTTGTTTTTATTTTATTTTAAATTTTATCTTATTTCACTATACTCCTAAAACAACTATTCTCCATCTCCCAAGGAATGGCAGAAAGGATGTAGATTTTGATGTGATCACAGGAGGGGAGAAACTGGAGACTAGGGAAGGGAAAATCATAATAAATATATATCAGAAGTCTATTTTTTAAAGAAAAAATATAGGTCTAGGTAAAGTATTTTTAGATAATAACAGATAATATATGTTTTCTTAACTAGTTTTCAAATAGTGTACTTACTAAACTTATCTATGTCTATATGTTTATAAATAGACTAAAATGTCTATAACATACTAAACATTTTTAAACATTAAGTTGTAATGCTAGAAATAAAATGTCAGCTCTCAAGTATATCAGTAACTGCTAATTAGTTAATAGGTAGTATTGTAAGAGATTATCAGTACAAAAATCATTGTAATTTTACAATGAAACTATGTATTTCATATTGATAAAGCATCCTAATAGTAACTTAGCTATAAATATTTTAAGGCACAAGATAAGAAAAAAGGCTTGAATTTGTCATTTTGTTTCTATCATATTATTCTCTACTGATATCTTTGAAGCAAGTTGAATGCATTGACATATATTAATGGAAACACTGAGGCTCACACATTGGGGGAATTATCACAACCTCACACAACTAGTATAATTTAGCTGAAGTTAAGCTCTAAGCCTTAAATAATCTTTAATACAAAGTAAATACTTATCTGCGGTTTTGGTGCCTGTAAACCTAACAGTTAGAATCTTAGCTTCATTAGTCTGTCTGTTTGTCCCAAATAAGGTCAAAGTTGACTGAGAAGCAAGACTTTCTTCTCAAATATTTTACAAGTGATTTGTATATATTCATTCATTACTTTGTAATGAGAAATGGAATCACCTGTTAGGATAATTAGTTCATAATAATCATTAAATATACCACATTTTTAAAAGTTCAATGAGTTTTATGAGTAGCTATACAAACACAATACTTTCAAAATCTATAAGAATTAACTGGACTGTTTTCCAGATGTGTTAGAGTCTAGAACAGGAATATTTCCCAAAGATCTATATATAAAAACACTTGGCCCAAGAGGAGGTAGAACCTAGGTTTTATGGTCTAGTAAGAAGATGTCAGTCATGGGTCTAAACATACAGACCCCTTTCTTTTCTTTAGCTTTTTCGACTTCATAGTGATGATGTGACTGGTCTTGCTTAATCTCTACTACTGCTCAGATGTACTCATATAACAAGAGCCCAAAGCAAGAGGGAAATTGATTTTAAACTGGAGCTTTTAAATCCAGGAGTCAAATAAGGCCTTTTTTTTTCATAAATTGATTATCTCAAGTACTGTCCACAATGACAGAAAGCTATGCCAAAATCTTCAATCTTTTGTTTAGAAAACATGTATAAGAAGTACAAGGAAATTAACACTTGATAATAGCTCTTTTATGAGATGAATGACGTTTTTGAATTGATAATGCCTTCAAATAAAACTGCTTGTCTCTGGTTTTGCTTTTTTATAAGTCAATGCAAATTAGATTTATCTAAGTAAATTACTTAGCGGGGGAGGGGGAGGGTACAGCTAGATCCACTTTCTGTCATGACAATAAACCTTTTAAAACCATGGCCTTCCTCGTGTCTTTGGGGCCTGCCGAGGGGAACCATGAAGAAGGCCTTTTACTACCAAGCCTCTGCTTTATCTCCTGCTAGAAGACTTCTCTGTTCCTGCCAAGGAAGCTGCCAACTAAAACAATCCAACAAAGTGAGTGCCTTAACCAAGAGTCTCTCACCCTGCAGGGCACTGCCAGAGCTTTTCTCACTCGTCCCTCTCAGCTGCGGGCAGATCCAGCCCATATGCCCACGCCATCTCAGTTCTTCCATGTCTCCCTGTAGTGTCTAGGAGCCCAAGGACAGAGACCACTGGTATCCCAGTCACCTGCTTCAGCCTTGAGACCCCTACTAAGGAGCTCTGTCCCCATGGGACTTCAGGCTGAGACCTCTCCATGCTGGGTGGAGCCCCATGGCTTCTCAGCCCTGCACTGCACTGTGTGGAGTGAACTCAGTCAAATTCCCACTCTTCTGCTCCCCAGAGCTGTGGTTCTAGCTGCTTGGGACAGCAGATATGTGGGAACCACAACATAATCCAACAGGACCCAGACCCATGCACAAGCTACAGCCCCACAACTGGTGGGAGAATGTGGACATACAGGTTGGACTGGCCTGCAGCAGAGAGAGATGAGAGAGAGAGAGAGAGAGAGAGAGAGAGAGAGACAGAGAGAGAGAGAGAGAGAGAGAGAGAGAGAGAGAGAGAGAGAAGCTCCTGCAGCACCTCACAGGGTGAGAGACTCTTGGTTACAGCACTCACTTGGCTGGGGAAGCTAGCTTATTTGAGTTGGAGGCCTCCTTGTAAAGAATGTAGAGAAGTCTTCTAGCAGGAGATTAAGCAGCAGCTCAGTATTCAAAGGCCTTCTCCATGGTTCCTCACAGCAGGCCCCAAAGACACAAGAAAGTCCATGGTTTTAAAAGGTTTATTGTCATGGCAGAAAGTAGATCTAGCTGTACCCCCTTCCCCCCACACACACCTCAGGGCAGATCTGAGGTAAATAGGGAGGGAGTAGAGTCTAGGAAGGAATGCTTAATTGGCTAATCCCTCTGGCCTTTAGGAAGCTCATTAATATGGAGATCTTTTGAGGCTCTGAGGCCTGTAGTCACATCTTCTATCGGTGCTAGGTGACACAAACATTTCTTTGGGAGGGGCTGTAGGAGCATTGTCCTACGTGACTGAAAGACATGGATCAATGGAAGTCTTCTGCCTTGTGTCAGGAGCCTAGAGTCTGGGAGCAAGGCTGAATACCTATGGTCCCATTAGGGTCTGGAGTTCAAGGCCTGTGCTCAACCAGGAACGAAGCTATCCTTTCATGGTTCCACAACTACTAAGGGCGGAATAGGGGTGAAGAGATGACTCAACCACTGAAGGAGATGTTCATAACCAAAAAGGCTAGAGTGAGAATAGATGAATCAACTTTGTACATAAACAGCAATGCTGAAAGATGAAAATTTTAACATTATAAATAAGTTCTTTTCCTTAGACCTACTTTTCCCCAAATTATTTATTTTTTCTCAAGATTTTCATTTTTTTGTTCTTACTAATAATTCAATTAACAAGAAAAAATGTGATATTTTTCAGTGAAATGGCCATAATTTTTGCATAAAATAGACAATATACATAAAAAAGAAAAATATATTATCAATAATAAAGACATAATTTCCATATCTGCTGTAAAACCCAGAGATTTAATGTGATTCTAATAACTTTAATGTGACTGTCTTTTGTCACCCTATGTCCAATTTGCTTTCCTTAGCCTCATACATATTCAACACTTAATGAGAAGGGAAGTACAACAGTTTACTCATTCCAGATTGCCCAGGTTGGACCCAGTATTATCTAGGAATAAGGCAGATTATCAAGTCAAAATACTGACAGATTCCAAACGATGAATGTGAATGATAGATGTACTCACGTCTCCCCTAGATGAGTCACTTGAACTGTAGCTGTCTCTGCTCCAGAACTCAGATTTTTCATGTTTAAGAAAAAGTTGAATAGAGCAACCATCTTGCCTCACTGGGCTGATTAGCATCTTATGTATTTGTTATATTTCTAAAAAGATGTTTGTAATAATATAAATCAAATGTCTTTAAAAACATAAAACATAGCCATTTAATAGTGTCCACAATTTTCTTATTACATCCAATTATTTTTTAATTTCTTCCTCTGTCTTTATGCATGAATTTTAACTTACTTCTATTAATTTATTAATTTTGCAAATATAAAAGCCAAGTGTTTTTCAATTTGATGGAAAATGGCAGAAATAAAATGAACAAATTATTCCTTCCCGTATATCTGTAACTCTGTAGAAGAAACAAAATAACAAATAAATATATTTACATATATTGGTTTATATTACAAATAATATATTATTTTTATAATAGTATTATACTGAATTATACAATAATTACCTAATGGTAGCTATTTCCTGCACACCACACACAGTCCTGAGTGTAATCTTATTAAATTGTCACAATAAACTTAACACAGGTTATTATGATATTCTTCATTTTTATGGTCAAGAAAAGTAAGGAATAAAATGGGAAGGTAAATGTGCTCACAGTTACATTTCAAGTAAAGACCTAAACCCAAAGAATACAGTGTAAAAGCTCTGCTTTTTAACACTATGCTATGATTGTAAAAAGTACATATTGGAAAGAAATCCTGTGGTTACTTGATATCTATGGAAGGTCTTCCATTTTCTGAAGGGAAATGGAGGAAGAGTGAGTGGGTAGGGAGAGGCATTTCCAGGAGGTGGAAGACTGGGAAGAGAGAGGAAAAGGAAAGTGCAATTGAGATGCAAAATGAAAAAGATGATTGAAAGATAGGTAGGTGGATAGATGAGAGATAGATAGATAGATAGATAGATAGATAGATAGATAGATGGATAGATAGATATGATTTATAGGTAGATAGATGAAGATGGATAGATAGACAGACAGACAGATAAGAAGATGGAGAAAATAAAGCAGAGATATGTCGGATCAGACTACAGTTCCCTTCACATGTTAAAGTATAGTCTCCCTTAGGAAAGAAGGCAGATAGTCATAGAAATACATAAGTTGCAACATGGAAAGACCTTAGATTGTAAGCCCTGACTTGTGAATTCTCCTGCCATTCAGAGATCAAAATGACCACTCTGTGGCCAGAGGGAGAACATGGGAGACAACAAATTTGTGTGAACCAGACAGTGCCACATTTTCAGTCTGCATATTTAATATGTGAAGAATAGATCCTCAAGGCACTTTTAGCCTAGAAGTGATGTATTTGTTTGAAAATATTATGTGTGTTACACTTCAAAATATGGTAACATATTCAAAGTGCAAAAAACTTAATCCATTAAGATTTGAGAGAAGTGACCTGAAGTTTATTCAGTAAAAATGGGAAGCTATGTTCAGCATAAGTTTTTATATGTATACTCTTTATGTTAAAATTGGCAAAATAACCCAGGTTAGCATAGAGGCTTTGATATTTGACCTTGGCATACACAAACACAACGTGAGCAGGGCCATTATTCAAACTAGAGCTATACAATTGCAACATCCTTTTCATATTTATACAAATGACTTAGAATGCTTTCTTCTAGCAAAAATAAATAAAGCCAATCAAATAAAAAAAAATCAAAATTAGATCATTAACAAAACTTCACCCTAACTTTAAAAACTGTTGTTGAGCTTTAGTTATTGATAAAGCTGTAGTGATATTTCAAATAATTTGGTTTGTGGATCTAATATTTCAATAAATATGTGACATCCTGTAATTTGTCTTATTATTGTACAATTTAAGTTAATCCGCAATGAAGTTTGTTATATCCTTCCCTCAACCATTCATTCAAACTTTGCTAATATATGGTCATTGGTGACATATTTTAAAGTGTCTACCTTGAGTCATACATTTTTATCATTGTTTCATTTACACAACAATAAAGAGAAAAATAATACTACAAAGGAGCAAACCATGACACTTCAGTTGGGAAATTGTAGTTATTGACTCACTTACTGTTCTCACTGCAATGATCAAAGAGAGGCAAGAAGTAACTTAAACAAAACAGGGATGATTTTGCCTCACAATTTGAGGAGATGCAGGGCAGGTAAGCTGAGGGTGTACTGCCAGAATGTGGCTCCTTGCACTGTATCCCGAGTCAGGAAATGGGGAGATGAAGGTTAGTATTAAACTCACTTTATTTTATACGGTCGAATGGTACCAGTCACTTTTAGCAGTGTCTTTAGACCTGAGTTAACCCACTGTATAAATTCCCTCATAACAAATCTAGAAATTGTCTCCAGATGATAACAGATCATGTGAAGTTGACACTTACCGTGTTTCATCAGGGTTATTTTCTCTGCTTTTGGTAGATAAAGACGTTTGCTGTATCTAGAAATAGTCTGTAATGAACAGGTGTTTTTCACTTTATAAATATGAATACTGAGTATGCCAATGTTAGATGTATGGTATAGTCTTTGCACATCATAATACTGGTTATTCTTTGTCACAGTTTATGATGCAGCTACTGCTATCACTTCATTTATCTCCTTTACTTTGCTTGATGAGAGGGCAGCCCCGCTCAAACACTGCAGCTGAGCATTTGAAGAGAAGACAAGCACTTAATGTGTACAGGCAGACTTAAAAACTTTAGAAGGCGTCTCAGAATAAAAGTCAAATGATTTCTGTGACTATATGTGACTGGCAAGCTCTATACCCATTAATTTCCTGCATTTTGTGTAATTTTGAGAAATTGTATGTTGTTTGCCTTTCCTACTTCCATTTTCAGTTGCTGTAAAAAAATTACTTTGCTATTTCTTGAGAAATAAATAAGAATTCATCTCATTTCATAAAGCATTGCAAGAAACAATTTTTATCATCTTCTATTAAAAACTATTAAGATTCTGGTTATTCCATGTGTGAACGGGCTAATGCTCCAAAAACCCTATAGCCTTCTCACCTGATAACCTAATTGTTTTCATCTGTTTACATTCCCCCTTCCTTATTATTTATTCTTTTTTTTCTAGACTACTTTAACTCTAACAATCATAACAGATATGCTTAGGACCTAAGTCATACCTCTGCATGCTCTATAACTGCTTTTTAAGTTTATGTTGGGAAAAATGAGTCCTGCTGAGAGTCTGTAGGCCTTGTTATCCTGGGCTTCTTCTTTTTAAAATTTATTTAATTATTTAAATCAAATCGTAATTTACTTATTCACATAGGGGTGATAAACACAAAAAGGCAGGATGTGGGGAAGGGAATGACACCGGAGCATAGGTGTTCAGGGGGAGTACAGATACCTTTCAGGGTATCAGCTGGGTGAAGGTTCAGGGGACAGGTCACTATGACTCTGCCTATGATTCATTTGTCCTTATCTAAGTTGGTACTATCTGCCAAGGCAACCTATTTACAAGATCTATGACTACTCAGACTGGTGAATTTCCACAAAAGCTGCCTGTTTACAATAGCTTATAGCCATCTGTTTCAGTGTTTTTCCACAGAGACCCAAGACTTTGTGTTAACATGTATGTATGTCAGGCCTATTGCTGATTTTCGGCCTATGGCTGATTTTAGGCCTTCAGTGTATAAGCAGGGCTGCCCCTGACATCTCTTCCCTTCTATAAGTATAGAAGGGCCGCCATGGCGATTCTAATCTTGTGAAGTCAGGGATAGAGGCCTTACCTCCAATAATTGAAGGGGACCTTGTAATGGCTCTGGTCCTCCTGTCGTTGTCCAGTGAGGCATGTGGGCCATACCTATCCCGATGTCTTTTTCCTGTAGAGGGTATACTTTGCTCTTACATAGACAAGATAGGGATGGTTAAAGAGAGCATGAAAAAGGTCAGAGAAGGCCCTGAGAAAAGACAGAGAGAGAAAGAGAAAGATGAGAGCTGGTGGATTGGTTTTCACCCTCTCCATGGTTGTCAACCCTACTTCCTCCCATCTTGGGACCATTAATTGGGTTATTTTTGCTGATTTCTTTTGGTCCCTGGGCCTTAAATAGACTGACTATCCTGGGCTTCTTGACTCCTCTGGCTCCTATAATCCTTCCTCCCCTGCTTCTGATTGCCTAGGTCCAAGTGGAGGAACCAGATGGAATCCTCCAATTTGGGCTTACTCTCTGCCTAAGGTTGGGCTATGGGTTTCTGCATCTGCTCCTATCAGCTGCCAGCTCCTATCTCATGATGATTGGGTTAGGGACATATCTATGAGGACAGCAGAATATCATTAGGAATTATGATACTGATTTTTTTCTTTTTTCTTTCTTTCTTTTTTTTTTTGCTTTTATTGATAAGGTATAATCACTTTAAGAATGTTTTAGTTATAAATTGATTTTTGTAAATATTTCATAATAGTTTCAATTTTCTCACTATAAAAAACTTTTATATGAACATTATATTCATGTCTCATCATATATAATATCTGTAATATTCATATTGCATTGGCCATGATTTTTTATTTTATACATATTGTATATTTAAAAGAACATTGTCATTGGCATATGCACATATTTACAGACATATGCATACATAGTGTCATCAACATATATTTGTTATAGAAATCTAGATTTGACCACAGTAGAATCCTGAAAATGTGTATCATTATTGAACTTTTCTCTAGTTTTACATATGTATATGTGAGTTCTTATGCAGACACTTAACACAAGTATATAGTTTTGTGAAGTAACTAGATGAACAAAACCATAATCCAATGATTAATACATTTGTAAGAATGTTTAAAGAACTTACATCCATTCCTCTGTTTAATGATTCATGTTATTTACAAGATAATGCAAGTATTTTGACATTAATTCACTATACTACTCTTTAAAAAATATGAGAAATTGTTAAATCGAGTAAAAAGAAGCCAAATATTTTTGTATTAAGCTATTATTTAAGCATATGCAAGCAAGAATATTGCTTATTGAAATGATACCTTTATTGGTTTTACAATGTTTATTTTACTAACATTTATGCTACTCTAAATTTTCACAATTCATATTATTATGGGAAAATATAAGGATATATATTAAAAGATTTATTTAATGTTACTTTCTAATACAAGATAAAAACATATTCTGATATGTTTATCTATTTTTAAATAGTAATAGCAATAAAATAATCATGATATATTGATACTTGTGCATTTGTGAATAAGTGACAACTGGTAAATATTATTATTTTAGCCTTCACTCAATAAATAATAAAATGTGCTCTCAATGACAGACTATTTTCAAGAAGAAATTTTTTTCAAGTAAAAAGTAGTGGTGAGTGAAACTTTTGCAAAGACATTGTGTGGTATTAATTTTTATCTTATTTATGCTATAAATGTAGATGTGGAAGTAGTTTATAAAATCATGGCTTTTTATCATATTTGTTCAACATTTAATCTCTCTTAGGTAAAACACTGAATAAAAGGTATTAGTGCTGAGCATGTATTATTACTCTAAAATATGCACTTGGGCCTGTAAGATGGCTCCAAGGGTTAGCCTGAAGTCTGGGGTTCAGTTAAAAACACATACAGTGAAAACAGAATGCACACTCCATACCAGGTGTCCCTTCACTGCCACATGAATGCACCCTTGCCTTGTAGTTAGTAACTGAAGATAAGGGTACACACCAAAAAGAATATATGAAAGCAGGAAGGAAAGAAGGGATAAATTTGGAAAGAGAACTTCAATAAGAGTGAGAGGAGTAGGAAAGAAGGGACTATGGACAGAAATGATGAGATTAATTATATGAAAGTATGAAACTGAGAGACAAAAAGTAAACTAAGTGGTTAATAATGACAAGAGCTTAGTTTTCATAAGTAGACATCACTGGCATTTTTTTGTGAGTATATAAAAATACTATGCATAGAAACGTTGTCACATGCCTCTCCCCACAAAAATTGGAATTTATGAATTGAATATAAAGATTTTAATAAACATTCATTAACAGAACTTTTGTGTATTTTTTTATACAAAGTCTTAAATTTTAAGTTGGGTGCAGGTGTTAAACTCAAAATCCTCCAACATGTACTTCTCAAATACTGAGTTTACAGATTAACTAGTGTTTCTTCATTATCTCCTCTATGAATATGTCTTAATATATTCATTAATAGTTCTATTTGTTCACTACTTTTGAAAAGCTAACTTTTTCTTTTAAATTCCACTATATAACACTTTAGTAAACGAACTTAGAGCTAAATATTTTAATCACACTTATTATATCCTTAGAATGTATTCCTAGGCATGACTCTGAATGGGTTGAGTTAGCTTGGCTTCATTTGAATGTCACTATTATTGACGATGCTACTACTGATAAAGCTTGGTCATACTATATCTCTAGGAGCATTTCAAAACTTAGGTGAACGAAATCTATGCAAATTGAGGATAAAATATTCATTTCTGTTATTAAAATGGGAACTCATGTTGGCAGCGTGGCTCAGTGGGTAAAGGTGTTTGCTGCCAGGCTGCTGAAACTGTAAGTTACAAGAATCTATTTCCGTAAATTGTCCTCTGAGGAAACAAAGAAGAAATCTGGCCAAACCAAAAGCAGCTGCCCAGATTCTAGCAGGTATGGGGCCTAAATTTCTCTCCTCTATCCATCCCTCCTTTGAGCTTCCCCCAGGATGGACAATTCTAAGAAAGGAGTGTACTTTTCTCAGCAGCCCAGCTTACTCAGAATTTAGTCTGTTTTAAGTAGATGTATAAGATTAAAGAATATGTATAGGGGTTTAAGAAAAAGCTGAAGTATACCACGTATGGGGGTGCATAGCTGTTATAGCAGCACGCTGGAGGCATAGGCAGATCACTTTCTGAGTTTGAGACCAGTCTTGGATATAGAAAGAATTCCAGAACAGCCAGGACTACACAGAGAAATCTGGTTAATAAAAAAGAAAAGAAAAGAAAAGAAAAAAAGAGACAAGACAAGACAGGACAAAGCTAAAGTTAAAAGCTTACTAGGGAAAGTGTAAGAACAGTCTGGGTGTGCTACCCTTCAGAGGAAGTCTTGACTAGAGGTTGTTTTAATCTGATCTTGTTAATATGGACAACCTCAAGTCACATCCTGTTCCGAAGGTTCCAAGCTGGCCCATCTAGAGTCTACCACTGCCATTATCTTGATATCTTGACCATAATAATTTTTATGCCATAAAAGGACCTTAAGCTGCCTACCAATTATTTTATGGCCTATCTTTGAAGTCTGTTGGTCTCTTCCAGAGCTCACCTTATGCTTCACAGTTACATTGGCAATTACCATCACATTCCAAATGCTAGGTCTTATTGAGGCTTCTTCCTTCCAAACTATAGTACAATGGAGTCAGGGTGATATCTAGTTCATATTCCATCTCAATATTTGTTTCAGATCATGGTTATTCCTCAGCTCCTCTGGCGACAGTGAACCAACTCTCAGAGAAGAAAGCAGGCAGCAACAGCCTACACAGGCTTACCAGCATCACGCTGACTCCAAAGACAAGATGATATAACAGTACATCAGCCACAGTGACTCTAACCATCTGCAAGGTTTTTTTGGATTTTTTTGTTTTTTGGTTTTTTCCTGCTCATGTCCTGTGATAGTTTGTATATGCTTGGGCCAAGGAGTACACTATTTAGAGGTGTGGCTTTGTTGGACTAGGTGTGTCTCTGTGGCTATGGGGCTTTAATAGCCTTGTCCTGGAAGTGAGTATTCTGCTAGCAGCCTTTAGATGAAGATGTAGAACTCTTGCATCCTCCTGCACCATGCCTGCCTGGATGCTGCCATGTTGCTGCCTTGAATGGACTGAACTTCAGAACCTGTAAGCCAGCCACAATTAAATATTGTCCTTATAAGAAAAAAAAATTGTCCTCTGAACACCACCCATGCACACAACACACATACATGAACACATAAAGACACTCACTCATAACCAAAAAAAGAGAAACAGAGCTTTAAACAGAGAGGCAGAGAGAAACAGAGACAGAGAGATAAAGACAGAGACAGTGTGAGCACTGGGGAATATATGTAATAAAATGAAATAAAACATTGAATGAATTGAATTATTTAATGATTAGTGTAGAAACCTCCATGATCCTTGCTAGGATTTCAGGATACATTCCTCATATGCTGAGAAAGTTTTCAGTTAGTTACCAGCTCTTGACATTCAGACAATTGCTATCATGTAGATATTAACATTGCCAATAAAGTACTCCTATTTCAAAGATACACATCTCCAGATGACCAGATATAATTAATACAAATGCAGCCACTAATAGTGAGGTAAGCTAGGTTCTTTTGTGATTCATACCTTTCTTTACTTCCTTGTACTTCCCCATCCCCATGTACTTCTGAAAAGTTCCTACCTCTGAAGTAGAATCAGTCTGTTGAGGTTAACTTACAGCACATCTCTATCATGTGACTGGTAGCATACTGTGTTTTATAACTATTATATTATTAACTCTTCTAAATGTTATTATAAAATATTTGGCACTATGATTTTTACTCTCCAGTTGAAATAATTCTGTTTGAACAGCTTGTTTGGGCAAATCCTATATTGAGGAGAGATCCATTATTTTACCCCAAATCCTTGTTTTATGCTACATACAGCACTTCAATTCTTCCCAAAGACTCAGGGTGAGCAGCACTGTGATCTCCTTAATATATTAGAAGTGAGGAAGTCTGTTCAGGATACATTAACCTATGAATTGATTCAGAGGACATCCTGTATATGGTGTCATCTTAATTTAATTTATAGTAACTTTTACATATGTATTATCATTCTGACTAGGCCATAACTTCCATAAGAAAAGTTAATGGTCTGAAGCCTGATTATTCAGGGAATTCTAAGACTCAAGTACACTTTAATAAATAAATGTGCTCTGTTGTATTCATTAACCTTACTCATGCAGGATGCCCACAATTGGTCCATACAGACATCTTTCTAGTTAAGCCAATCTGAAACTGATTTTTAAATATCCACTTGTTCTTTGCTGACAGCTCCAATAAAGATTGCCATTTGATCACTGGAGACATTTTATAGAGAATGAGCTTTGAAGTATTGTTATATATTGCATGAATTATTATTACTCCCATTCTTACATTTCTACTCTCTGATGTACATTGCCTTTTAAATGTGTACAACATATTTTCCATTTTTCACTTCATATATTTTGAATGATTCTGTCTTTTGTCTTTTGGTTCATCTATATCACAAAGAAAAATTCCAACAGAATTCACTGCATATCTAGTCATAGAATATTAAATTTCTAAAGGAGCAAAGCTTAACTATAGAATATTTTATACTCTGTTCTGTCTTTAATTTCAGATCAATTATTATAGAATATATTAAAAATTAATAAACTATGTATTGTTCCTGAGTTACCAGAAAATTTTGCTTTGGATATTCTTGGGATTGGAATTCTTTTTCCATGTTGTTTTGTGTATATGTATACAAAGCTCTTCAGTTTTCTTGTCTTCCTGATTTTGACTCTGAATAATCTATATTTGTTACCTTCTTTTATAATGCTGAACATATTTATAATCACTAGTGAACTAATGGTCATTCATTTACCTTACTACTCCTCCAAGTACAAAGTCTGAACCTATCTTTCTTATCAAAATATCTCCATGATTCCTAACAAAGTCATTGGTTCTAACAATTATGTATTAAAAACTTGTAAATCAATACCTGCTCCAGGTATTTGATCACACTGTGAATGCTGAGATTATGCAGTTTACTGGGAAAAAAACCTGTTTTATTTCTGGTATAGCTCAACCCTAACACACATTCTTCATCTAAGAGCTTTCTATTTATTGTAAGCATGATTAAATAAAGTCATCTATAGGTTAAGAGGTAGAGCAAACATCCAGTTGACATGTGGTGATCATAGGGGGGGAACATACAGAAATAAAGAGGGAGACAGAAGGACAAATAGACACACAGAAAGTAGAAGGAAATGATATTAAGTTTGAAGGGTTTTCCTTTAGGTGGACTGGAGAACTTCCCTTCCTTTGTGGACATCTGCTGAGGAGAAAGATCAGCTGTGTGCTTTGTCTCTCTGAGCAAGCAGGCTTTCACCCTAGCATCTGGCTCCTGAGTCTGTATTAGTAAAACAGAATGTTTGGATAAAAACAACAAATACTTAAAATAAACTATGTCAAAATGTAGAAATTTTGATGGATGATAATGCACTGGGATATGCATATTTGGTAATTTTACATAATAAAATGGTATCTTTTGTAACTGAAATGTTATAACAGGTTAATATTTTAGCCTATTTTCCAGCTAACTGAATTGTTTTAGAAGGCTGTAGAAACTTTAGAAGTGGAACAGCTAAAATAAAATGGTCATCAGGCAGGACTTTGACATTGGAACCTAGCTTGTAGGTTTAAATTTGTTGTTGTCTCCTGGTCTTTAGGGATGTGTACAGTCTTTTTCTACTGTCTCTTCCAAAACAGGACAGACTAAACTGCATGAAGTGTGAACAAAACAGACCTGAAAGTTATTTATGTAAGGTATTTTCTTACACCAAATGCAAATGCATTTTGCTCATAAAGATTAAGAAAAACTGTCACATCCATAGTAAGCTCAGAAGATGAGTTTATTCAAGAATTATGCAAAATTGAACAAAATAAAAGAAGGTTCAGTTTTATAGAAGTTCTAATACTCATTAAAATTAAATTTATTTTTAATTTTTATTTTATCTTTTTAGTTATTTTATTTACATTTCAGGTGTTATCCCCTTTTCCTATTTACCCCCCACCCAGAAGACCCTTATCTGATACCCCTCCTCCTACTTCTATGAGGATGTGTCCCCATCCATCCACACCTACCTCCTCGTCCTTGAATTCCCCCACACTGGGGCATCCAGCCTTCATGGGACCAAAGACCTCCTCTCCCACCTATGTCCAACAAGGCCATCCTCCCCTACCTACATAGACAGCTGAAGACATGGGTCCCTCTCTGTGTGCTCCCAGGCTGGTGGTTTAGACACTGGGAGCTCTGGTTGGTTGATATTATTGTTCTCCCATGGGCCTGCAAACCCTTTCAGCTCCTTCAGTCTTCTCTGTAACTCCTCCATTGGGAACCCTTGATCAGTTCAATGGTTAGCTGTGAGCATTTGCCTCTGTATATGTCAGGCTCTGTCAGACCTCTAAGGAGACAGCTGCCAGCATGCACTTTCTGGCATCCACATCAGCTTCTGCCTTTGGTGACTGCACATGAGATGAATATCCAGATTGAGCAGTCTCCAGACAGCCCCTCCTTGAGTTTCTGTCCCACACTTATGTGCTCTCATGAATATTTTGTTATTCCTTATAAGAAGGACCAAAGCACCCACACTTTGGCCTTCCTTCTTCGTGAGCGTCATGTGATCTGTGAGCTGTATCTTGGGTATTGCGAGCTTTTGGGCTAATATCCACTTATCAGTGAGTACATACCATGTGTGTTCTTTTGTGATTGGGTTACCTTACTCAGGATGATATTTTCTAGTTTGCCTATGAATTTCATGAATTCATTGTTTTTAATAGCTGAGTAATACTCCACTGTGTAAATGCATATTTTCTGCCTCCATTCCTCTGTGGAAGAACAACTGGGTTCTTTCCAGCTTCTGACTATTATAAATAAGGCTGCTATGAACATAGTGGAGCATATGTTCTTGTTATATGTTGGAGCATCTTCTGGATATATGTCCAGGAGTGGTATAGGTGGATCTCCGGGTATTGCTATGTCCAATTTTCTGAGGAACCACCAGACTGATTTTCCAGAGTGGTTGCAATCCCACCACCTGAGGTTTTGATCTTAGCCATTCTGACCGGTATGAAGTAGACTCTCAGTGTTGTTTTGATTTGCATTTCCCTGATGACGAAGGATATTGAACATTTCTTTAGGTGCTTCTCGGCCATTCGAGTTTCCTAAGTTGATAATTCTTTGTTTAGCTCTGTACCCCATTTTTAATAGAGTTATTTGCTTATCTGGAGTCTAATTTTTTGAGTTCTTTTTATATATTCGATATTAGCCCTCTTTCAGATGTAGGATTGGTAAAGATCTTTTCCCAATCTGTTGGTTGCCGTTTTCTCCTATTGACAGTGTCCTTTGTCTTACAGAAGCTTTGCAATTTTATGAGGCCCCCTTTGTCAATTCTTGATCTTAGAGCTTAAGCCACTGATGTTGTTCAGGAACTTTTCCCCTGTACCAAGTATTTCAATCTTTTCCCCACTTTCTCATCTATTAGTTTGACTTTCTATTAGTTTGGAAATACTGTCACTTCCATAGTAAGCTGAGAAGATGTATTTATTTAAGAATTGTTCAAAATTGAACACAATAAAAGAAGGTCCAGTTTTATAGATGTTCTAATACTCATTTAATTAATTTTTATACATGCTACAATCCCATGCATAATTAATTTATGTATACTTTTAGTCTTTACATATTTTATTTGTTTATTGTTATATATATATACATATATATATATATATATATATATATATATATATATATAGTGTGTGTGTGTGTGTGTGTGTGTGTGTGTGTGTGTATGTGTGTGTGTGTATGTAGCAGCATATTTTCCATGCAAGTAGGGAGGAGATGAAGAGGAGAACAAAGAGGAGGAGCTGGTGGGAGGATGAGAGAACAGAAATAGGAGCCATGGATGACCATGCATTCCTTGGTAACAACTTATATCTAGGATAAAAATTAATTAATTGGTTAATTGTGTTGGCATCTTGTTATTTGAGCATTATCAAATTATTTAAAGCTATTTGATAATCTTTAAACATTAGAGTCTCATTTCTACCGGATACTGCATGGATGGCAGGATGGTCTGGGTCCAGCCCAACCTTGTGGAGACAGCATGGAAGATTGGCAGAGCCATATCCCACACTGGCATCTCATGGGTGGCAGGGCCATTGTCTCTGGTTGCCTGAGCAGGTGGCCTGAGCCATGGCGGCAGCAAGACCACACCACTGCTCATGACCTCAGGCGTAGCCTAATAGGGAACATGGCAGCTGATTAAGAACAAATAAGATCAAGTGCTGAATATCTCTATCTCTTTCAACACACACACACACACACACACACACATATATATATATATATATATATATATATATATATATATATATACTTTTACACATTTTTATTACACCCTCTTCCAACTTCCTTTAGCCTTCTGTTTCCTTCTTAGCATTCTCCTTCCCATAATCTCACTCCAAAAGAGTTTTCTCTTCTGTGTCACATTATATATATATATATACTTTTTGTTTCTTTTCTTATATTTCTATTCTTTAATGCACAGTCTTTTAATGTGTGCAACATTGTTTCTATTTTTTATTTCATATATTTTAAGCAATTCTAGCATTTGCCTATTGGCTCATTCATATAACAAAAGTTTCTAAAGCAATATATATAATCAATAAAAATAAAATCAGTCTCCAGAAATAATCTCCAGAACTTCTGTAGTTACTGTATCCATATTAAACCTCATATGAAGTGTTATTAGTATATAATCAGTGAATGTCCTTATATATAATATAAATAAAGTATAGATTAGCCTAAATATCTAGCACACTATAAGTAATATATGAGTAAATACTGTGTTGACATAGTGAATTGTTTATGGAAATGAAAAGTTAAAAATTATTTCTTTTGTGTTTGTATGTATGTGTGTGTGTGAGAGAGAGAGATGAAGAGAGAGAGAGAGAGAGAGAGAGAGAGAGAGAGAGAGAGAAAGAATAAAAGTATACATGTGTATCTTTTGGCAATATTTGAGTTATAGTTATTTGAATCTATGTATTTGGATTGTACTATCTAGAGTGTTCCATCTTTAATATGTGCTAGTAACTTGAGAATCTAGAGCCAGTATCTTATTTAAACTGATTGATGTACCAGGAGAACAGAGAGGGTATTAAATTTTAAGCATATACTATAGTTTTTCCCCATAAGAAGCTACAATACATTTTACATAGCCTTTTGAAACCACTAAGCTAATAATTATCCTATACAATATTTTATTCATATGTGCTAATGAATTTGTCCTTTGAATCAAATACTGACTTTGATAAACCATGTATGCATAGTTAAGACAGAAGATTACAATTTAAAACCTGAATAATCTCTCAATTTCATTCTGTGTTATATTGAAATGTGTTATATGATATAATAACTCACAATGTCAAAAGGTTTAGTAGGAAAGCAGATTTCAACCCAAGATGAGTGAAAGAACACGTAGTTTTAAAGTAAAACATTAGCTAGTACAGTCCACTCTATTGCTAATACTTGCCCATTTTCTCAGAGTTGGTTCCAAAGATTTTCTGTTTGTATATTTAATGATTATGAATAAAATGTTCTTACAGTGCCATAAAAGCTAAAGTCCTTATAAAAAGTATTTCAAAGTCAGTTGATTATTGTCAAATGTTGAAATTTTGAAACAATGAGTATAAGATTTATGTTTTAAAAGCTGGCATTAAATATTTTTTCTTCCTAACAGTAAATTAAAAACAAACAAAAAAACTAGAGAAAAATATTTATCCTTAACTTAATAGACAACTTGACTTATATAAGGAATTTTGGAAGTTAGGAGTTAGGAGGTTTGAGTTTCTTTTAAATCTATTATTCTCTTTCTTGTTTGCTAAGTCTTGAGGTACTTGATATATTTTGTGTTCTAACTATCATCATTCCCCTTGTCAACAGTTCAGTCCTTAAATAAATCAAAGTTTTCGTTATGGTTTGAAAATCTGCTGTGTTGTCAAAAGAGCAAGTCATTTACTTGTGAATTTCAACTTCCAATGTTTCCAACAACCATAATAGCTAATACCCTGTTTTATAAATCACTGTTAAAGGCAATGTGGCAAACAAATTTATAGAGCTTTGTAATTATTCATGATATAAAACCACATACAATAGTATGTTCATGGCAGTGTTCTTTCCTAAAAGTAAAATCAGTGGCCCTACTGTCTATATACAATGTACTTCATTGATATACGACTAGAACATAACTTGTAAGAAATAACCTATAAAATCTATACCAAAGAAAGTCATGATCTATATAATTTATTATGTTAGGAATATTCTCATGTTTGGTAAAATGTATCTATGTCATAATTTTTCTACTACAGTGCTTGAAGTACACAGAGTATCATAGCCTTGATTTACAGTGATGCTTCTACAGACTGTGTGGTCAGTAACTTACAGAGTAGTCAGCGTTATATAAAAACAAAACACTTATGTATTACTTCTCAACTTTCAAAAATATGGAATTATTGTTTGACTTCTCAGTGATAAGAAAGTTATTTCAATATATCTTAGGAACTTTGAAGTAGATCCTGCTAGGGAGTCAATTAAGACAGTTGCAGATCTTTACGTTTCTCTTCTCTCCTCATAAATCCAATCCCTGGTGAGCAACCCTTTCTCTCTGTAATCACCGCCAGTGGGTCTGAACTTCCTTCTACATACTTAATCCATTTTACATCCAAACTCCAGAAGGAATTCAGTGAGAACCAGCAAACAACTCAGCAAGAGAAACAATAAGGGTAACTTCAGATATCTTCCAATTCCTCCTATCCTCTGAATCTCATCTCCTAGTCTCATCCTCAGCTCTGTAGCAGACCACCTGCTGAGACCTTTCCCTCCTCTCTGCTCCCATCTCCAGTGGATCACACAGATATTCTCAGCTAAACATTCTCCATACTCATTTTGTAATCTCAGCCCTGAGCTCCAGTAAATGTTTCCTGGAATCCCACCATAAACCTGCCATAGTATCAAATAGACCAGCTAAGCAAGAAGGTAAGATTCAGATCTCAATTCCTCTTTTCTACCCCATGTCTAATCCCTCAGTCTTATTCCAATCTTTGCAGCAGACTATCAACTGTATTCTCTCTCTCTCTCTCTCTCTCTCTCTCTCTCTCTCTCTCTCTCTCTCTCTTTCTTCTTCTTCTTCTTCTTCTTCTTCTTCTTCTTCTCTTCTTCTTCTTCTTCTTTTTCTTCCCACATCATCAGATTACTATATCTTTTAGTAACACTTTACTTCTCTCTGTTTATGGCTTCCCTTTGTCCTGAGCATATGTCCATTTATAAGTATTAGCTCTCAATGCCCAGAAACATTTTTTACTCAGATTTTGCAGTAGTCACACTTTTCAGAATTTCAAATGAATTCCCTGCCAAACAACAAACATTCTCCACAGCTTCCTAAGAAACAGAGAAAGCATCAAGCACCAAGGAATAAAACATCAATACCAAAAACACAAGACCAGATATCAGCACATACAATGGCAACATTCCCAAGTGCAGATGTCTTGATACCAGAATAAAAATACAGTCCATGACAGTCACAACAATATGTCTTTAGTAGGGTCCAGCAACCCTACCACAGTAAATTCCAAGAAATTGCAACACAGTTGAAGCATAGGATAAAAACCTAAAATTAGACATTATGAATTTATGAAGATAAAATAGGTCTTTAATGAGGAAATTCCTTAGAAATTTCTATGGGCATGCACACATACCAAAACAAAACAAAATAAAACCAAAACAAAGCAATGAGAACAGAACAGCAGCAGCAACAACAACAAACCCAGTGGAAGAAAATGAATAAAATAGTCTAAGACCAAAATGTAGAAATAGACGCTATGAAGTAAACTCAAATTGTGCCAGATTAATTCATGAAGTAATGTGAGAACTAGAAGAGGAACCTCATAGGGAAGTGTCACCAACAGTATACAAGAGATAGAAGAGAGAATCTCAGACACTAAGGACACAATACTAGAAATTGATACCTAAGTGAGTAAAAGAAATTGTTAAATCTAAAAGACAATGCTGCAATAAAACATGCAGGAATTATAGTATATTCAGAAAACTTAAAGTAATGCAGAAAGTCAAGAAACCCAGGTCAAAAGTACACAAAACATTTTTAACATAATCATAGAAAAAATTCCCTAAAGAAAGTGATGTATATCAAAACACAAGAAACATACTGAATACTGCATAAACTGGAATAGAAAAGTCCTTCTCCGCACATAATAATCAAAACACTAAACATAAAGGACAAAGAAACATAAAAAAGGATGCAGGAGGGAAAAAGGAAGACCTATTTGAATAGCATCTGATTTCTCAGTAGAGACTCCAGAAGTCAGAAGGGCTTAAGTAAATTGTATATGGATGCCAGCACAGATTTTATAATCAGAAAAATTTTTAATCAAGATAGATGAAGAAAATAAGAACTATTATGATAAAAACAAATTCAAGCATCATTATTCTACAAATGCTGCCCTATAGAAGGTGCTAGAAGAAATATTGCAACCAAAAATGTAAGCTATATCCAAGAAAACACAAGGAAAAAATAACATCAAACAAGAAAATCACAAGCTGAGAACTAGATAGAAATACACACAAGTATGCATGCATGCACAACCACCACCATGAATAACAACAAAATAGCAGGATTTAATGAACACTACTCATTGATATTTCTCAGCATAAATGGTCTCAATTCTGCAGTAAAAATACAGAGACTGGCAGAATAAATTCCAAAACAGGATCTATCTTTAAGATACAACAAAGAAAAATACCTTAGTTTCAATATTAGATATCACCTCATATTAAAAGAATAGAAAAAGATATTTTAAGGAATGGAACATAGAAGCTGGCTCATGTAGCAATTTTAAATATTTGACAAAATAGATTTCAAACCAACACTAATCAGAAGAGTCATGGAAGACAGTACATATTCATCAAAGGAAAAAACCCACCAAACAAATATTTCAAATCTTAAAAATCTGTACAGCAAACAAATGAACACCCAAGTTAATAAAAGAAACACTTCTACAGCTTAAATCACATATTGATCCTAATACAATGATAATGGGGGTCTTCTATATCATACTTTCACCAACAGTCAGGTCATCCAGACAAAAAATAAATAAAGAAAGAAATTCTGGAACTAACTGATTCAAAAATCAAATGGACCTAACAGATATTTATAGAACATTCTCCCAAACACAATAGAATTTACCTTCTTAGCACTTCATAGAACTGTCTGCAAATGTTACACCATGCATACATACCAATCTTCAGCAAATAAAAGAAACCTAATGGTCCCCCACAAATAAAGCTGGATATTGGCAACATCAGAAACAAAGGAAAGCTTACAAACTCATGAAAATTGAACACCTCACTACTGAACTAAAAATTAGTTAAAAATAAATTTAAAAACCAAAATATTTCTGGAATTGAAAGAAAATAAATATAACATTCCCATACTTATGGGAAAAAATGAAAATTATTCTGTCCGGTTCACAAACTTTATGCCTACATATAAAAAAAGTTGAGATCTCATAGTAGTAACTTAACACCACACCTAAGAGCTCCAGAACAAATAAGAAGAGATCATATCTAAAATAATTAGATGGTCAGAAATACTCAACTCAGGACACAATCAATAACAGAAACCAAAACAATAATAACTGCATAGCAATAGCACAAAACAGTAAAAGAATCCATGAAACAAAGTTGATTTGTTAGGGTAATCAATAAGATTGATAAACCTGTACCCAAACTAGCTAAATAACGTAATAATAATATTCATATTAATGAAATTAGAAATTCAATGGGAGACATAAACATAAAAACGGAAATTGAGGAGATCCAGAGAATCATAAGGACATACTTTAA
The DNA here is from genome assembly GCA_021653895.1 of Mastomys natalensis. Taxonomy (NCBI): domain Eukaryota; kingdom Metazoa; phylum Chordata; class Mammalia; order Rodentia; family Muridae; genus Mastomys; species Mastomys natalensis. The sequence continues at coordinate 348,002 of JAJTUV010001015.1, read as the reverse complement.
AAACCGGCACTCCACTGAATTGGAAAATGTAAAAGAAATGGGTAAACAAAGTTAAATCAAAATTAGGTAAGTAATTTAAACATAAATATATAGACTATAGTAAAATCAGAAGGAGTCATTACATTAGAAGTCTCACAGGAAAAAAAAAAGCCAGAATATTTTAGGCAAAATTCTACCAGAGATTCAAAGATTAGTTAATGTAAATAATCTTCAAATTATTCTGCAAAATAGAAGCAGAATGAACACTTTCCATTTTCCCCAAGGCTACAGTTATTCTAATACCCAAAGCACATAAAAGAACATAGATTCAAAAAGCTTTCTTTCTATTTATTTGTTTGTTTATTTATCTGTTTATTTATTTGCAACTCAAATGCTGCCCTCCCTTCCCAGTACTTCTCTCACAGAGTCCTTTCTCCTACATACTCTTCTCCTCTGAGAGGGAGGGACTCTCCTGGGTATCCCTGCACCCTGGCACATCAAGTCTCTGCAGGATTAGTCATATCCTCTCCCAAATGAGGCCAGACATAGCAGTCCTGTTGGGAAATGAATTCCATAGTTAGTCTACAGCTTTACAATAAATGATAAATGGGCTGACAAACATTTAACATACTTCACAATAGCCGTGGATAATATAAAATATCTTGGTGTAACTCGGACTAAGCAAATAAAAGCTATGTATGACCAGAACTTCAAATCTCTGTAGGAAAGATATTGAAGAAGATCTCAGAAGATGGAAATATCTCCCATGTTCATGGATCGGTAAGATTAACATAGTGAAAATGACCATCTTATCAAAAGCAATCTACAGATTCAATGTAGTTCCCATGAAAATTCCAGCACAATTCTTTACAAACCTTCAAAGAGAAATTCTCAACTTCATATGAATAAGTAAAGAAACCCAGGATAGACAAAGTAATCCTTAACATTAAATTGACTGTTGGAGGAATCATCATCCCTGACCTAAGGCTATACTAGAAAGCCTCAGAAATAAACCCACACAATGATGGGCACTTGATTTTGACAAAGAAGACAAAGCTATACAATAGAAAAAAGAAAGCATCTTCAAAAAATAGTGCTTGTCTAACTAGATGTCTACATGTAGAAGACTACAAATAGATCAATAATTATCACCCTGTACAGAACTAAAGACCAAGTGGATCAAGGACCTCAACATAAAACTGCATACACTATATCTCATAGAAGAGAAGTGGGAAATAACCTTGCATGTGTTGGTGCAGGAGACAATTTCCCTGAACAGAGCATCAATGGCTCAGGCTCTGAGATCAACAATAGGTAAATGGGACTTCATAAAACTGAAAAGATTCAAAAATTGTTAATGAAATAGATACAAACTAAATCTAAGAATACATCAAAAAATTATCCACATGATCAAATATGCTCTAATCCACAGATACTGTGATTGTTAAACATACATAAATTGAAATGATAAAAGTCCTAGAGACAGTAGGGATACAAAGTATATAACTCAATATAATAAAAGTAGTTTAAAGCAAGCCCATAGCCAACAGCAACTGAAATGAAGAGAAATTCAAAGCAAACTAAGGTAAAATGAGGAGCAAGTCAAGTTTCTTCATTTTTTCCATACTGATTCCAAATAATAATGGATGATTTAGCTAGAGCAATAAGAAAACTAAAGGATACGATGAAGAGAAAAATTAGAAAGATGAATTTAAAGTATCTTTTTTACATAGTACATGATAGCATATAAAGTTACTCTAAAAATTCCACTGAGAAAGCTTTACAACTGATAAACAATCTAAATAAATTAGCTGGTCACAAAATTAGTTCACCTAAAAGTATACTTCCTGTATACAAATTATAAGCTGTCTGAGAAATAAATCAGGGAGACAATGCCTTTCATAATATAGTCAAATAATATAAAATATCTTGGGGTAATTCTAACATAGCCAGTAAATCTTCTATGATAAAAACTTTAGACACTGAAGGAAAAAAATTGATGAAGATACCAAAAAAATGGAAAGCTCTCTAGGGCTCATGGATTGGGAAGATTAACATGGTATAATGGTTATTCTAACAAAAGTAATCTACACATTCAATGTCATGTCCATCAAAATTCCAATATAATTATTGAAAAGACCATCTTCAGCTTCACATGGGAAACACACATATACACACAAACACACACACATGCACACACATTCCAAATAACAACAAAAAACAGGTTACATAAAATTATTCTGAAAAATAAAAGAACAGTTGGAGATATTGCCACCCTTGATTCAACTATACTACATAGGTATAGTAATAAAAACTTTATGGTACTGGCACAAAAACAGAAACAATGATCAATAGAATAGAAATGAACACTAGGATGTAAATGTATTGGTGTACCTATTGGCACCTGATTTTTGATAGAAAAATCACAGTCCCTCCCAATAAAGAAACAACAACAACCAAATCAATAACAAAAATAACATAGCATCTTCAATAAATGTAACTGGTAAACAGGATGACTAGATGTAGAAGTATCCAAATAAATTTGTACTTGTTACCTTGTACAAAATTCAAGTCCAAACAGATCAAAGACCTCAACACAAAACCAGACACACTGAACTCATAGAACAGAAATTGGTATTGCAATTGAATGCATTGGCACAGGACACAACTACCTGAACAGAACACCAATAGCTCAGGCAATAAGATCAACAATTAATAAATAGGACCTCATGAAACTGAAAAGCTTCTGTAAGACAAATACATCATTCAACAGGACAAAACAGCAGCGTATAGAATGGATTTTTTGATCAGAAATCTGTTAGCACAGTTACTAATAACAACAATTAATACTTGGGATCTTATGTGACTGGGAAGCTTCTGTATGATGAAGAATCCTATTATTCAGAGAAGTGGAAGATTATAGAATGGAAAAAGTTTTAGTAACCACATATCCAACGGGGAGCTAATATCCAAAGTATAAACAGGGCAAAAATAATCGATAACTAGATATTAATAAAACAAATAATCAAATAAAAAATGGGATTCATATCTAAACAGAAAACTCCAAAAGACATCACAAATGACAGAGAAACATGTAAATAAATATTCAACATCCTCAGTCATCAGGGAAAAAATGCACATTAAAAAATATTTTGAGATTTTTATCTTACACCCATCAGTGTGGCTAATTTTCATAAAGGAAGTGATAGCTCATGCTGTCAAGAATATAGAGTATGGGGAACACTTATCCATTGCTGGTGGTAGTGTAAATTTGACCAAAATACAATAGAAATTAATGTGCTGGCTCCTCAAGTAATCGGGAATCATCTTCCTCAGTAGCCAGCTATATCTATAATGGGCATATACCCAAGGAAGTTTTGTTCTAACACAGAGACACTTGTTCAACCATGTTGTTTGTTGCTCTATTCATAATAGCAGAAACCAGAAACAAACTAGATTCCTTTCATCAGAATAATAGATGAAGAAATATAACACATATACTTAGTAGATTATTACTTCACTATTTAAAAATTGAAATCATGAAACTCATAGTTAAAATATGTAGATTTAGGAAAGAAAGAAAATCATCCTGAGTGAGGTATTCCAGATCTACAAAGACAAATATGGTATGAATTCCTTTACATCTTGTATTAGCTGTAAGACAATAGCAATCATGCTATAATCCATAGAACCAGAGAAGGTAGGAATAGAATAAGGGACTAAGGAGTACAGAGAGGTTGTTTAGGAAAGAAATAAAATATTTAAGAATAGAGAGTGGGAAGGTCAAGTTGGGAGGAGAAGGGGAAAGAAAGTTGAAGGAGAGAATATGGAGAAAGACATCTAAAACTAAGGGTCATTTGAGTTGTAATATGGTAAACTATATGAATATATTTTAAAAAGTAGAAAGAAATGGGTGTGTGTCTACATCTGTAAACTAGAAGGTATCTCCAAAAGATAACTACATAAAAATTAAAATTTTGTGTTCTTCAAGGGAGTTTCAATGAGGAAAGCAACATACTTATTATGGTAGGCTCATTCCCAATAGTATATGATCAAAAGAAGAGAAAGACAATAACATATTTGGAGGTTCCTTGCATCAAAATATGTCCGGTTAGGGTCATTTCTTATTTATTTATTTATTTATTTACTTATATTTTACCATATTTTTATTTATTTAATTTTACTTATATACTATTTTTCTTCTCTCTTTTTACCCTACTATTATTCTGAATGAATATATATATATATATTGATTTCCAGTTTATTGTTTTTATGGGACTTCTCAGAGAGTAAAAGAGCAACCCTCTGCATCTACATCTTCTTCATATGTCTTATCTTAAGCTCTTTTTCTCCTTCTTTTCTTTGATCCTATTCCAAAGTATTACTTACTATTATTGTGTTTACATTATTTTATTTTATTTTATTAGTATCACTTATAAGCCTGATTTCATTAATTCTTCTCTTATACATTACATCCCAACTGCATTTTTCCTCCTTCTCCTTCTACTAGTCCTCTCCTTTCTCCACCTTCCTTTCCTACCAGATTCACTCCTCCTTTGTTTCCCTTCAAAAAAAAAAAGAGCATATCTCCCAGGGATATCTATAGAGCATTTCCTCTCAAGTTACAATAAAACTCCAAAGGAGGGCACAAACCCTCCTATAAAGGTTGAATGGAGTAACTCAATAGGTGAAAACGAGTCCTAGACATAAGTAGAAGAGTCAGAGACTCCCTGCTACCACTTTTGAGTGTCACAGAAGAACATCAAGATACAAAACCAGCAGGTATATCCAGAAGACTTAGCTTGGAGCCATAGACAGCCCATGTTTGTCTAGAAGCCTTTTTTTCTAATTAGAAACTGAAAAATGATGGCTCTCCATAAGAGAAGATTTGGGAACTGGGGACAGAAGGAGGGGAAATTGTAATCAGGAAATATTATGTGAGAAAAACATCTATTTTCAATAAAGAAAAAAGAAACTTTATCTGTAGTATGTGTAATGTCTGTTATTTCAAAACATTCATATTTAAGTACTGTTTAAGTCTAAGGGTTATTTTGAAGTCTACATATGTTGTAAATTTGTTTTAGAAAGCATGTTTCTACACTGCATCGATTGTATCTAAGATTCCAATGGTATCATTCCTTATGTGTAAGAGGAAATATGTGTTCACATGCAATAAATAAATAAGTGCATAAATAAATGAATGAATAAAAAAATAAGTCAGTTATTTAAAATCATATTAGCTGAGACTCAATAGACTAATGTGAAACAGAAGTATATTAATGAAATTATGTTAAGTGTTAAATTATCTCAATTTGGAACTCCCTCAGTGTGTCTATCTGAGAAATCTTGATATTTTTCTTGAGAAATATCATTCAAATTCAATTGTCAACAGTTTTAATTAATAATAAATATATGAAGGGGAAAAGTATAGGAAATCCTTTATCCAACACTGAGAAACATTAAACACAAATACCTTGTATTCAAACTATGCAGAAGTATTGTGCTGACTTTAGAAACTGGATGTAGAACCTGCCATCTCAATAAACATTATTTTATCAGTATGTAATCATGATTAACCTACAATTTTTGTTGACCTTTTTCACACAAGTACACAAATATCCACTTTCACTATGAATTACATACGAGACCCTTGATTTCATTCTGACTTTCTCTGGAAGACAGCAAAAGTTATTATATGAGCTATGCTAACCATCTATTCTCACCATTGATATTTCCAACATGTTAATGTATGATTTTTGTGAAAATTTATGTTTTAGCTATTATACATTGTTTTTGACTATGAATAAGAATAATATACATTGATATTTAGTTTAAAATCATTGTAATCCCATTTCAGATTCTTTATTCTTAAGTCAATTGTTTTAACAGACTTATTAACTGCTACTCATTATTAGGGATTTGCTTGATTTTGTTGTGTGGGCCTTAATTTTGATAATGTTTAAATGAACAAATAAAAATAAATATGATATTGAAACTGCTATAATACAATTTTACCACAAAACAGTGCTAATATTTTATCCAAACAGATATATATACACACACACACATACACACACACATACACACACACATATATAAATATATATATGTTATTTGAATTTATAAAATTCATCTATTTTGATAAGTACTCTTTTAGTTTATATTATAAGCAGGAAAATAGAGAGTTAGTTGGGTCTAAATCTGTGAATATCAGGATATGGTGATATAAAAATAGAAACTGTAAAAACACAGATGAATTTCAATATAGAGGGTAAATGAAGGACAAATTACACTCAGGATACTTGATAAAGCCTCACAGAATCATATAACTATATATACACCTAAAATGTCACATGTATATAATTGGCCTGAAAATGATGTCTAGAAAAGTCATAAAATTTATCACAAAAATCCCAGTTAGGGTTATCCAAGAGCCTCCTAAAACAGTATAGGCTACTGCTATTGGCCCTTGGTGGCTTCTCAGCAGTAGTCAATAAGACTCTGTTGCTGACAGTAAATCCCCCTTAGACACTGGACTCAGAAGATTCAATCTGAGTAGGACCTGAAATTCTTCCCTCTGAGAACTAATACTTTTGTACCAGAAACTCCAGTGTAAGCTTCCCTGGAAGAACACACTCACTAGTACTGCTACCCAGATATATCTATTAACAACAACAATGACCAGTGTGGCAAGATATCTCTAAAGGTTCAATAATGGTATGCATAACTTAGCTGTAACCAACAACTATCTAATTGGACTTAAGACCTACTCATCAGGAAAAAAATGATGCATGCTACTGTAATCTTAGCCAAATAAAAAGGATTGTGAAGTTGTGGATTTTAGAAGAAAAATTTCCACCACCACTTAACTAGATCAGACTAATTCCTGACTGTACTATGAAATTTATTCTTCTTCCTACAAAGAATTACAGTTTTCAGTCCATATCAATAAATGTTTCTCTCTGCAGCAAACAGAGAAATTGGCAGAAAACAACTCGACACAATTCAGAGAGCAAATAATCATGGAGAGCCCAGGACCAACAGATGCATTCACAGCACAACTTCTGCACATAGAGCTCAGAGAATGTCAAAGAAGAGGAGGAAGAAAGAGAGTAAAATTATGAGAATTTTACTGTGAAGCTGTTTCCCTGATAAATAACAGGGAAACTACACTCATTATGCTTCAACAATATGACTGCCTAGACAAGACCTGAATGAGGCCAACACCAAAAGTCATGGTAACATAGAAGGGGAAAATCTATTAGTCTCACCCTTAGAAAAAGAACAAAAGAACTAAGAATTAGGAATAATTTCAGAGAGAGGGACAATTATTCTTTCCAAGATATGAGCTCCTGAATTGTTTATCTAATAAAAGATCATCCCTGAAAGAATACATACATGAACAAAAATGAACAGACTGAGCAGGTGCAGGTTGAATTCACATATTTAAACATACATATTGTGTGCGTACATACATATGCACACATATACATACATATGTAACAATAACAATACAATAGAGGCCATGAATTTTAGAAGGAGTGATGGTTACATCACAGAGATTAAAGAGAGGAGACATGAGCATGGTTAGAAGGAGAAAAAGAAGGGGAGAGAAGCAATGTAATTATTTTTTAATTAAATTTAATTAAATTAATGAAATTTTATGTTGTTCCACATCTTCAGAGATATTTTGTTTTATCAGTGCTCTAGTTTTTGCTCATTTTAATAAATGTAAGGTAATCTTTATATGTTAAAACATACTAAAACATAGCATTCTGAAGACACTCTAGATCAATCTTTCCAATGTATCCAATTTTAATAGTTTTATTCTAGGATTTTATAAGATGCAAAACACATGTAAAGGGGGATTACCTTTTCTTTTCTTAATATTAAGAGTCATCTTTGACTCTTAATGTAATCTTTTATTAAAGTAATATTATATCATTTTCCAAATTTGTATTTCTTGGCATATATGGTATGATGTGCTGATATTTAATCTTTATCTAGTATTTGAGAGTGATTCTGTGTATATGATTTTTCCTTTATAAGTCTTGCAAGTGACTTTGAAGGATTTTTTTTTTTTTTTTTTTTGGTTTTTGTAACAACTTTGGACTGCTGTCAACGTCCTTGATATTTAACTCTCAGTTGTGAGTTCAGAGCAACATAAACCATTGTCAAATATTGTATTTGTAAAAACTATAGGCTATAGCCAAGAATGGTGAGAATTATTTCTCTGCAGGTGTCTTAACAAGTACAGATGGTACAATCTAGTCCCTGTTACTTACCACTTTATTTCAAGAGAAACATGCAATAGCAAAGTTTGCACCTTAAAAGGCACCCCCAGGAATTTGGATAAACTACAGCAGCTTGAGGGGATAGATTATTGAATGTCTTTTCACACGATATTAAAACAGGAGCGAGAGCTTCATAACCCAGCAGTAAACAGTCTTGGTATCATAATGGAACACCTATTTGCAGCTGTTTCTCCTTGTTTGCTTCTAAAAACTACAAGGAAGTGGCAAGAGAAGGAGAACAGGAGGCGAGTGTGTGGGTGACATCAGACAATTACTGTGAACCGCCTAGAAAGTGGCATACCTGCTCCATCGCTAAGCTTTAAGTCGAGGCAAATCTGACCTTGGATTTGAGATTTCTTCCTAGGAAACTAAGGAAGAATTCTCCTGTGCTCTGCCTGTTTTCTTGATATTATCCTTTACACCTTCTCTTTACCCACTACATTCCCCTGCAATATAATTCTATTATTTCCTGTCCTGAATATGAATCTGAATGTGTCTCAATGACATTCACTGAATTGTACAAACTTGTTGATGGTAAAGTCAGGGTCAAGTCAATCAGTCATCTTTGACTCCCAGTCTGAATCTAGTCTAGGTTGACTAGAGCAGAGGCAGATTAAATTTACTAGGAGAAAAAAAAGAAAAAGAAAAAAATAAAGAAAATCACAACCATAAGATAGCTCAAGCCCTCTTCTCGTTTAGGTGAGCCATACAATTATCTCAAATAACATTTTAGAACAGCAAATTACTTCATCTTTTACTTTTTCTATTCCAGTTCTTGAATAAGTACTTGTTTTGTCCTTAGTGTGAACCTAGCCTCTTCTTGAACATGGTTCTTTGCAACACTAACTGCTGTAAACTCAGCATAGAAAGTACTTCTCACACCTTCATTCTCATGTCTTTAAAAAAGTTTGAACCAAACTAACATTAGTATGAAATTATATGTACAGTACTCTCCACAATGCCAGATAATTAAAGCATTCTCCATAAAACATTACAGAATACTTAACTGAAGTTCGCTAAGCCTACAGCCCAGAATAGAAAATTCCAACAAATTTGGTTTAGAAATACTATAGATATTTAATTTTCTTTTCTTTGTAAGACCAAGGACCTAACTCTATTAAATGACCTTAATTATTTATGTAACAGACATTCACTGGCTTCTAATTTTTATGATATATTAAGAACATGTGTAAAATGATAAATTCTTAAATAAAAGGAAGTCATATGTTGTTATCAATTGTGGTTTGGTGTTAATAATCTTGATTAGAGAAATTTGTCTTATCATTCTGTGGAGAGAATACTCAGTTTCCACAAATGACTCATATACTAAAAGCTAAATTTGCAATGTAATAAGATACAGCACTCTTCCTTCAGAAGACATTGAATACATTTAGAATGACTTTAATTGGGAAGGGAGACATAAAGGACTAGACTCACTGTGGTCTTCTGTGATTGCAGTTACCTTTTGTGATTCCTTCTCCCACCCACTGAGGTCACTTAGCCATCAAAACCAGCCTGGATCACCTGGACAGCTTGAGCAATGGCCATCCCATCACATTTTCAAAATTGCTTAAAACATAGCAATCATTTAAATGGACACTTTGCCCAAAGAATAATTTAATGCATTACAAAAGCAGAATAGGCATTAAGAAGGAAGGTTTGAGTGGTGGTAAGTGGAATGAACATTTTTCCTTCTTACATTTATGTCCCAAACAAATGCACACTAAACTATCTGACATTTCAGCTTTCAAACTTCAAAATGTATTTCTATTTTTTACTCAAATGTTATTTCAGTGCAAAACAGCAGTGAAGATTTCTAAGTTTTGAAGGTATTCTGTAATGTGGACATCTTGTGATTGATGTGTAGTTAATCATAGTACTTTTGCACAGTACTATTTATCAGAATGTACTGCAAAGTGCCTAGAGTACTTTGAAGACCTTTATTTTTAACATTATGGGCAAATGTTGCATTATTTTTTCTTAACCTTTGGGGAAAAGAAGTGAAGTAGAAAGAAATTTGATCTTTTTAGCTTCTCAGAATAAAAGGCAACATATAAATACAAATTATTAGTTACTGATTTGTTTATACTTCACAAAGCGTGTTAGTTGGGAATATCTGTCAATAGAAATGTAAGAATTGGCTCTCAAATATTTTACAAAATGAGTTATTGAGCATTATTTCTTTGGTAACAGTGGGGTGTGACCCTTTTGATTTTGTTTAAGAGGCATTTATAATCCAACATATGACCTTTCCTTTCATGTTGTCAAAAACATTTTTAAAAACTAAATAGAAAAGATTATAAAAATTTAAGTTGGGTATTTGACATGCAATATTTTCATCTTATTCTCTAAAATTTTTGTATAATTTAACAAGCTCATTGTCAAATTCTAAATTTAATTATTTTGTGCTTATAGAATGGATGATTTTTGACTGCATATAGTATAAGCCTCTATATCTAAATTTTCTAGAAATCATATAAAGCTTTAAATTCCTTACTGGAGTTTTAGAGTTTATTATTGTGGGTTTTACTCTTTTACAATTACAGATAAAATTGATTTAAGCAATAAAATTAAGTCTATAGCAAACTCACAAGCTGGGTAAATCTTTGTCATTATAGCAGAATAAAACCAAGGAGTTAAAAGGAAGAAATATCTGGACCAAAATTATCTTTAATATTTGCACGCAGTACTTTTACCAAATAGTACAATATGTGGCCATCAGATTGGAATAGATGTGCAAACTGTATGACTGTAATCTCAGCACCTGGGAATCTCAGACAGCAGCATATCTGAAATTTTTGGGACATGTGGGAATAGGTAAGAAAATTGCCTCAAAAATGCCAAATATGTGAAGAAAAATAGAAAAATATAATAGTAAATATTTATTTAAAATTTGGCACCTAATAAATATACTTTAAATAAAGTCATACATATAATATGATTTAAGGAAAGCATATATACCTCTCTGTAAGTTTATTGACAGTTATTACATGGGTAATAGAGAGATGAGTCAACAGTTAGGAGGACTGGCTGTTTTCCCTGAGGACCACGGTTTGACTTCCAGGTCTCAGATGATGGTTCACAACCATTTGTAATCCAGTTCTATATTTTGTTCTAAAACACTCAGGCAGACTCCATAGGGACAATGTCCACCTATAATACAAAGGCATACCACAAAACACTTAAACATACTCTCATAAAATATCTAAAACAATTTTAAGTAAGTACAAAAGAGGAATATATACAAATTGAAGCCACTGTGTAAATTCTTGGAGAATTCATCTCTTTGTTAACCTATTTATGTTTTAAAGGATTTTAGATATAGAATAAAGTATTTAAAATTAGAAAATGACAGAGATGTTACTGTCTGAATTTCCCAGGAGCTGATATTACAGTCATACAGTTGTGTACATCCAATCCAATCTGAAGGATTTATACTCTATATTTATTCAATAAGCTTCATTTTTAGTTTTTAATTTTACTTTGCATAATAAAGGTTTAAAATTTGCAATCATATAATACATACATTTTATCTAATTACTAATAATAAATGCAGGATGTAATGAATTTACTATCTCCAGAAGGTGTTACAGAGAACAGTTACAACTGTTTTCTATAGACTACCTCAAAGTAGTCAAAATAATTGAGGATATTGATATTGCTTAGTACAGAAAATTTTAAAGGAATTCAGTAAGAGGGATTGCATTTAGCTGAATACCAAGTCCCCTAACCATCTCCATCAATTCCTGCTTATTACAAATAATTAAATCATCTGTTGGAGATTATGGATCAAATCTAGGTATAAGACTTATGGCACTAAATAAAAATATAAGAATAGATTTTATCTTTGTGTCTGGTGAAATAAGACTGGTTTATTATTTAATATAGACAGAAATAATTGAATTCACAATAATAGTCTGCTTTATTCTTTTCTTACTTAAATACTTACCAAATGCTATATGATTAATAGTCCTTGCAATAGCAGCCTTGTTTTTCACTTAATAAATGAAGAAAATTAATCTTGAGGAATTAATTTATTCCCCATTTACTAGGGTTAGTTGGAATATAATTTATATTATATGGTGGGTTTTAAAACTATAAAGATTGAACCCTTATAATTCCTATTTTTAAAATGATTCTTGAATCCCTTCATTCCCACTCAATTTGTTTTTTCTAATCAGCTATGAAATGGGGGAGTTGGAGAAGCTAATTTTCTTTTCCTTGTACTTGGCCAATGTCAGCTTCCTGCCAAGTAGCCCCCAAAGCACTCCACATCTTCCCCTTTTTTATTTAATCAACAAGACTGAGCCTGTCTTAATTAGTTCTGACAAGAATGCCTTCCTTACCTGTCGTGGAATATACATTATCAAAAACAATGCACTTCTGTCTTAGGTTGGTAAAGCTCTCTGCAGACTCTTACCCAACCTTGGCTTGTCAGCCTATTAAGTTGATAACTCTGTCTGGGGGGTCCCTTTTAAGTTTCAAGTCATGTATTTTGGGTGCCAACATGTTAATATTGTTAAAGACAAATTTTAACATTATGGGCAGGAATAAGAGTATTACTAGGACAAAAAGGGGCAGCATGATCAAGCTATATACATGCCATTCTTGAAGATTGACCAAAATGTAAATACTGAACTCAGGCCATGGATAATTTTATCAGCAGTATCTTCAGCATCAAAACTTGGCATAGCAGCAATCTTTAAGTTCATAATCACACTATGCAAAGTTAAAATATCCAGAAAATAGTTAGAATTGTGGGAAACTATTTTTCTTAAAGTTGAGTATGAAAATAGAGTAATAATGAGGACATGAAGGTCTACGTAAGAATGAGGTTCACACCATCAGTGAATGAACTTCTTAGATTCATATTTATGGCACAAGAACTATGCCCATGGTGATAGCTGTGGCATTGTCACTAATTCTGCTGTCACATACACATTCTCTGAATGAGCTAAAGTATTGTCAAGCTCAATAGAAGACACCCATGGGTACAATTTGTATATTCCCTTAGTTGTATGTACAAAGTTAATCTCTTTTAAGCTATTGTTAAAACATTTTACAAGTAAGGTAGATATGTGTATATATGTGGTGGGAAGGATATAGGAATTTCTTACCATTCCAAATTCAAGGTGTTACCAGTACTGTGATTCCTTTGAAATTTCTTAGAGTGAATATATTTTTGTCCCTTGATGTGTCTCTTGCTCCAGATTGTCCATGTTTGGGATACTATTAAGTTGATTATGCACCAAATGCATCAGTTTAACAATAAAGAGGCAAAACATAAGAGTCTTCTTTTTGAAGCACTTTAATAAAGATCAAACCTAAATTTGAATTCTCTGTTTTGTCCCTCTGTTTCAAATCTGACTATAGTCTGTGATCTATGGCCTGTCAATGGTGCCTATTGGTTTATATGAATTTAGTCTGTCCCTATTGCCTGTCTGTTCCATATGTTCCTAACAAAGGATTTTTCTCTGTATTAAAAGAACAGCATATAAAACAAAGTATGGAAAAAATTTAGAGACAGCTTTTGTCAAAACTATTTAATGGAGTTTTTAGAAGAGAAGAAGTTACTCCTTTGATATAAACTGCCACAGAAGAGTACTTAAAAGAACACACAGATACAATCAACATATACCCACATGTTGATTCCAACATTTGTGGAATATTTGTTTTAAAGTACATTTGACCTGTGTGCTGTTTTCAGCAAATAATTAAAAAAATACACCACACATACACACACACACAAACACACACACACACACACAAACACACACACACACACACAAACACATGCACCCTCCATTCTGGACCAGAGGTGTAAAAGAATTTATAGTTTATTGTTAAATTTATGCATTTATGTGAGGTTATAAAAACTGAGGATGGGAAACCCAAAGAAAAAAGATGGTTATATATTGAGGGGAGGATGAACTTACACCAGCTAAGTTCACAACAAGATAGATGGTTAAATGCATTATTTTACATTATTTCAAGACATATTATCAACTTCGTTGCAAAGTCCAGTAAGATGTCAGTCTCTTTGAAAACATATTCTCAGAAACTATACCATCACATATATGTCTCTTTTAAGTGGAAATTACTGGGTATGTCATATGATGCAGACTAATATGGTGTTTTGCTGAGACAAGACCAGTGGAAGTACATGTCATATTTGTAGAGAATATAAATAGGATTCTATATACAGTAACAAGATACTTGCATAGCTAGCCTTGCAACACTTTGTTGGTCTTGAGTCTTAGCTCATATTCACTTTGTTGAAAGAGGAATGCCAGAGAACTTTTCCTGACTTCCTGGTTGGTGTTAGTCCCTCCACCAACTCCTGCCCATTAGGCAGAGGCCTGGCAGGTTCTTTTGTATCACCCTATTGCTGCTGATTCTTGTTTGGTACCCTGATACTACTGAGTTGAACTACTAGTATACTGAAAAACAGAGACTGAAATCACCCCCAAAGAAATATTTATTTATTTTTAAAAACACATTTTTCAGAGTTCTTGTAAGATCTGGGCAGAAGCACCAGCAGTCGCTTCTTCCACACTCAGAGAGTCATAAAGACAATGTTTAAAGAAATATAAATCTATATTAATGATATCTTTTATCAAAGGACTGCTATAGAACAGCCAAAAACTAATCAGTCTTTATAATGTATCGATTAATAACAGCTTCTTCTACTTTTTGCAAAATTGCTCCTCTTTTGTTAATTGGTGGTTGAGGGAGATTAGGATTTACATCTCTCTCGAGAATATTAAACAGAGACTAAAATTCTTTTGTGGAGAGCTTAAAATAAGATCTTAGCCAATAAGCATCTCCTACAAACTTTTGAAAATAATTTGAAATAAGTAAGCTATCATTTTTTTTGTCAGACCCATTATATTTTTTTTTTATTGGATATTTTGTGTATTTACCTTTTAGCCTGACTGCATAGGGGTTGATGTCAAAAATATCCCCTCTCCAGGAAAAAGACATTAGGATGGGTATGGCCCTCATGCCTCACTGGACAATGACAGGAGGACCGGAGCCATTACAAGATCCCCTTCAATTATTGGAGGTCAGGCCTCTATCCCCGCCTTCACAAGAATAGAATTGCCAAGGCCCTTCTATACTTAGAGAAGGGAGAGATGTCAGGAGCAACCCTGCATATACACTAAAGGCCTAAAATCAGCCATAGGCCTAAAGTCAGCAATAGGCCTGACATATATGCATGCTAACACAAAGTCTTGGGTCTCTGTGGAAAAACACTGAAAGAGAAGGCTATAAGCTATTGTAAACAGGCAGCTTCTGTGGAAATTTACCAGACCTAGTAGTCATAGGTCTTATAAATAGGCAGCCTTGGTGGACAGTACCAACTTAGATAAGGACAAGTGAATCATAGGCAGAGCCATAGTGATCTGTCCCCTGAACCCACACTCAGCTGATACCCTGTTCTGAAAGGTATCTGTACTCCCCCTGAACACGTATGCTCTGGTGCCATTCCCTTCCCCACATCCTGCCTTTTTGTGTTTATCACATCTGTGTAAATAAGCAAATTACGATGTGATTTAAATAACTAACTAAATAAAAAATAAATAAATTTTAAAAAAGAAACATTTATTTATTTATTTGATATTTTATGTACTTACATTTCAAATGTGATCCCCATTCCCAGTTTCCCCCCAGATTCCACTATCCCATCCCCTTCATCGTGCTTTTTTGAAGTTGCTCCCCCTGCCACTTGTCCACTTCCACCTCACAGAACTTGCATTCCCCTACACTGTGGAACTGAGCCTTCACAGGACCAAGGACTTCTCCTATTGATGCCAGACAATGTCATCCTCTGCTACATATGTGGCTGGAGCCATGGGTCCTTCCATGTGTACTCTTTGGTTGGTGGTTTATTCCCTGGGAGCTCTGGGGAGTCTGGTTGGTTGATACTGTTATTCTTCCTTAGAGGTTGCAAACACCTTCAGCTTCTTCAGTCCTTTCTCTAATGGCTCCATTGGGAAACCAGTGCTCAGTTCAATGGATGGCTGTGAGTAACCACCTCTGTATTTGCCAGGCTCTGGCAGAGCCTCTCAGAAGACAGCTATATCAGACTCTTGTCAGCAAGCACTTTTTGCCATCCAAAATAATGTCTGGGTTTGGTGTCTGTATATGGGATGGATCCCCAGGTGGGACAGCCTCTGTATAGCCTTTCCTTCAGCCTCTGCTCCACACTTTGTCATCATATTTCCTTTAGACAAGAATCATTCTGGATTAAGAATTTGGAAATAAGTGGGTGACCCTATCCCTCAACAGAGGGACTTACTTAACCTCTGGATATGGTCTCCACAGATTCTCCCTTTCCTTTGTTGGGCACTTCAGGTAATCTTATCCTTGTTGAATACTGGGAGTCTCTGGCTTTCCTGTCTTGCGACTTGCTGGTGGCTACCCCTAATTCTCCATCCCTCATTGCTACATTCCTCTGTTCACTTTCCTGACCCTCTGTATATTATCACCATGTCCTCCCATACCTGATCCTGCCCCCTTTTTCCCCTGACCTTCCTCTCTTCCTCCCAAGTCTCACCGACCCTCTACCTCCCATGAGTATTTTGTTCCCCATTCTAATAACAATTGAAGCATCCACACTTTGGTCTTCCTTCTTCTTGAGATTCACGTGGTCTGTGAATTGTATTTTGGGTATCCCAAGCTTTTGGGCTAATATCCACTTATCAGTTAGTGCATACCATTTGTGTTCTTTTGTGACTTTGACTACCTCACTCAGGATGATATTTCTAGTTCCACCCATATGCTAAAATATTTCATGAAGTCATTGATTTTAAAAGCTGAGTACCAATGTACATTTTTTTGTATTCATTTCTCTGTGGAAGGATCTGAGTTCCTTCCAGGTTTTGGCTATTATAAATTAGGCTGCTATGAACATAGTGGAGGATGTGTCCTTGTTATATGTTGGAGCATCTTTTGGGTGTACGCCCAGGAAAGGTATATCTTGGTTCTCAGGTAGTACTATGTCCAATTTTCTGAAGAACCACCAGACTGATTTCCAGAGTGGATGTACCAGCTTACAATACCACAGCAATAGAGAAGTAATTCTTTTCTAAACAAGTCCACACCCCCTTGTCCTATTTACCATCTTTTTGTCCCTATCTTTGGACAATGGTCTAGAACGGTGTTGAAGCATTTTAGAACCTTTATTAAAATTAGGATTTAAAAAATCTAGACCTACTTCTATTCTATATGATTCATGATTTATTAACTTAGATTTGCAAATATATTAGCAAAAGATCAATGTAAAAACTCTCTATAATTATGCAACTGTCTTTTGAAAAAATTTATTGTAGTGGCTGAAAGGCCTAGCACTGGGTTCTTACCATGTTGTATATAACATTGGTAGCACTGATAGCTGACAAAATTTCACCGAGGCAATATTGCATCTCTAGGTAGACACATGACAGGAAATGTACCTCCCATGTGAGTGAGGTCTAGAGTAGTATCATTAGTAAAATGATAGGGTTGATATTCCAGAAAGACAGTGAGATTTAGAAGTTTCATAGTTTAAGATTATCTAAAATAGCTTAAAACTGTAAAGTTGTAACATGTGACTTGATAACTAGAAAAACAAGGCAAACACTAGTTTTCTTTGAAAAAAGTAAGGTGAAAATGGGAACACTAATTATCTGCTAAAGAACCTCTTCAAAGGCATTATCAAAGAGGTCTTATAGTACAGGTTAACCTATTACTCATTGAGATGGGATCCTAAAGAAAAGCACTTGCTAAGATAGCAACTGTGGGTCTGGCCTGTTTAAATATGGACTCGATAACATATATGGGGAGGGATGGAAGATTATGGGAAAAGAAAAGCTCACGAGAGACACTGATATACTGGTAAGATCAGCCATTTTTCCTTAACTGTGTTTAACAGAAATCAACTGTTAAAAGCCTTTACCCATGATGTTTTTATTCAGTTGAATTACCCCATGTATTGTCTACAGCCCTACAACCCTGAATACACACAATCTCATCAAATATGACTCTTAATTACACTCTGTCTGCCCTCTGACATTATTCTCCTCATCCTACAGATGATATTATCTCCACTATAGGCATTCTGATGCCAATCTTACATTTAAATTTTTTGTTAAAAATTTATGTTAATTTTTTAAAATTTTATTTTTTGACAGCAACAAACACAAATAAGATATATGAATATAATTAATGTATACATATATATATGCATACATATATTGGATAGTATATTCATACATCCATACATATATTGGATAGTAGATGCCTTCATCTTATCTGCTCTCATCCCTTTCCATTTCTATTGAAGCCCTGTTCTTTACAATATGATGCCTTTTATTCATCTCTCTCTTTCTCACTCTTTCATCATGTGTGTGCAGGTGGTGTCTGTGTGTGTGATGTGTGTGTACATGCATGTGTATGTGCATGGGGGAGACCACTGAAAGTATGTCCTGAGCACTTGGATTATACAGTTTTTATAGACCTAAATATACTCTGAGTTTTTTGTGCCAAGGGATTACATATCATCAATGAAAAATTAAAAGGGGGATACTTCAAACTATACCAGAATTAAATGATATGATTTTAGATAAACTGAAAAAAAAGTTAAGATAGAGAAGAATAAGGCAGACTGAACGACTGAGTTAGAATTTTATAAGAAGTATTAAAATACAGGATGACTTTAAAATATCAGTGTTCTTGGCTTCTAGATTTCTCACACTGTACACAAATAAAAACATTTATCCTATCTTTGTAATATTTTAATAACAAGTCAATTTCTGATTGTTGGATAAATAATTTCTATATAAGGGTGAAACATTCACTTACATAGGAGATGCACAGTAAGGGTCAATATACATAAAATCATTTATAAATTAAAGCTCGAGATTTTTCATGAAGATTGTGAACTGGACTCTAATTAGAACAAAATTGACTATGATAAGAGATATAGAATGTAAATTAAAAAAAAAAACACTGAAGAACAAGAAAGGATAAAAGAGATGAATGTACGCAGAGAGCCTTAAACGATATTTAAAATAAAACTCTAATTTCAACGTACAAAGAAATCCATTTTTCAGAGTAAAAATTGTAGTTCAAATAATAAATTGTTTTAAATACTAGATTTTTAAATGTAATGGAAATTTGTTTCTAAGTGATTCAGCCATTATCTCAGCATGAAACACAGTTCCTGAAATATTTCACTGCTTTGTGAAAATTGCCATAAGCTTCAAGTAAGAACTAAAAATAACAATAAATTCTATTTTATCACTAACTTGTATGTGAAAATAATGAAAGAAGTAAATATATGTATATATAAATATATATATATATATATATATATATATATATATATATATATACAAAATTTTCTGTGTCAACCACAATATATGTTGATTGTAAAATGATATAAGAACATTAATCTGTGATCTTATTTGTATTGATATATATCAAAAAATTTATTAGATATTTCTACAGCATACAGTTTCTATGATAGAATAACCTTTTATTATTTTTCTCATTCTCATTTTCTGAATTCTTACACTGCCACCTTTTTTTGTTAAATATCTCCCCCCCACACCAGAAGACATTGGCTGTGAAATTGATTTCTTCTAAGTATGTATGCTAAGATACTATTTGCTTTCATTTCAGTTATTAAAGTGCATAAAGACAAATATTCCAAATACATTTCATTTAACTGAATTGTGAAAAGTAACAAATGGACTTCAATTTCAGTTATCATTTTAGAATATTAAATATGCCATTTTCTACACAGTATAGTGTTTGAAAAGTTAGAATCCAATGAAGGTATGCAAAGCTTCTCTTTGAACTTTGATCTCATATCCCCTATTGCCCACAAAGTGAATCAGTAATGTAGAATAGAGAGCATTTAATGAACTGACATTTATGAATTTTATAGACCACAATGTTACAGCAACACAAAATCAATGTAATCTAATATATATATTTGTAGGACCGTGAAAGGATAGCTTGGTTCCTGGTTGAGCACAGGCCTCGAACCCTGGACACTAATGGGACTACAGTAGGTGTTCGGCCATGTCCCAAGACTCCAGGCTCCTAACACGAGGCCCCCTCTCCCCAAAGAGCTTCATTGACCTGTGCTTTTCAGTCACATTGGGCAATGCAGCCCATCCCAAAGAGGTTTGTGCAACTCTTCAGGTAGAGGGTATGACTACAGGCTACTCAGCCTGAAGAGATATCCATATTAATGAGAAACCTAAAGGCCAGAGGGCATAGCCAATTATGCATTCTTTCAAAGACCCTCCTCCCTCCTCCCTCCCTATTTAAGTCAGGTCTGCCCTTAGTTTCTGGGGGGGGTGGGGGGTGTAGCAAAATCCATCTACCATCTACCATGAAAATAAAGCTTATAAAACCATGATATTTCTTATGGTTTTGGGGCCCGCCATGGGGAACCTTGGAGAAGGCCTCAACTATCAAGCCATAGTCTGATCACCTGTGGAGGACTCCTCTGTGTTCTAGCCATGCAAATTCAACCAAGCTAGCTCACCCATCCAAGTGAGTACAGCAACCAAGAGTCACTTTCCTGCAGGGAGCTGTCAGGGCCTCTCTTTACCCCTTCGTTCCTCTAGTGTCTCTGTTTGACTGTGGTTCCCCAGCAAATGTCTGGGAGCCCCAAATGGAGAACACTGGCCTCCAGGTTCATTCAAGCACCCCTGCGGAACTTCAGACTGAGTGAGTTCTCCCCACACCTGGTGAGGCCCCACAGCACCTGCTGAGCACTGTGCAGAATGTACTCAGTCAAAATTCATGCATGCTTTTGCCTCTCTGATCCATGGCAGACATGCACGAACCACAACTCTGACCAACAGAACTCACGCCCGTCCACACACAAGCTAACAACCCACATATATTTATATATGTAATTTAGTAATAACATGTATATATATACATATACATACATATACATATACATACATATACATATACATATACATATATATATGTATATATTAGTAATTATACATAAGTAATTTAGTGTTTCTTTTTAAATATTCTTAAAATTAACTAACATGTGTTTTTATTTATCTTAGTAAGGGTTTCTATTGATGAGATAAACTACCATTACCAAAAAGAATGTGTGGGAGGAAAGGATTTATTTGGATTAGACTTCCAGATCACAATTCATCACTGGAGGAAGTCTGGACAGGAACTCAAACAAGTCTGAAACTTGAAGGCAAGAGCTGACACAGAAGTACATACATGGAGGGTGTTGCTTACTGGCTTGCTTCTCATTACTTGCTAAGCTTGCCTTCTTAAGGAACTCAGGACCATCAGCCCAGAGATGGCAGTACCTACCATGGGCTGAGATACAGTCATTGACCATTATTGGAGAAAATGTTTTAGAGCTGAATCTCATGGAGGCATTTTCTCAAATGAGTTTCCATCCCCTCTCATGTGACTAACTTGTGTCAAGTTGAGACAAAAAACCAACCAGTACACTATTTGAGGAAAACAAATTTAAATTTTAAAGAAGGAGATGAAAAAAAGGAAAGTAGACAGAAGAAAATGAGAAACCATTTTTTCCCATAAGCTACCATTAGCAGGAGGCATTCCTTTTTTAGTAGCCCTCACAGAATGCAAATATATCACAGGGTAACGTTTTAACAAATAATAATCCATTTCTTACATTCTATTTCCATAGATGAAATAAGTACCAACATTTTTAAAGGAAACTGTCCAAGTAGTTGCCTATACATTCTCCTGTTTCTACCATGATTAAGTATATCTTGTCATAAGAAAATCTTCCAGAGGCAAGTGAGTAGAAGAAACCCACATTGTAAACTTATGATGTCATTATAAAATATAAAATAGAAAATTGGATTACAAATTGTGTATCTTACTCATAACACATCCAAAGACATTTTAGAATAGAGGCCATGCGCGGATATTATTGTGTTAATCAGAGTTTAACCTGATAGCAGAAACATTTATAGTGTTTAAGGAGAATAATGCAGAGAGTTTATTGTTCATGTTGGAGGAAAGCAGAAAAGCTAACTTTCAGCGGTAGAATAATTCAGGGATTAGTCAAGTGCATGGCCTAAGAACCTATTTAACAGGCACAAATAGTCAATTCCACCAGATTTGCCCCCAATGTAATCTATTGAATGGAGAATTCATGGTGAGTTTGTCTTGGAAAAATTCATATCCACAGAAAAGACTGATCTATTTGGCATGGATGTTACTCAAGACAAAACTGCATACTATTTCATGTCTACTCTCAGAGTGTGATGCCCAATGATGCCTCCAATAGGTCATATTCAGCTTCCTAAATTTTATTGTGAATATAGCCCTGATCACTTCTGAGTATCCATCAAATTAGTGTAATAGCAATGGTAGATATGAAGACTAAATGATAAATAACATCACACATGCACAGTAAATGCACAGAGCAGTCAGATGGATAGTTGAAAGACTAAAAAATTATAGTATTTTAAAGGTTCATATAAAAACTAACTGAATGGATAAATAGAAGAGCTTAGGAGACAGGAAGATAGAGCAGAAAAAAAAAAAAAAACAAAGGAAAATTGATTATTCAACATATTCATGGAATATATTAGTATCAAGAGGTGGCTTACTAGCTGTGATTCAGTTTTGTGATGCAAGCAAATATATTTAATTATAAATGTTAATTATTTCATGATAATTGGTTTTTCCTTCTAAAATATTTCCACTACAGATTGTTAAGTGAATAACAGTGTAACTTCCCCACTGCCTTCTTAGGTAACTTTGTTCTTATTGCTATTCATTCTTTTTTTTTTTTTTTTTTTTTTTTTATTGAAAAAAATTTTTTATTTTTTACATTTCAGATGTTCTCTCCTTACCCCATTTCCCCCCTCCCTCCCAGCTATTCATTCTTACTGTATTAATGGGATACCAAAACATAGATTCTTTAGAAACAGCAGTATTAGTGAACACTCCTTAGTCGTCCCTTTACTTAAATGCCAATATGTAACACATTTTTCCCATTTAAGTAAATACCACATGGTCTTTCTTCTCAACTCTGGAGGAAAACAACCTTTCTTTGTAATATGTAATGTTTAGTAGAATGTCAATTCTATGTTTCTCTATGAGTAGAGTATATTTCACAGATTTGAACATTTGAGGTTATGTTGAGTACTAGTTATTTTTTCTTGTTCTTCTTTCATTCTTTCTTTTTTCTTTTAAATATTACAATACATTCTCAACACAGATTCTTTTCCCCCCCCACCTCTTCCTAGAACTTCTCCAACACCATGTTCATTCAATTCTAAGCCTTATTCCTCACCCACTCTTGAGAGAACAGGCAATTAAACAAACTAAACAGAATTTCAAAAACAAACAAAAAAGAAAATAAAAGAAAAAGATGAGAAACACACACATATGCATGCACAATCATACACACACACACACACACACACACACACACACACATACATACACATACATGCTAAAAACACAAAATTTGAGACCATAATAGATAAGCAAAAGATAAGTAAAGTTTAGAAAAATGCCCAAACATAGAATTGCAAGCAAAATTTTTCCTAAAACAGCATTGAGTTTATTTTGTGTTGACTGTCTACTCCTGAGAATGTGGACCTTAGGCGTGGTTTGTATGCCCAGCAAGTGTATTTGTGTTTTCTTATAAAGAAATTAAATTTCCCATTATAGTGAACTGACTAGAAGTACAGGTAAATGATTATCAGGTGTTTAGCCCAATATTTTGTTTTATTGGGGTTACTTTATTTTATTTTGTGTGTGTATGTTTGTATGTATGAATGGATGAATAAGTGTACATGTGTGTGTCTTTAGTTTTGTTTCCAAAGTATCCCCCTTCTTTGAATTAATCCAATTGTGGATTACATGTCAGATAATTAAATAAAACAAGGAGTTGAACCTGCTGAATGAGGAGATCTAAAAACTAAAAAAATACCATCAAGTTACGACTTTTTTCTTGGTTGCTTGGTGTCAGCTATTATTTTTATTTGCATTAAATAGAGATGGAGATTATTTTCATTGTCAAACTGGTGATTTTAGGATGCAACATGGTCTTTATAGTCTTTCATACTGCAATATTTTGAAAATAACTCAATTAGTAAATGGCACCTCTGTTAAATGAACTAATTTAATACGAATATTTCCTTGACTAATTCATATAGACTTTAATGGTGATTGTATGTAGTGAACAAATATGAGCTTAGTTGAACCAGTCAGCCAGATTTCAGAAAGAGCTAGAAAGGGTAAGTTTATTCATCTGTAAGCATCTAAGATGAAAGTTACATCAATGAATAAAAGTTACTTTTACAATTTTTATCTTCCAAAAATTATAATTTATAGTTGTTTTATTAAAAGAAATAAAAGTAAACATATACTATAATAAATAAGCATAAGAATTATTTCTAGCATTCCCCATGAATTGTATAATTTCTGGTATATCAACTATTTTGGAAGGAGAAAAAGTTAAGATAGTTTGTAAAGTCCTTTAGGTAGTTTTGCAAAGTTATAAATTGGATTTTTAAAAGCTGCAGTGTTGTTTCAGCCATTATTATTGAAATATCTTATTGTAGTCCACTGAAAGAAATTAATTATACACTATTAGGTACATATTATATGCATAATTTCAGGGAAGAGACAAATTACATGATTTAATGTTTCACTGAATACCTCTTCATAATAATATTGAGTTTTTATGGAAAAGATAGACAAATATCAGAAAACTGCATATCATAGAATTTTTAACTACTTACCAATTTCCAGAATTAAAGATGGAGACATACTGAAAGAATTTAATCATTTGGAAAACACAAATTTTGATAGAAGAGAGGAAAATAATTTTTTATTTTTCCATTGAAAGATTTTGAAAGATGAAAACTGGGAGACCATTCCTTTCCAACTGAAACTCCTGAATCAAAACATGAGAGGGGAAATGACTCTAGAAAGAACTGAATACAAGAAACCCTGCATGAGGAAAATGATTGTGAGGCTCTTAAAGATACAGAGCTGCATTTTTTGAGACACAGTTAGTCAGTTTTGACAGCTCTAAATCATAGTGCATATATTTATAACACAGCAAAATATGACTATAAGTACATATATGCTAAGTCAAATTAGTGCACAAAAGATGCTGCATAACTAGCACCTTTATATCCTACTTTGAATCACTCTGAAAATCACTAAAATTAATAAACATTGTGCATGTGTTGAAATCGAGTTAGTTATTAACACACACCACAATCAGTGAATAGAAATGTAAGCACAGTAGATATTGCATACTATTCTATAATACATAAATTTGTTCTCTTGCACCTTAAATGTACTTAAATACTTACTATGCAAATCAGAACACGCCAGCACACATCAGCCCCACTTTCTTCTGATTTCTGTTGGTTTTGATAGTATTTTCACAATGCAGATCTAAACCTATCATCAAAATGTGTACCTCTTTTTATCATTTCTTACCTATACTAAAACGTTGTTCTACTTTTATCTAGCTTTCTAGTATTCTCTTTAATTCCAAAAAGGTCCCTTGGTTCTTCTCTTTCTCCATTTCACTTGACTCATAACACATCACTAGAATGTTTTCTTTTCACAATATGCCCATGTGTATGGCCCAACATGTGTATGTATGCATATGCTCTCCTGTAGAGGCCAAAAGTAAATATCAGATGGCATTGCATAGATTTAAGCTGATTGTGTTTTGAGACAGTATCTGTCATAGGCCTATATCTCAGCAATTAGGCTATGTTGTCTGCTCAATTAACCACAGTAATCCACCTGTATTTACTTCCCCAGTGTTGGGGTTAAAAGTTAATACTACCGTGTGCTAGACATTTAAATATGAGTCTCAAGATCAAACTGCATCACAAGCATTTTCCTTAAGGAATTACCAGTTAAGTCCTTTATTTTTCTTTTTAAAAAGTACAAGCCATGAAATTTTAACCCAAACTCATAAAAAAATCAGTTTGTTTTTATCTTAAAAGCTAATCAAATAATGAGTTATTTAATCACACACAGTTTCTGTGTGCATCTCTGAAGATGTTTTGAGACTCTACTAACCTTTAAATAGAGTTAGCAAACTTCTACATGAGTATATACAATCCTGTTCAAATGAAGATGAGTATAAAAACATAGATTAACTGATAGATAAAGCTTTCTCCATGACTTCACCCCCCAAAACTGGGCCTCTTATTGTTGGTACATTCAAATGAAAACTTTAGCCACACTGGGTCTTGAGTCTGCTAATTTCAGAATCGAATGAAAACCACCTTCCCTCATGTTAGTTGCAGATGCTAGAAATTTTTGGCATCCATAATTATTTGAATTACTTCCTTGGGTTTCATAAATAATTGAGATAGGTAGATAAATAGATCTATAGATAGATGATAGATTAAAATTTCAACTATACTATATTTACCTCTTTTCTTTTGTTTAAATAGTCACATGAATAATTACTTTTCATACTATCCAGAATTTTTACTTTAAACATAAATTTCTTCTGTTTATAATGATGATTTTCTTATCTCAGTTACATTCAACATTTTTCTGTTCAAACATGTATTTTTAAGGTTATAAATACTAGCATATTCTATGTTGAAATGAAAAATTACCTACCTTCTCTTTTCCTAAAGGCATGCAATTATCTACACATTTGAACAAATAATTATATCTTCAAGCATATTGAATATATTATTGATTATACTTGTTGATTATTATCTTTTCTTAATTCAATATGTATTATATTATATGTCTGTTAGTTTTACCCTATCCTCTGCCCTCAGCAATTAACAAAATATACAGAACTTAATTGATGATTAACAAGTAGTTGTTGTATAATCAAGCTAATATTTATCAAGTCTCATCTGTGTGACTAAGACTATTTTATAAATTAATTTAATCCCAAATAGCTTATTGAAGTAGTTCATATGATTACCTGATTTTTCCAGACAGGAAATTAAAATGTTGTACAATTTGTCTATATATCAAACATTACATGGTACTAATGAAGATGATAACAGTAGAGATTGGATATGTTCTCCAAACAACTCAGTTAACACAAAGACAATGGTCTTACACCTGAAAAACTGTTTTTACTCAACTAATTGTTTTTTATTTTATTCTTTAATCCTTTTTATTTAACAATCCAGTCTTTATCCCTCTCCTAGTCTGCCCTCTGACTGTTCTAAATCCCATACCTTCTCCCATTCTTACTACTTTGTATTCTAATTATAATTTTTAGCTTTTTACATGTTGAGATATAGAGATGTATTGAAATATAAAGAGAAAAACATTGATTATACTCTTTAATATTGTTTGTTAGACATAAATGCTTGTACCAATTTGTTAAAAGGATGATTCCTACCTGTAGAACTGGACAGAATTGTCAACTATAACACCTAAAATTTTAAACAACTTGAAAATTAGCTTTAAATTTCACATGTTCAGCACTTAAGTAATGGCAAGAGTACATCCTTAAAAGTACCCATGCAAGCTTTATTTGATAGGTCTAGAATGCATATATTCATTTCAATTATTGGTTACTTTGATCTATAATTAAGGAAAATATTCTGGAAATTTTTAGGGATAGCTGTTTACAATAATCAATCCGGTGAATTTGAAAGATTCAAACAGAGACATTGTATAGCAAAACCAGTAAATTCCTCAAAGTCTTCCAGGAATTGGGAAGAATTATCTACTCTATGTTTTTAAAGAAGATGTAATTTTACCAGTTTGTCAATATAGCAACATAATTTTAACACAATGTACAAAAGGAACTTAGCACTGATGTGGACTATATGAAACATATTATAAAGAAAGTTGCTCACACAGAATGCAAGGGAGTAATTAATATAAAATCAACTCAGTGGCATTATATAAGCAGTTCATAAATTCAATATAAGTCTCAAATATTTGTTGTATAGAAGGAAAATATAATGTACACAGATATCATTCAGAGTGATCTCCATATTTATTGCTCAATACCAATTATAATTGTCAGAGCATTGTTTCTAGTGAATGTCAAAATGTGACCTATGGTGATGAGGAGTCATGCATCTGATGCTTTCCACTGCTTGTTGGGCCTCTCATAGGGCAGTCATGCTAGGCTCCTGTCTGTAAGCACTCCATTGCATCAATGATACTGTCAGGCCTTGGAGCATCACCTTTAGCTGAATTCCAATTTGGGTCTGTCAGTGCATCTCCTATCCCTCGGTCTCTTCTCCATTTTTGTCTCTGCAGTTCTTTCAGACAAAAACAATTCTGGATCAGAGTTTTTGACTAAGGGATGGCCACCCCATCCATCCGCTTGATGCCCTGTCTATCTACTGGAGATGGACTTTACAAGTTCTCTCTCCCCACTGTTGAGCATTTCATCTAAGGTCCCTCCCTTTGTGTCCAGAGCATCTCTCACCTCCCACATCTCTGGTACATTCTAGAGGGTCTTCCAACCTCCTACCTCTCGAGGTTTCCTGTATCCATTCTTACTGCTGGCCTTCATGGTTTCAGTCCTGTTAACCACCTCACAATACCTGGTCCTAATACCCTCTTCCCTCCTTTTCCTCTCTTCCACCCAGGTCCCTACCTCCTTTTGCCGACCTATGATTGCTTTCTTCTCCCTATTTAGTTACATTTAAGCATCCTCACTGGAGACCTGTGGCTTGTTAACCTTCTTAAGTTCTGTGAATTCTGTCCTGGGTATTCTGTAGTTTTTGATTAATATCCTCTTATTAGTGAGCACAAACTATGCATGTCATTTTGGGTCTGAGTTACTTCACTCAGGATGAGATTTTCTAGTTTCATCCATTTTCCTGCAAAACTCATGATGTCCTCCTTCTTAATAGCTACATAGTATTCATTGTGTAAATTAACCACATTTTCTGTATCAATTCTTCTATTGTGGGACATCTGTGTTGTTTCTAGGTTCTGATTATTACAAATAGGGCCACCATGTACATAGTGAAACATGTGTCTCTGTGGCATGGTGGGGCATCATTTGAGTGTATTCCCAAGAGTGGTATAGCTGTATCTTCAGATATATCTATTTCCTATTTTCTGAGGAACCTCCAGATTGATTTCCAGAGTGGTTGTACCAGTTTGAAATCCCACCAGCAATAAAGGAGTGTTTCTCTTTCTCCACATCCTTGCCAACATGTGCCATAATCTGAGGTTCTTTTCTTTGCCATTCTAATTGGTGTAAGGTAGAATCTGAGGATCATTTTGATTTACATTTCCCTGATCACTAAGGACTTTGAACATTCCTTTCAGTGCTTCTCAAACAAAGCTCTTAATGTTACCTTGTCAAAACATGTACCAAGAAAAATGTGAAGGTGTAAATGTATATATAATATTAATAAAGATATAACTGACTATCAATACTTTAAGAAGAATGGATACTTATCATGAAATGAAACATTGCATATATGTGTATACATACACCCACACATATCTATATATATAGATTATATATATATATATATATATATATATATATATATATAATATGTAGCTGAATATATATAATATATAGATGAATCATTTAATTCAGTACAAAAATTCATCATAAAGTATTAATACCAGCACTATTTGCAATATCAAATATATAAAATAGGCCAACTATCCTGATACAAATATTTGCTTAAAATAATCATGTATGTGTTCATTATACTTAATCATATGTATACTAATTAATGAACTCCAATCATAAAATCAAAATGTATAAATCTTATAAGATTTGAAGATATATCTATTATAGCCCAAGTGTCAAAAGGTCAAAAGGCCACACATCCAGGTGCTGTGTATTTACTTAGAAAACAGCAATCATCAAAGCTGAAGAGATTTATAATTTGTTGAACTTCATGGAAGCATAAAATCAATACTCTTAGGACATTTACAAAAATTTACAGGCCTGCTCAGAATTGAAGAATATTTAAAGATCTTCCAGTTGAAATAAAATACCATAGATACTTCTTTATAAGTTCCTTTATAGAAGTTTCCAGAAGATGGAGAATAGTAAAAAACAATGGAGAAACTTCACTTCTGGAATTTGTTTTCTGTGACAGCTTTCATATACCAACAGCAGAAATTAGTAGTATTTTAATGTAATTATATGTGTGTTTGGATATAGATATCACAACCTATTAAGTTAAATAGTAATTTCCCAATTTTTTTCATATATATATTTGTGTGTGTGTTTCATATATTTGTTTCATATATATGTTTCACATACATATGTACATATACATATATATGTTATAAATATGTTTGTAACTGTTCATGCAATAGTTATGTTTGGAGAAGAAAGACTTCTTCCTCAAACTCCATCTACTCTATTTGTGGCTAGACGACTAGTCAACTAGGCCCTTTTGTCTGCTTAGCTCTGTTCCTCAGCATGACAAGCACACATTGCCACATAAGTCTGTTTTCATGCTAGGAAGGGAATTCATGTCTATATGGTTTCCTGGGTAATTTCTCCACTCACTCATCTCCCAAGCCCAGACTTGTGTAGTTTAATGAATATATTATGGTCTAAATGGGTTAAAATATCAACTCCAACATTTTTTCAAATTTTTGTCACTCCCTGCTTTAGTGCAGTTTCTAGACACTATTCCTAATTGTAAAGGCAATCCAGAAGGCATGATGGCAATAGTTGATGAGAAAAGGAAGAATACCTTTTTAGATTATAAAATCATTCGCATGTATCTGACAGCAAGGATTGTGAGTTGGAACAAAGACCCAGCAAAAAGTACAGAAAAGCATTTGTTTGGAAAAATTAAAAATTACATGATTCATCATTAGGACTATACTGATGTTCTCTGAGCTACAAGGATTTTATAATAAGCCAATGATAAACTGAATACATTGTAAGAAGAAAATACATTGGTTTTACCTAGCATAGTGAGCATGATAGTTTGCCATCTAAGTAAACTGTGGATGAGTAATTATTTAGCTATTATAAGCTAGGATGAATTGGCAGTTCAACATTTTGAGAAAGCTTCAGACCAGTATATGATGAATCAAAGAAAATAATGAAATTCCAGAATGTGAAATAAAATGTCTGTCAAATATCCATAGTATACACAATGCTAACAATAAAAGCATAAATTAAAGTATATTTAATAACTAGTCTTGTCTTGCTGCTTTATTTTATGTTTCACAAAAAAAGAAGAAAACAATACTTGTTGAATTAAGCTACACTGTACTAAACAATATGATACTTACATTTAAATAATTACACATTATGACAAAAACAAAAGGTTTTATTGAAAAATAGTCTATCTTTTTGTTTAACTTTAAGACTATTCTGTATCCTGTGTTAGAGAGCCTGATACACATCTTTCCTCTTGCCTCAGGCTTATACAGTGTGGAGCCCAAATGCTCAGGTAAAATATAAAGACCAGATAATCCTCTGCTACCTTGTCCATCACTTGTATCCAGGTCTATACCTATACCTTTGTAAGGGAAGGATCAGCTAGAGGGTCTGAAGAAATAAAAATAATGAAACTAAAAAGAAAAAGAAAATTACTCTATATAATTAGAATGTTAAAAGATATTTATGTAACTTGACATTTCATGGAACAATATAATTTTCTAGGGATTGCTAATGTAAGGTTTTCTTTAAAGTTATTTTTTAGATTAGTTGTATATCATTTGAATAAGTAAACAATAAGGACAATTAGGATACTTCAACAAAAACTGTGTTTTAGTTTCATTAATAAGTCTTTGTAACTCTAAGATTGGAAATTCCTTTTAGAGATTGTACAATCAGGTTAAAGCCCTTTCTTTTCTTAAATAGAAATGGTGATGCAGAAAGAAATTTTTAAAAATTGAAATTTGTTTCTTAGTTATAAAATTTATATTTATTTCATTATGATAATATTTTCAACTGTTCTTTTAATTCTACTTTTCCTAGAAAAGATGAATTTATTCTGAAAAGTGAAATTCTCTTATGGCTCAGTTGATTTTCATCAAAATGCTTTCATTTAGAGTGACATGCTTACAGCAGCTTGAAGAATTTCTATTTAGATTTTAAAAATACATACATTTTACCAACTTTATGTTATCTAAAATTTGAAAATAAAATCCAACTGTTAAAAATCTTATACTTTAAAAATATTATATTAGCTTTATTACATCATTTAAGGGTTTTTATTTATATTAAACTATGATGCACTTTATGATTTCTAAAAGATATGTCAATGGAATTTACATGATCTGGGTTTTATCTTATTACTTACAAAGAGGAAGCCTTATTTGTTAAATAATTAATTCCTATTCCTTTTAGAATCTTTTAAGTTTTTTGCTGGCCAAAGACTTTTGATTATACTAATATTTTCAGTGTAACATTTCCAGAACACCCTCACTACCTATGTGTGTAGAACTATTTATCATTTCACTGGGGCTAGGAAAAGCAAGAACCAACGAGGAAGTCTCATTTACCTAGAGACTCACTCACCTGCAGTGCACAAAGTCTCAATTCATTATAATTTCCCTTTATTAGTGGTAGAGGATTAAAAGAGAAAGTATCCTTAATGAAATAACAGTGAGATAAATGCAAGAGATATTTACGTTGCATGTTAACAAGATATTTTGGCCCTCTTCTCAATATTTCCATAAAGGGGAAATGGCAATCAGAGATCAAGACTCTGCAATCTGAGAGCCACACTATAGATAGAAACTTACCATGAAATAATTAATAGTGGTCTTACTTTAAGATGACACCTTCCACATCAGCAACCTCAGACTCTTTATAATCATTCTTCTTACATGAGTTTTTCAGGAAATATCATTACTTAGGAAAGCACAATTTTGCTTGTTTGGTTTGTAAATCTACTACACTTATCTTGATAAAGTCCTCTGATTATAGACACTATTTTCTTTTTCATCAAAATGTTTTGCGTAATATTTATGTTCACTGCATTTCAAAAAATAGTTTTTCAAGACACCACATCAGTTCCATTTGTTGCTAATTGTGGAAGTAAAGAACATGTAAAAGCATTTCAAATCTTCAGTAAACCAAGAATAAATGGTGGCTGAATGAACAAAAGATAAATGAGTATTACTGTCTATAGCAATAAAGTAGCACCCAATTTTTCTGGGTTTTTTTTTATTATTATTATCTAAATTTTAGTTATTTGGGATAGGAGAAACAGTCCCTTGTGGGTTACTAAATGTGAAACATGGCCAGAGATACTGAAAAACTGTAATTTGTAACTTGAATTCTATTTAATTTTACTGGATTTAAACTATGTTTTGAATACTAACTGATTGCTAATATATCAGTTAATTTAATTGGATAGAATTCATAGACATGCTCATGAAATATAGGACAAGTTGAGGAAAGCATAATTTTAATCTTGGACATCATTTATGAAGACGAAGAAATCTATAAAATTTTATGACTACAGATGAAAACACAGAACACAAAACACAAATTAACTTGAAATAAAACACTGTTTCAAACATAGTAAATCATAACTATTTATCATTTTAAAAGAAAACTAACAATTGCAAAATTTGAAAGACAGTAGTCTCCTTTAAATACTGAATTTTCCCAGAGACACATGGAAATACTAGAACACTCAACAAAAATTAATATGTAAGCATTTTACCTTTTTGGTTGCATGGAAAATTAAATTCTTGTTTAGCTAATGTTTAGGTCATTTTGCTGAGATTAAATAATTTAGCTTCTGATATTACTAGTTAACTTCTCTTTGAAATGGAGAACAAAATATCAAATTGTGGGGCCCATTCTCAAAGAAAAAAATCTTCAAATCAATTCCTACGTCTAAATCTTGGGGAATATTGCAGAAGAAGGGTAAGAAGATTATAAGAGCCAGAAGATCACTGAGTTTACTACTTTGTATCTCTTACATAAATTGACCTCAACCACATCAAAGATTCCACTTTCCACCGTTGTGCAGGTAAACTTCAAATTTACTTAACTACATTACCTATCTCCCTTATATATCTCTAAATTCCTTGGCATCTTCTTGATATTAGATGATACTTTAAAGGAAGAAAGACAATACCAAATAGGGATTTCAATACCCCAACACCAGTAGCTACACTTTGTAGGACAATAGTATTGGCCAATGATATCACTATCCTTCCAAGAGCACAATCAATGAAGTCCAAGGTTATTCATGTCACAAATCATCTATCTCACATATATCAATCCATTCATCATTCTTAGTAGATTAATGTCCAGTATCCCACTATTACAAAAATTCACACACTTTGAAAAGGCATCCACAAATTCGCTGTGTATCTAACAATTATTTCCATAATATAGTCAGCTATCTACTCAAGTCTTCATATATATACAAAATATGAAAAATTTACATTATTCAACCTAGGACAATGTAAGCATTAATTAATTAGTGTGCGTGTACATATTTACACACAAGAAGATATTTCTATTTGATATCTTGACTAGACTCAGTGAATTTACTTGCAGAATTTTAATAGATATATAAATACTTCATCTTAATTTTAATAACAAAATACTTACAGATGTAGGCTGATTATAAGTTGACTAGGATTTGAATCTTCACAGTCACATTGTGACATAGTTTTATTGAATGCTAACCTAGCACTATTCTTAGATGAAACACTTTTACTTAGAGATCTTCTTCACTAGGTCATTACCCACAACATGGTATGGCCTTAGCTTAGCAGCTGGGTCACTCCATTTTGTGTTCCTTGTCTTTGCATTGTGGATGAAATAAACGTCTGATCTGTTATTTGGAGATGAGGAAAAACTCTCAAGCCGTTTGATCCCATAAATGGGTCAATGTTTTCTTTAAACCTATAAAAGCAATATGCTGCAGCAATGTGATGAGGAATAGTCCCAAAATAGTACTCCCCATTTCAATCCAAAAGCTTGAGCTTATCACTTTGTAATTGAGATGGGAAACTCATAAGCAATAACAAAATGGACTTAACCTTGTTTTCTGTATTATCTTGTTTCCACGTGGGCAAATGGAAAATTAATTTTCATATGGTACTGAATCTTTGACAATATATGTCTTCAAGCTTATTTAAAGGTTTCAAAGCCACTATATTCCTGAGATAGAAACTTTGTAACTACCATATGACACCATTATAACTCGATGAAAAATATCATGTTCGTTCTAAAGATATAGTTGGCATCATTTGACAATAACAGGTTGTTTGCCTGAATTCAACTTTATTTTACTGATCTAAGCATGACAGGTTCTTGTGTGTTCAGATGGCCTGCAATATATAATTAGATAGAAGATTTTATGACAACCAGAAACTTAAATGTGTTTCTATTTTATATCATGAATTGAAAATTGCTTCAGCACAAGATCTTTATACAGATCACCCTAGTTCACCCCTTCTTACCAAAGCTTAATTGGTCATGCCAGTGGTGATCTCCTTGTTAGTCTCCAAATGAACAGAGCTCAATCCTTACCTATCATGGAATCCTATACCATGTGATAAAGTAGAATTTTGCTCTTACAATTGAATCAGACTCAGGAACATTTTGGTTTTGTTTTGATTTGTTCTGTTTTGGTTTTTTTTTTTTTTTTTTTTGAGACAGGCTCTATCTATGTATTATTCCAAACTGTCCTAGAACATGCTTTATAGACTAGGCTGACCAGGAATTCACAGAGTTCTGCCTGCCTCTACCTCCTGAGTGGGATTGCTGATATTAAAAGTTTGTACCACCAAACCTGGCAAAACTTTGATTCCTATAACAATTATATTCTTATGTCTTTTTTAATGTGTCTGGCTGAATGTAAATTTGCTATTCTTTATTTTTCTTTTGACATTGTTTTTTTTTCCACAGGTCTCAGGAATCTTTGATCTTCTCCAGCATCCTTGTATCCTTGTGCTCTGAATAATAAATCAAAATAGAATTATGATATACCATTGAAAGTACTACTATAAGGTTTGGGCATAAAGAATGATGTACTGGGGATCAAAATCTCAGGTACTTGGAAGTAGAGAGCAACGTAGCAGAAAATCAAGCTGATTTCATGACATTGAGGAGATGCGGATGCAAGCATGCTATGTTGGATTAATAAGTATTAGGTACCCTTGCCAGAGGTAAATGATCTTAGGAAGAAGTACTCAGCTATTAAAAACAATTATTTCATGATATTCACAGGCAAATAGAAAATATCATCCTGAGTGAGGTAACTTAGTCACAAAGAACACACATGGTATGTACTCACATAAGTGGATATTAGGCAAAGAATGTGGAATATCCAAGATACAATTCACGGACCACATGAAGCTCAAGAGGAAGAACGATTGTAGAGTGGAAATTCCACTCCTACTTAGAAAGGGGAAAAATAAACAAGGAAAGTAAAGTGTGGGGGAGACTTGGTAGAAAGAAAAGGGGATAGAGGGACAGAATCGGGTATGTGAGGAGATGGAGGATATGTACAGAGGGTCAGGAAATCGAACAGAGGTGTGTAGTAATGGGAGATGGGGAACTGGGGGTAGTAACCAGAAAGTACTAGATACCAGGGAAGTAAGAGCCTCCCAGGACTCCAAGGGGATGACATTAGCTGAAATAACCCACAAAGGGGAGGGAGAACCTGTTAAGACCATATCCAGAAGTTACGTTTGGTTCCCTGGTTGAAAGATGAGGCCACTCACCCACCTCCAAAATTTTAACACAGAATTTCTCCTGTCTAAAGGAAATACAAGGACAAAGAGTCAAAGAGTGGAGCAGAGACTGAAGGAAAGGCCATCCAGAGACTGCCCCACCTGGAGATCCATCCCATATGCAGACACCAAACCCAGACACTACTGTAGATGCCAAGAAGTGCTTGGTGACAGGAGCCTGATACAGTTGTCTCCTGAGAGACTCTGCCAGATCCTTACTAATACAGATGTGGATGCTCACAGCCAACCATCAGACTAAACACAAGGACCTCAATGGATGAGTTAGGGGAAGGACTCAAGGAGCTGAAGGAGACTTATCTGGCATCAATGGGAGGGGAAGCCCTTGGTCCTATGAAGGCTTGATTTCCCAGTGTAGAGGAATGCTAGGGATGTGAGGCAGGTCTTTGTAGATGGGAGGGGAGCACCCTCATAGAAGCAGTGTAAGGGGGGATGAGATAAAGGGTTTGTAGAGGGGATACCAGGAAAGGGGATAACATTTGAAATGTAAATAAATAAGATATCAAATTAAAAAAAAATGAAAGAAAGATTTCTGGAGGAATAATGGCAGTTCCTGATGGACAGAAGCTGCCTTAAGGTGCCTGCTTCTCTAGTAAACAGAAACCTTAGGCGTCTTTCCCCAATGGCAGCCACTGTTTATACAGCTAAAGTCCTTCTGTTTAGGATAATGTCATCTGCACTGTCATGGGAGTCATGGGAACTGAACCTGAAACTATCAACTATGCTTCTCCTGTTTTCTTTCAAAAGTGTACAGATATATTTGAAACAATACACACACATACACACACACACACACACACACAACTATACACAATTATCAGGGAATATGCATCATATGCATTTAAAACTATTTAGTTTTTTTTTTTTTAAGCCTGAACCAAACATAAATCGCTTCAAGTTTAAGAAATATATTTCTATGTTCTTGATGAGAGGTTTTATGACTGGTCTTACTGTATCTTGTTGGGCCATGTTCACTGATGACACTCAAAGGCCTGCTCTCTTTTGGGAAGAAGAAGGGTCGCAGGTGGAGGGGAGAAGGGAGGGTGGCGTGGGAACACTAGGAAGAGTGGAGCGAGGGAAAGCTTCAGTCCCAATCCTAGAATATTATATGGGAGAATAATAAATCATTTGAAAAAATAAGTCCTCTGTGGTCTCTGTGTACTGACAAGTAGTCCACAAATAGCTAATATTTTTATTCCGGGTAATAAAGATTTTCACTTACTATTTTTATAAACAAAAAGAGTTTTAACACACCACACTCCTCTGGGCTTGGCTTTTTTTCATCACTATATCTATAAGGTGTACATATTGCCATACCTACTGGTGCTTTATTTTATCTGGATGGCTGAGGAAAACATTTTTGCAAGAATATTTACAACATAGCTCTCCCATTGGTCACATTTGCAACTTATAAGAGTAGCAATTGCTGTGCAAACTATTAATTACTACAATGCATAGCATTTTTCCTCCTTCTTTTGTTATCTCACAGTTTTAGTGGGCCAGTAATATGGGAATACTTTATGGATCTGGTATTATTCCAGGTTTCTCATTACCAGTCAAAACTCTCTCTAAGATCAAAAGGAGACTAATGGTTCTTCACTCAATCTCCCATCCATGGCTGTTAACTGGCCAAATTCAGCTGTTAGATATTCTGTTTACTTATCAAATGGTTTCACTATAAGATTATTAACAAATGTCAGTTTTCTTCTTCTAAAGATAATCAGAGAAAAGGCAGAAGAATATTCTCATATGAATGTTAATTTTAAGGTATTGATTTTTAAAGTTGAGCATTGTTTTATCTTCTTTTACTAACTCATACCTCAATTTATCCATTATTTCCTTAGAGAGGGTGTTATGCACGCATCATTATTTTACTTTTAAAACAAATATTAAAAGTGATGTACTTGATTTTATGACAGCCTCACTTCTACTTTATATCTCTGATGTTATGTTGATTTATTGCCTTTAAAGATATTTGACCTTTTCTTCATTAAGTATTAAGTATTAAGTCATAGCTAAGCAATGTTCCTTGATCCTTGTCCAATGACATGTACCCAAGTAACTTTGCTCAAAACTTAATTCTAATGTTAAATAGTATGAATGTCAACAGGAAGTCCAATAAGTCTGTAGAAAATTATCTCAAGGGTAGCCTTCCATTCAGGACAGGGCTGGAAAGTTTGAATTGGATTTATAAGACAGAATATGAAATATTAAACTAAAGGCTTAGATTATTTTTAAATTTTATTTAATCTTTTTTTTTTTACACTCCAGATTTTTATCCCCTCCCTGACTATCCTCTGAGTGTTACATATACCAGACCTCCTCTACTGGTCTCTAAGAGGATGTCCCCACCCCAACTCCCCATGCCACCAGACCTCCCCACTCCCTAAGATATCCAGTCTCTTGAAGGTTATGTTAGGCTTAGATTTTTTAAAACCTACTTTTAATAAGTGTTTTCAAATGCTTTGACCCTCCTTCTACCCCACCATCCAAAAGTAGAGAAGAAAGATGGTAAATAGGACAAGGGAAAGTGGACCTATTTACAAGTAGTTCTTTGAGGTGATTCCAATCTCTGTTTATCCAATAGCAGCAGTC
The DNA here is from genome assembly GCA_021653895.1 of Mastomys natalensis. Classification (NCBI taxonomy): domain Eukaryota; kingdom Metazoa; phylum Chordata; class Mammalia; order Rodentia; family Muridae; genus Mastomys; species Mastomys natalensis. The sequence continues at coordinate 308,445 of JAJTUV010001015.1, read as the reverse complement.
CAGTTCAATAGTGTCAGGGAACCAAACAGGAATCAGCAGCAGGGGTTATGATCCAGCAGAAAGTGGCAGGTCCCTGCTGAATCAACACAAGTCAGCAGGAGGGACCAGAATCATCCAGGACTCCAAGAGAAGTTCTCTGCATGCCTCAATGAAGTGAAGATCAGGGAAGACTTGAGAACAACAAAGCTTTGGAAACTAGCTACGCAAGTGTGCTGTAACTGTCCATTGAGTCCTATTTATGCTCTCACCAAATATCATCTGTCCTCCATGAGTGGTGCTTCAGTGAAAAAAAATGCATGGATCTTACACACACCCCACACACACACACACACACACACACACACACACACACAAACACACACACACACACACACAAACACGTACACACATACGTATATCAGAAACTTCCACTTTATTAAACTTTTTGTGTCTATTCAAATTTAGCTATCATCATATGAATTTCTTGTTACTATTTTGAATTAAATTGAGTATTATTCTTAAATAGATTCAAAGATCCATGAATGTTGCTGTTCTCAGGGTTCCTGTGGTTTATTTTAGTTGAATATTTAATATCTATTCCTTACATTAAATTTAAAATTCTAAGCAAGCTCATTCTCTACATTTTCTTAATGTTCTCACCATATCATAGTTTTGTACATGTCAGTATATACCCTAACTACAGAAAAAATATATAAATTCACTGCAGATACTAATAAATGGCTTTAAGAAGTTGATATTGTCAATTATTTTCTGACAATTGCCTTGGAACATGTATATCCACACCTTTCTGTGTTTTCATACTTTCAGTATGATATTCTTCGTGCCACTGGATAAAATCTGTGACAAAATCTGTTAGTCATATATATTACCATAAATTGATTATAATTTCAGGCAGTAAAGTCTGGCAAAGACATGTAAATTTAGTGAACTTTATCATAATTTTGTACAGTATTAATTCATTTACAATGAAGAAATACTGGTGATATCCTTATTGTACAGATAAAAACAGTACTATTATATATTGAAAAATACAAAATATAAAATTATCAAACAATTTAGGCTTTCTAAAGACTTTCCATTGCATTCAGTTCATACTAAGAGGATGTAATTATTAACTGAAAGCACATTTTAAAATTGGGAAAATGTTGTGCATGCTGATAGAATGATCATGTAAAGACAGCTTTAGGACTTATTTGTTTATCAATGATTGGTACAAACGTAATGAAACAATACTTTAACAAAAATTATATTCCCAAATGTTTATGTTATATGTAAACAATGTAACTGATACCTCAATATCCTCCCTCCCTCCTTTTCTTCCCTTCCTTTTCTTTCCTTCCCTTTTCTCCCCTTTTCCTTTCTTTTCATTTGGCAACCATGTCAAGTTAGCTCTGCGTCTTCCCTCATGGCTATTTGGCATTCCCTCGAGTATGTCATCTGCCTCCCTGTGGTCCTACCTTTAACTCTGACTTTCCACCTCAAACAGCCATCACTTACCAATGTTTTTTCAGGTATGAGTGGGACATTGTGCCTATTCTTCATGCTATGATTCCATTTCCAACTCATGTTTATATAAACTTTGTGACTTAAACACATTAGCTTGCCAAAAGAAATGAAAAAGAAAGACATGAAAGTATGAAAGAAACTAGAGAGAGACAGATCATTGAACTTGTCAAAAAAAGTTGGTATTAGAGCAGTGAAAATGATCAAAATAAATTATACATTTGTATTCAAATGTAGATTGAAAACTTGTTATGTATAATTAATGTATTGTGATAAAATAAGAAAGAAAACATAAAATATTAATTTTGTTCATTAAAAACAAGGACCCTATTATTTTTCATTAAAATTATTATAAGTTCTGTCAATATCAATGAACTAAACTTGAATGAATAATTTATTTTTAACCTTGTTTATTAATTAACATATTTTCAGTTTGTTGATGTGATTCTGTAAATCTTACATAGTACCAGAGGAAAGTATAATTTAGAGCCTATAAGTTGACTCTATGCATAAAGGCAAATTTAATGTCCTAGATCTACATAGTTTAAGGAAAGACATGACAACAAAGGTTGTACTAGAAACCCAACCACCTGACATGGTTAAATTATTTTTAAAAATTTAAATAAATATAAGAGTATACACATTTAAATTGTACATAACAACCACACACAACACATTTAGTATATGTTGTATGATAATATAATTTTATATATTTGATCTATTTTCTGTTCTATATTTGAAAATGTCATATGATACAACAAACTTCCTCCATTTGTATTTGTTATATGAGTTCTTATATAACGTTAAATGTGGGAAAATCTGGGAGTATGAATGGTGGCAGGCAGATAAGTTGGGTAGGCTAAGGATGCATTTTTATGCTTCAGTTGAGTGAGTTTGTACATTCTGAATACCTTAATTCATTTGAATGGCATCCCACTAGTGACAATAAGACAAGGGAAACAAAATGAGGCTATTTTGGTTATGGCACAATTTGTTTCAAGGTAGAAAGTATAAGAAAAACATGCAATAACATCACTTAACATTTGAATGTCTCTATATTTCCATAATTAATTATTCTTCATAAAGGAGTATAGAAATAATAAATAGTGCAAAAGTTTTGATAAATCATCTTGTTGTTACAGATGATTTCATTGTATCACAATAAGAGATTCTTTAAATGAAGTCAGGAAACACTTTTATTAAGCATCTATTCCTTTAAATTAAAATATAAAACTAAATAAATCATGGGGCTTGCTAACATATTTGTCTGCTTGACTAAATCAACCTAAAATATCATTTCTGTATACTTAGAAGCAGAATTTGTGGACCTCACAGATTTTGATGGCACATTTTACAATAGCTTCATTTTTACAATGAAAAATCAGAGCATTGGCAGAAATTTAGGGATATTTTTATAGAATTTTCATTGAAGTGAAAAACATACATAAACACACACATGATTTTTCTATATTCCTAAGATTTTGTAATTCCCAGGTCTATTAATTCTAGCTGTAAATATTCAAAGACAATTAATTTTGTTACTCAGTATATTTTAATAGTTTAAAATTGCCTTGTGAGATTGATCAAGTATCTGCTTTATGATAAATGTTTTATTATTTATTAAAAATGTCCCTTGATAAGATAAAAGATAGTAAGAACTCTCTTCCCCAATCAAAAAGCTTTGGACCATTTAGACACTGACTTTTGCATTATTAGGTCTTCTTTGGGTTAAAAACAATCATTTACAATACTTGTCATAAACAAAGTATGGTCTGTGAATCAGGAAGTGATATTAAAGAGACATAGAAGCTTAATTAAAAATGCAGAGGTGCACTATTCCATAACAATAAAGTATAATATGAAAATGAGATTTCCTTGTTAATTGTGTGCATATTTATATTTTGAGAAACTCAGCCCTAAGATTTTCTTATTATGCATTTCAGAGTCTTGAAACTTCTGAATATTAGTTATACACTCTCAAATTCCTTTTATATTAATTTTCTGCTTAAATATAATTTATAATGTACTTAAGTGCATACACCTTCAGTGGACAACATAATCACTTTCAATAAGTCTATGCTCATCTATATTACCAACATTTTCATGAACGTTGTTAATGTTCTCATTACCTGACACAAATGCTCTGAACTTCAGGCAAATTCTTCATTGCCTTGTCTCATTGAAAATTCATTTTTAATATGCTATATCACTACAATGCTGGGATAATTTAATTCATGTTAATGTTTGTTAAATATTTTTTCCTCCAACATAAGTATTCTAAGATTTTTCCATGTAAAGCCGGGCAGTGGTGGCCCACGCCTTTAATCCCAACACTTGGGAGGCAGAGGCAGGTGAATTTCTGAGTTCGAGGACAGCCTGGTCTACAGAGTGAGTTCCAGGACAGCCAGGGCTATACAGAGAAACCCTGTCTCGAAAAACCAAAAAAGAAAAAAAAGATTCAACCATGTAGTTGGATATATGACAGTGTATTAGTTTCCATTGCTATGTACCATCCTGTTAGGTAAATATGACACTACTTGTTTACCCATTCTGTCTGTTGTGTGGTTATTTGGGCTTTTCACAGTTACTGGTTGCCATAAGTATTCTTGACTGATGAACTCTGCTAATATATGTTTTCATTTCTCTTAAGTACTCACCTAGAAATAAAATTATTTTGTGTGTACAGACTCAGGTTTAATATTTCTTGGGTCCTATCAAAAATACTCAAACACAAAGAAAATTAAAATAAACTTTTCAGTGATCAGTTCTACCTCCTACCACCACCTGGCATTTGCAACTAATATTTAATTGCACTTCATTTGTCACATATCTATCAATTTAGACATTTTTGGTCCATGCATCATTCTTTTTTTTTTTTTATTTTATTTTTTGCTTATTCACTTTATAACCCGTCCCAGTCACCCCCTCCCACAATCCTTCCCCATCTCTTGTTTTCTGAGTACCCCTCCTCCTGTATCCCCCACCCTGCCACTTTAAGTCTCTGAGAGGCTAGGTGCTTCCTCTCCCATGCATCATTCTAAGGAATTTTTTTAAAAATAACAGAGATAGTTATAACTCCCCTTCAATACTACAACCAGCATATACCTAGTGTCTTGGTGTTCTATTGCTGTGAAGAGACACCAGAGCAACTCTTATAAAGGAAAACAACTCACTAAGGCTGGCTTACAGTTCAGACATTTAGTCCATTATCATCATGGCAGGAAGCATGACAGCACACAGGCAGACACGGTTCTGGACACGTAGCTATATCATTATGGAGAGTTCTACACATGTCTACCATCAAGTCCCAACCTACTCCAACATGCTCATACCTCTAATAGTGCCACTACCTCTGAGCTAATGGGGGACATTTTCATTTAAATCACCACAACTAACAATATCTGTGTTAAAAACAACTTCATACACAAGGCTTGAAAATGAAGGCCACCAATAGGTATGTCTATGTTAAACTAGACAATTTCTTGGGATCTCAATCTTCGACAAATACTACTACACAACTAATGAATGTTGAGATGAGGAGAAACAGTCTTTATTTATTTCATTTGAAATATAAGGTAGATGAAATAAAATGTGTTCATTGGTCGTGTTAGACATAAATTTACCTATGTAAATTAAGCCTGTTTTTCCTTACTGAATATTCCTATTGTCTAGAAAATCTTTTTTACTTTTATTTCTTCCAAGTCCCTTTTGCAGCTTACATAAAAAAAAAAAAATGTTCTAGAGAATTTTCTCCATCAGACAGTTTATGTGAGCTTGAAAATCTATATAAAACAGAATGTAAATGTTATTTATATGACATTAATCAGTTTATATCTTTTCTATTATTCCACTTTCCTTGTGATTTCTCAATATGGCCATGTTTATTAGGAACCCTGGCATTTCATGACTGAACAATATTTTGTTACATAGCCAAATTGTACATTGGCTTAGTCTTTTAGCTACTGATGCAAATGTAGGATAGTTGCACTTCTATTTTTAAATGAAATAAATCAACATAAAAACTTATTGAGACTTTCTGCATGATGCTTGTAACATATTGATTTTCATTTCTCTTTATGGTCTATCTAGAAGTGAAATTTTTGAGTCTAAAGTAAGTGTATGTTTGTTTCTGCCAGAGCTGATTCTAAAATGATGCATCCTCAATAACATTTGGTGTTGTCAGTCTGCTTTATTTTAGTCATGCACATGGGAGGAGAGCTATATAACAGTGGGATTTTCATTTTCATTCTCCTGATGACTCATGACATTGAGACTTTCATATAAGTACATTGACCATTCATACAATTCATGTGAAGTAGTTAAACAAACATACTGTTCATTTTAAAACCTAGATTCATATTTATGGAGGATTTCTTAACTATGTTGAAGATATTTCTTTGTGAATTCTAGTATATATGCTTAGCAAATAACCTTTCTAGAAGTTAATTTATACTCATCACCCAATTATTTTGTTATTTTTTTAGGCTGTCTTTTTAAAGTTGATTTAACATAATTTAAGGCTTTCTTTTACATACTTTCAAGTCAAAATACATTGTTTTCCCATTTATTATTTTGTTTTGGATTGTTTTTTGAGACAGTATCTTACATAGCTTAAGTTGTCCTCAAATTTTCTATGTGGTAGGGCCAAATATTTAACTCATGATCTTTCTATCTCTACTTGCCTACTTTTTAGATTACACTCCTATGGTAATCCATGCCTAGCAACCTTAAACATTTTAGACTGTCTACTTTCTTCGTTCTCTAATCTATGACAGGGTGCATTTTACATTTAATCTATATATAGCATAAAGAAAATTCTCAGTTTTTTGAGAACAATTTTCAGAAAAAATGATGCATCTGCCTTTGGAACTGCTTTAATATCTGTGTTAAAAACAACTTCATACACAAGGCTTGAAAATGAAGGCCACCAATAGGTATGCCTATGTTAAACTAGACAATTTCTTGGGATCTCAACCTTCGACAAATACTACTACACAACTAATGAATGTTGAGATGAGGAGAAACAGTCTTTCTGAGAAAAAACTCCCAAACTGCTTATCCATTGCTAAGTGGTCAACCATAAAATCATATATATACAATTAATATTGTGTGGTCTGAGCAGAATAGAACATATACATACATATATACATATACACATACACATATACATATATGTTACTAACTATATTAGTAAATATATTAGCAATATATTACTAAATATTACATATATAAATGTGATATATTTCTAAAGATATTCATCCAATTTATTTAGTCTATATAGTCTATTTAGGAATCATACATGCTCTCTGCCTGGTCCTTTCTGATGGGGCAGACTCCTAGCTGGTATGCTCCCAGGAAGACAGCATATTCTAACCCATCCCAGAGGATCCTGTGCACTCAAAACAGTTGGTAAGAAAGCTTCCCCCACAACCCAAAGTCCCAAAGCTTCAGCTGGGATCCCAGCTCACCAGGGACCCATCACCCTCCAAAACCCTGCCCTCCCAAGTTCCACTCCCTTTCTTCCCCCTCCACCTGATCCTTTCTGCTAGGGCAGATTCCTAGCTGGTATGCTCCCAGGAAAATTCCATACTCTGACTCAACCCAGAGGATCCTCTGCACCCAGGGCAGTTGACTTCTAGCAGGTCTGCTCCTGTGAAAACACCATATCCTGACTCATTTCCAAGAGTTACTTCCAGTCTGAGACAGTGCCCTGAGCAGAACTTGGGCACTAGCTCTGCAACAAATTCCATAACACCCAGAGGAAGCTGGATTCCCAGAAGTTCTAATATTTCCAGGATCATAGGATTTCAGGATCCCAGAGGCAATCTGACTCCCAAAAGCTCATATTCTAAGGAACTCAGGATCACAGAGACAGCTGGACTCTGAGGAGCTTTGACACAACCAAGATAACAGGAGAGACAGACTCCAGTCAAAGACAGTATAGGCAAATAGTTCAGGAGACAAATAGATTTTGAAAGGAAAGCACAAGAAAGTAAGCAATGGAAATCAAGGTTACATGGTATCATAAGAACCCAGTTCTTCGACCATGGGAAGTCCTGGAAACCCCATCACACCAGAAAATCAAGATTCAGATTTAAAATCACTTCTCATGATGATGATAGAGAACTTTAAGAATGACATAAATAACTCCCTTAAAGAAATACAGGAGAACATATGTGAACAGGTAGAAGCCCTTAAATAGGAAACATAGAAAAACAAAAAAGAACAACAACAAAACTCTTAAAAATTTTAAGATTATACAACCAAACAGGTGAAGGAATTTAACAAAACCAACCAGGATCTAAAAATGGAAGTAGAAACAGTAAAGAAATCACAAAGGACACTATCCTGGAGATAGAAAACCTAGGAAAGCAATCAGAAGTCATAGATGCAAAGCATCACCAACAGTATACAAGAAAGAGAAGAGAGAATCACATGTGCAGAAGATACCATAAAAACATTGACACAACTGTCATAAGAAAATGCAAAATGTTCCTAACCCAAAACATCCAGGAAATCCAGGAAACCATGAGAAGATCAAACCTATGGATAATAGGTATAGAAGAGAGCAAAGATTCCCAACTTAAAAGGCCAGTAAATATTTTCAACAAAATTATAGGAGAAAACTTCCCTAACCTAAATAAAGAGATTCCTATGAGCATACAAGGAGCCTAGAGAACTCCAAATAGACTAGGCCAGAAAATAAATTCATTCCATCAGGCAATAAAATAATTTTCTTCCAACAAACCCAAAAGAAGATAGCTAAACAAACATAATTCCACATCTAACAACATTAATAACAAACAGCAACAATCACTTTTCCTTATATCTTAACATCAATGGATGTAATTACCCAATAAAAAGATATAGACTAATGGACTGAATACTTAAACAGGACCCAGCATTTTGCTGCTTACAGGAAGTGCACCTCAGTGACAAAGACAGATACTACCTCAAAGTAAAAGTCTGAAAAACAACCTAAGAGAATTTATGAATTGAATGGATTTAACAAATATCTATAGAACATTTCATCCTAAAACATTTCATTCTGAGAACTTCATGGTACCTTCTCCAAAATAGACCACGTAATTGGTCATAAAACAAGCCTCAATAGATACAGGAAGATTCAAATAAGCCCATGCATCCTATCAGATGACCACAGACTAAGGCTGATCTTTAGTGTGGGTGTGACTGGCCTGCACACTGAGAGAAGCAAGGGAGAAAGGGGTTTGGCTACTTGCTTGACTGACAGACAGCTGTTCGACCAGCTTGTTTAGTGTCTGTAGTGGAGTGGCTGTTTGAGGCTCCAGGTTGGCTGCACCAAATATGGGAAAAAAAGTCATGGTGGTTTCCCAGAAGCTTTCCATGTGGCAGGTCGCACAAACAAGAGAAAGATCTGAAATTTCAAAGGCTTAGAGCTTTGGAGATGGCAGGCCCCAAAGACAGGAGAATGTCCATAGTACCAAAAGGATTTTTATCATGGCAGATGGTAGATGGATCTGGATGAAACTCAGGGCAGACCTGAGTTAAATAGGGAAGGAGAAGGGGGAATGATCTGGGAAGGAATGCTGAATTGGCTCCACCCTCTGGCCTTCATTAGTATGTAAATCTCTCTAGGGCCTGAGGCCTGTAGTCATGCCCTCCCCTGTGCACTTTGGAAGGGGCTGCAATGGCTTACATGACTGAAAAATGTAGGTCCATGGAAACTAGACTGCATGTCAGGACCTTGGGTTCTGGGGCTGTGACCAAACACCTGACCTTTCTCCCTTGGAGTCTAAGGGTTCCAGGCCCATGCCCAGCCAAGAACCAAAATACCCTTATGCAGTCCCACATTTGATAGGACACCTGAAAACTCTAGAACAAACAGAATCAAATACTCCCAAGAAAGCAGTCTGGCGGTACCTTAGAAAATTGAACATAGTGTTACCTGAGGACCCAGCTATACCACTCCTGGGCATATACCCAGAAGATATTTCAACATACAATAGGGCCACATGCTCCATTATGTTCATAGCGGCCTTATTTATAATAGCCAGAAGCTGGGAAGAACCCAGATGTCCTTCAACAGAAGAATGGATACAGAAAATGTGGTATATTTACACAATGGAGTACTACTCAGCTATTAAAAACAATGAGTTCATGAAATTCTTAGGCAAATGGATGGAGCTAGAAAATATCATCCTGAGTGAGATGACCCAATCACAGAATAACACACATGAAATGCACTCACTGATAAGCGGATATTAGCCCAAAAGCACACAATACCTAAGACACAATGCATAGACCTCATGAAACTCAAGAAGAAGGAGGAAGACCAAAGTGTGGATGCTTTTGTCCTTTTTAGAATGAGTATCAAAAGATTCAAACAGAGCTCCCAGGGTCTAAACCTCCAGCCAGAGAACAGGTAATTGAGGGTGGCCTTGTCAGACATCAGTGGAATTGGAGGACCATGGTCCCCAAAAGTTTGGATTCCCTAGTGTTGGAGAATCTGAGAGCAGGGAGATAGGATTGGAGGATGTGTGGAGCACACCCTCATAAGATTAGGAGGAGGGGGTATGTAATAAAGGGGTTAGGGAGAGAATGGGAGAGGAGATAACATTGAAAGGTAAATACACAAAATATCCAATAAAAAAATATAATGGGTCTGACAAAAAAAAGATAGCTTACTTATTTCAAATTATTTTCTAAAGTTTCTAGGAGATGCTAATTGGCTAAGATCTTATTTTAAGCTCTCCACAAAAGAATTTTGGTCTCTGTTTAATATTCTCGAGAGAGATGTAAATCCTAATTTCCCTCAACAACCAATTGACAAAAGAGGTACAATTTTAAAAAAAGTGGAACCTATTATTAATCGATATATTATAAAGACTGATTAGTTGTTCACTGTTCTATAACATTCCTTTGATAAAAGAGATTATTAATGTAGATTTATATTTCTTTAAATAGTGTCTTTATGACTCTCTGAGTGTGGAAGAAGCAGCTGCTGGCGCTTCTGCCCAGATCTTACAAGAACTCTGAAAAATGTGTTTTTAAAAATAAAAGAGGGGGAACTGTTTTCCCCCAGAAGGAGTCTCCTGAAACACTCTCCATCATGCCTTGATTACTTTGAACTCTCTAAAACTGAAAGATCATGGCAAATCTGTTGCTGACTGCCTCTGGCATCACTGAGACCACTAAAGACTATGCCATAGCTATGTGGAAGGTCCCTCTTACCTTTAAATGGAATGGTCCGGACCCAGTTCTCATATGGGGCTGAGGACTGATATGCCTGTTTGATACCACAGAAGGCACATCTAAATGGCTGCCAAAAAGTTTAATGAAATAAATAGATACCCCCACAAAGCCAGGCCCAACTATAAATAAGATGAATAACAATTGACCTCAAGGGAAGAGAAATCTCCCTGAGAATTCCCTTCTTTTTCCTTTCCAGGTAAAAATGAAACACCCGTGATGTCTGCTGGTAGAAGCTCTAATCCAGATGCTGGTCTCCAGACTTATACTACTCAGATCTTTGATGGGCCATTGACAAGGACACCAAACAGCTAGAGATTGACATCACTAATCTGAAGAAATCCCTAGTTTTGATGTCTGAAATGATCTCCGAAAATTGCATAGGACTCTATTGGACTTGATTTACTCTTCTACAATAGAAAAGACTGTGTACAGCTCTTGACTGTGTACTACCCTTAAAGAAGAATGTTGCCCTTACATAGACAAGACAGGGATGGTTAAAGATAACATGAAAAAGGTCAGAGAAGGCCCAGAGAAAAGACCGAGAGAGAAAGAAAAAGATAAGAGCTGGTACAAGGACTGGTTTTCAACCTCTCCATGGTTCTCAACCCCACTTCCTCCCATCTTGGGACCATTAATTGGGTTATTTTTGCTGATTTCTTTTGGTCCCAGGCCTTAAATAGGCTGACTAACTTTGTGATACAACAGATAGATAATTTGGTAGGAAAACCTATTCAGATACATTATCATAAGTTAGCTATGGAGGACCACGAGACTCAAGATGAGGTTGTTACTCTATCCAGGGTGTTCCTCAAACCCATCTCCACCCAACCTAAAAGAGGGGACTTCTGCCCCTAGACCAAGCAGAGAAGGGCTACCCAGAACCTTCTCTGACTGGTGATCCGAACTCTTGCTTAGGCTGTGAGGCTAAGCACTGCAAGGGAATATAAATGAAAGTTAAAAATATCTATCTGTGTTCCCTGAGGGACAAGCCTGACTACATAGGTGTTGATGTCAATAGTATCCCTTCTCCAGGAAAAAGACATCAGGATGGGTATGGCCCTCATGCCTCACTGGACAATGACAGGAGGCCCGGAGCCATTACAAGGTCCTCTTCAATTATTGGAGGTCAGGCCTCTATCCCCACTTTGACAAGAATAGAATCGCCAAGGCCTTCTATACTTAGAGAAGGGAGGAGATGTCAGGAGCAGCCCTGCATATACACGAAAGGCCTAAAATCAACCATAGGCCTAAAGTCAGCAATAGGCCTGACATACATGCATACTAACACAAAGTCTTGGGTCTCTGTGGAAAAACACTTAAACAGAAGGCTATAAGCTATTGTAAACAGGCAGCTTCTGTGGAAATTTATCAGCCCAAGTAGTCATAAGCCTTATAAATAGGCAGCCTCAGTGGGCAGTACCACCTTAGATAAGGACAAGTGACTCATAGGCAGAGTCATAGTGACCAGTCCCCTGAACCTATACCCAGCTGATACCCTGTTCTGAAAGGTATCTATACTCCCCCTGAACACCTATACTCTGGTGCCATTCCCTTCTGCACATCCTGCCTTTTTGTGTTTATAACCCCTGTGTATATAAGTAAATTTCAATGTGATTTAAATAAAAAAAAAGAATACTCCCAAGAGTAGTAGAAAGTAGGAAATAATCTAACTTTGGTCTGAAATCAACCAAGTAGAAACAAGAAGAACTCCCCATGGGGTAGCAAGCCCTTCAGCTCCTTCAGATTTCTCTCTAACTCTTCCATTGGGGCCCCCATGATCTGCTCTATGGTTAGATGCGAGCATCTGCCTCTGTATATATCAGGCTCTGGCAGAGCCTCTAAGGAGACAGGTATATCAGGCTCATGTCAGCATGTACATCCTGGCACCTACAACAGTGTCTGCATTTGGTGACTGAACATGGGATGGCTCCCCAGGTGGGGCAGTCACCGGAAAGTCCCTCTTCCAGTCTCTGCTCCAGACTTTGTATCCATACTTGCTCTTGTGAGTATTTTGTCACTCCTAAGAAGGACTTAAGCACCCACACTTTGATCTTCTTTCTTATTGAGTTTCATGTGGTCTGTGTGTTGTATCATAGGTATTGTGAACTTTTGGGCTAATATCCACTTATCAGTAAGTGTATACCATGTGTGTTTATTTTTGATTGAGATACCTCACTCAGGATGGTATTTCTAGTTTTATCCATTTGCCTAAGAATTTCATGAATTCATTGGTTTTAATAGCTGAGTAGTATTTTATTCTGTAAATGTACTACATTTTCTGTATCCATTCTTCTGTTTAAGGACATGTGGGTTCTTTCTAGGTTTTGGCTATTATAAATAAGGCTGCTATGAACATAAGAAATTAGAGCTACTGGTGAGTGAGCAGGAAGTAGTGAGAAATTTTCTGATAAAGTGGCAAAAATGTTGGCCTTCACAACATGCTTCAGAGTTTCAGCAAATCTTAATAGAAATTTCAAGAACAATGAAAATCCAGGTACACTGATTTTGATTATAATTGTTATAAGTTTTGGACCGTGAAAAGGATAGCTTGATTTCTGGTAGAGCACTGGCTAGAAATGGCTGGAGACCCTGGAAGGGATGGAATATATTTTGCCATGCTCCCAGACCCCGGTCTCCTGACATGCAGTCTAAGACCTCCATTGATCAATGCCTTTCAGTCATGTAGGGCAACACCTCTACCAGTCCCTCCAAAGGTAGAGGGTGTGACTACAGGCATCAACCTCAAGAAATTTTCATATTAATAAGATACTTAAAGACCAGAGAGCAAATTAAGTATTCTTTCTCAGACCCTCTTCTCTCCTCCCTCCCTATTTAACTCAGGTCTGCCCTGTGTTTTGGGGGTACAACTAGATTCATCTACTTTCTGCCATGACAATAAACCCTTTAAAACCATGGACTTCCTCGTGTCTTTGGGGACTGCTGTGGAGTGCCATGGAGGGGGCCTTGGACTATCTAACTGCCACCATCTGATCTTCCGCTGAGGACTTCTTTGTGGTCCGGCCACCAGGACTGCCAACTCAAGCAAGCCAACTTTGACCCAGCCAATCGAGTGTTCTTCCATGGCTCTCAGCGGTATCTGGAGGCCCAAGAATACAGACCACTGGCCTCTGGGTCAGCCGCCTTGGCCCAGAGACCTCCACTCAAAAACCCTGCCCCAATGGGACCTCAGAATGAGTGAGATCTCCCTGCACCAGGCAGAGCCCTGCAGCATCTGCTTCCAGAGTCTCAGGAACCAAAACAGCCCAACAGGACCCATTTGTGAGCTAACAACCCCACAAGTGGTGTTCTGCTATGTGTTGTCTGGGTGTTCTAGCAGAGAGATTTCCTGTATTTCCCATTTGTTTTTCTTATCTGGTAAGTCCTAAATAGAAAGAGAAAAAAGGCCAACCTTGAAGAAAAGCTCAAAGGAAGAAGCATAGAAGCTTGATAGGAGAGTCAGAGCCAGAGGAGGCGAAGGCTGTGTAAAAGACTGACCCTTGCGGGAGACACTCTGGGGCAGAGAGATCTTACTCAGTCTGAGGTCCCATGGGGGCAGGGCTTTTGAGTGGGGGTCTCCGAGCAGAGGCAGTTGACCTGGAGGCTGGTGGTCTTTGTTCTTGGGCCCCCAGACACTGCTGAGAGCAGCGGAAGAACAGAGATTTGGGGGCATATGGGCTGGACTGGCCCACAGCTGAGAAGAATGAGGGATAGGGAAGCCCCAACAGCACCCTTCAAGTAGAGACTCTTGGTACAGCACTCCCTTGGCTGGATCAAGGCTCAGATCAGATAGCTTGGTTGAATTGGCGGTCTCCAAGGCAGGAATGTAGAGAAGTCCTCAGCAGGAGATTAGAAGGTAGTGGCTCATTAGTTAAAGGCCTTCTCCATGGTTCCCCATCGCGGGGCTCCCGGGACAAAAGGAAGTCCATGGTTTTAAAGGTTTATTGTCATGGCAGAAGGTAGATGAATCTGGCTGTACTCCCCTGAAACTCAGGGCAGACCTGTGTTAAATAGGGAAGGAGGAAAGAGGATGGTCTGAGAAGGAATGCTTAATTGGCTACACCCTCTGCTCTTCAGGTATCTCATTAATATGGAAAGCCTCTTGAGTCTGAGGCTTGTAGTCATGCTCTCTACCTGTGGAGGGGCTGGTAAAGGCATTGCCCTACATGACTGAAAGGGACTGATCAATAGAGGTCTTAGACTGCGTGTCAGGAGCCTGGGGTCTGGGAGTGTGGTGAAATGTATTCCATCCCTTGCAGGGTCTCTGGGCATTTCTAGCCAGTGCTCTACTAGAAACCAAGATATCCTTTTCATGGTCCCACAATAAGTTTAAAAAATAGAAAAGGCAGTAATTATCTAAGTGGTATTGGAGGCTTAAAGAGACAAGGAAGAACGTACAAAGTGACAGTCACCACTTAGCCTCAATACATGCCTAATCAATGAATCATAGAGCAAGAATCTATGTGTTCCATCTTGTTTCAGATAATTGGATTATCTGATATCCTTTGAAATGTACTTAATACACATCATATTTTTGTATACCTGTAAGAGCAGCATTAAATAAAATTTGCAACTGTCTTTCATCCATAAGGTCATCTTTAATATGAATATTTACCTACATTGGTTGGCTGCAGATATATCTCACAGTATATCAAAGTTTCAGGTATATCCAAACAGCAAGCCATTCCAGAAAGGTAGACTACCATAAATATCATCACAAGGCTCCTTAAAGGCTGTAAATTGATATTGTTCACAATGAATCTGTTTGCACAAATGATAAGAAACTCATAACAAAGGTCCTGTAAATGTTAGGTCTGAAGTCATTTGGGGCTAGTACATTAATATATGTTAACACAAGAATGATATGAATGCCTCAGTATAACTATGCCTAGTTGTAATGTACAATAGACACCCAGCAGAAATTTCCTTGGCATACAGTTTTTTTTTTTATATAAAATTTAAAATAAAAAGCATGATATAAATAAATTTGTGGTGTATGGGGATATATTTTCCTGATTTTTATTTTACAAAGATATTGTTTTCAATTTCCATAGGCTCCTTCCACAGTATAACAGCTTTAATTACATTGATTGCTAACACCATTGCTTCTGCAATTGCTTTGACATAAGAAGTTAAGATAGCTACTTTTGTTAATCACTTAGCAAAAACTGTTACTAATCTGTTGAGTATACCAGAGAATTTACATAGGCATAAGTAACAACAGAATGATGTTCTTTATCCTATTCAAGTTATTGGAATGAGGTTCAGAGTTTAAGAGTAAGGAGTCATCTCAAGTGACATGCCAAATACCATTGGATTTGTGTTACTTCTAAACTTCACAATGATAGTCATTATAATTAGGAAAAAATTTAAAGACACTTGCAGGGTATTCCACATAATTCTAACACCTCTCTGAATGTTTTAATTTTGCATAGTGATATTATGAATTTAAAGAATGCTGCTCTGCAATAGATTGATGATGCAGATACTGCTGAAAAAATTACCCATGGCCATGAGGTCAGTATTTCCATTTTGGTCAAGTTTCAAGAATGGCATATATAGCTCGATCATGCTAGCCTTTTGTCCTGGACATACTTTTATTCCTCCCCATAGTATTAAAGCTTGTCTTTAACAACATCAACAGGTTGGCAGCCAAAGTACATGGCTTGAAACTGAAAATGGACCCCCAGAGAGAGTTATTAAATTTATAGGCTGGCAAGCCAAGGGCGGGTAAGATTCTTCACAGAGCCTTACCATCCTAACACAGAAGTGCATTGCTTTTGATAATGCATACTCCATGATGGGTAAAGAAGGCATTCTTGACAAAATGACCTAAGACCAGCTCAGTCTTGTTTATGAAATAAAAAAGGGGAGAGGTGAAAAGCTTTTGGAGCTGCTTGGCAAGAATCTGACATTGGTCACAGTCAAGAAAGTCAGTTGTTTGGCAGGAATCTGACATTAGGCTAGAACAAAGAAGTAATTTCAGGCAGGAGTCTAAATCTTAGGCTAGAAGAAAGAAATAATTTCAGGCAGGAATCTAAATCTTAGGGTAGAACAAAGAAGTAGGCTTCAGACATGGAAATGACTTTGGGCTAGGACAGGGAAGTAGGCTCAGATATTTTGGTCATCCTGATAAGCACTTAGAAATAGTGATTATGGAAGTGAACATGGAACTATGTTTATTGCCTTGCTTGTTCTTTGTTTGTGTTTATGGTCTTGCTTGTTACTTGACTATTTGCATCTGTTGTATTGCTAATTACTCTACCTAGAACTGATCTTAACACTTGCATGTAATGAATATGGTATAAAACCAAAATCGAGGAGGGGGGATGGGACAGGGTGTTTCTAGGGATCAGGGAATGGGAAAGGGGATGACATCTGAAATGTAAATAAATAAAATATTCAATAAAAAAAGAATGATATGAACAAATAGGTTTTATAAATAGGTTTTATTTCAGTGTTTATTGGGAATGGCATTGAGTGGGTTACATTTTCACAGGCAAATATTTGCAGCTACCCTTGTACCCTTGTCATACCAGATGAGCATCCTTTTTTTTTTTTTTTTTTTTTTTTTGAGAAACACTAATTATATTATCATCTTCTGCTGTGGGGGAAAAAAGATAGATTATAAAGAGTTAATGAGCAACCTGTATCTGAAACTCAGGAAACCCAGAACACAGTAGAACCCAGCCCTATAATCTTAAAAATCTGAAGGTCAAGGAGCAACTGCAGATTATTTTCTCCAAGTTGAATTTCAAAGTGAATGCATAAAGACTGTTTAAGATTAGTACAAGGAGCACCACACTTAATTTGGTACATTTGACAAATGAACATAAATACCTCAGTCAAGTATTTTACAATTTATTTTTGACTCTTGATTTTGGCTTCTGTCCAGGATAATATTTTTGAGCTAAAGTTTTCTTATATGTAAAATGAATATAACTTTTAACAAACAAGGTTGTTCTGGAAAATAAGACATGATGGATATATATTAAATTTACAAATGTTAGATTTTGCTTCTGTCATCTCAGCTTATAAAGTAGGTCAAAAGTAAAATCTTAGAAAATGAAAAAAAAAAATCCCAACTCTATTCTTCATGGCATTAGAACAAACAATTCTCAAATTCATTTGGAATAACAAACAAACAAAAAAAAAAGGATAGCAAAAACTATTCTCAACAAGAAAAGTACTTCTGGAGGAATCACCATCCCTGACATCAAGTATTACTACAGAGACATAGTGATAAAAACAAAACAAGAAAACAACAAACAAAACCCCCCCACACACACAAAAAACAAACAAACCTGCATTGTATTGCTAAAGAGATAGGTAAGAAGATCAATAGAATAGAATTAAAGATTCAGAAATGAACCCACACACCTATGGTCGCTTTTTCTTTGACAAATGTGCTAAAAACATCTACTGAAAAAAAGACATCATCTTCAACAAATGGTACCAGTTCAACTGGAAGTCAGAATGTAGAAGAATGTAAATTGATCCATTCTTATCTCCTTTTACAGTGCTCAAATATAAGTGGATCAAGGACCTCCACATAAAACCAGGTACACTGAAACTAATAGATGAGATAGTGGGGAAGAGCCTTGAACACATGGCCACAGGAAAAATGTTCCTGAAAAGAACATCAATGGCTTATGCTCTAAGATCAAGAATTGAAAAATGAGACTTTATAAAATCGCAAAGTTTCTGTAAGGCAAAGGACACTGTCACTAGGACAAAATGGCAAACAACAGATTGGGAAAAGATCTTTACCAATTCCACATGTGATAGAGGGCTAATATTCAATATATGCAAAATCTCAAAAAATAAGACTCCAGAAAATCAAATAACCCTATTAAGAATGGAGTATAGAGTTAAACAAAGATTTCTCAACTGAGGAAACTTGAATAATTGAAAAGCATCTAGAGAAATGTTCATCATCCTCAGTTATCAGGGAAATGTAAATCAAAACAACACTGAAATTCTATCTCAAACCAGTCAGAATGGCTAAGATCAAAAACTCAGGTGACAGCAGATGCTGGCAAGAATGTGGAGAAAGAGGAACACTCCTCCATCTTTGGTGGAATTTCAAACTGGTACATCCACTCTGGAAAGCAGTTTTCCTCAGAAAATCGGACATAGTATTACCTAAGGACCCAGTTATACCACTCCTGGACATATCCCCAAATGATGCTCCAACATATAACAAGGACACTTGCTCCATTATGTTCATAGCAGCCTTATTTATAATAGTCAGAAGCTGGAAAGAACCCAGATGTCCTTCCATAGAAGAATGAATGCAGAAAATATTGTATATTTACACAATGGAGTACTACTCAGCTATTTAAAACAATGAATTCATGAAATCCTTAGGCAAATGGATGGAATGAGAAAATACCATCCTGAGTGAGGTAACCCAGTCACAAAAGATCACACTTGTATGCACTCAATGATAAATAGATATTATCCCAAAAGCTCACAATACCGAAGATACAACTCACAGACCACATGAAGCTCAAGAAGAAAGAAGACCAAAGTGTGGATGCTTTAGTCCTTCTTAGAAGGAGTAAAAAAATTCTCATCTGAGCAAATATGGAGACAAAGTGGGAACAGAGACTGAAGGAGGGACCATCTGAAGACTGTCAAAATTGGGAGTCCATCCCATGTGCAGTCACCAAATACTGACACTTGTGGATGTCAATAAGTGCACGCTGACATGAGCCTGATATACCTGTCTCCTGAGAGGCTCAGCCAGAGCCTGACATATAGAGGCAGATGCTCACAGCTAACCATTGAACTAATCATAGGGTCCCCAATGGAGGAGTTAAGAAAACTGATGAAGCTGAAGGGGCTTGTGGTCCCATGAGGAGAGCGAAAATACCAACCAATCAGAGCACCCAGTGTCTAAACCACCAACTTGGGAACATGGAGAGATCCATGTCTCCAGCTGTATATGTAGGGGAGTATGCCTTTTGGGCATCAGTAGGAGAAGAGGTCCTTGGTCCCATGAAGACTGAATGCTCCATTTTGGGGATTTCAAGGGTGGGGCTGCATGAGTGTATGGATGGATGTGGACACACATTCATAGAAGCAGGAGGAGGACGGATGGGATAAGAGGTTCCTGGGAAGGGAAATGGGGAAAAGGGATAACATCTGAAATATAAATAAATAAAATATCCAACAACAACAACAACAACAACCAGATAATGGAACTGGCTATTGTAGTTGATCATTGGAGATTCTTTCTCAACAATTTCATATTACTTATATTACTGGTATTCCTTATAATCCTCAAGGACAAGGTATTGTGGAATTGGCTCAAAGAAATTAAAAAAAAAATCTTCATAAAATAAAAAAGGGAGAGATATATCTCTGAACACCACAAATTTATTTAAATCATGTTCTTTTTACTTTAAATTTAAAAAAAACTTTGGATGCCAATTAACTTTCTGCTATGTGTCTATGGGACTCTACAACTAGGCATACTTATGCCTAGATAAAAAGAAAGAATTCACTTACTGACAAATGGCATGATCCTGATCAAGTATCTAATATGAGGAAAAGGCCATGTTTGCTTCTTCTTTTGAAGGATGCTGAGGTAGCATTGTGGTTTCCAGAGTAATTGGTGAGATATGCTGATGCTAGAACAAAGAGTGATGCTGACCTGTGAGTTTGCTGAGTGCCCTGACAATGGTGACTGAGAAGCTGTATTGTTCCTGATCCACCTTTGCTTGCCTATATCCCAAACTAGACAAGCTGCTTTGCCTCAAATTTTTAGACCTTGTGGGACAGAGAATCAAAAAGAGAAGTTATAATGACTCATGTATTTTTCTTAAATGTGTATAGTTATTTGGACTCAATCATGGACTAGTCTAGAAATCATTCCAACATTATAAATAAAAGTCTTCATTGGACGACTGGTTCTGGACATATTCAGAGACATATTATGAAGTTAACTACAGTTCTCTATGATGTTATGTTAGCATGAGATAAAGTTGGGACAGGATCTGGATTCAAACAAGTGTTAGTGCATGTGTTAAGGCACTTTTAATTGTTATGTTAAAATTACTTTTCTTTCTTCTACAATATTTATTTAAGTTGCATTGACTGACACTTTCTATTTGTGTTAGTGTGTTGAAGCAAGGCATGTCTGTTATGGTGGTCAATTAGCCAGCTTTTGTTTTATTGCCCTGAGTATTACAAGACCTTGGTATTCTGGAAAGCAACAACAACAACAACAAACCAAAAAACTTGCAAGTGCTGAGAAGTAAGTCAGGCTTTAAGCAGAAGCAAGAGGATAGTAGCCTTGATTATTCCTAGTATAGCAGCTTTAATTACATTAATTGCTAGCACCATCTTCTGCAATTGCTTTGACATAAGAAGTTAAGAGAGTTACTTCTGTTAATCACTTTCCAAAAAAAAAAAAAAAAATGTTACTAATGTGTTGAGTATACCAGATTATTTAGATAGGGGTTTGGAACAATGGATTGATGTTCTTTATCCTATTCAAATTATTGGAAGGAGTTTCAGAGTTTCAGTGTAAAGAGCCATCTTAAGTGTCATGCCAAATACCATTGGATTTGTGTTACTTCTAAAATTTACAATGATAGTCATTATAATTAGGAAAAAGTTTAAAGACACTTGCAGGGTATTTGACGTAATTCTAATACCTTTTTGGATGTTTTAAATTTGCATAGTGATATTATGAATTTAAAGAATGCTGATCTGCTAAGCTTTGATGCTGCAGATACTACTGATAAAATTATCCATGGACTGATGTCAGTATTTCCACTTTGGTCAAGCTTCAAGAATGGCATATATAGCTTGATCATGCTAGTCCCTTTTGTCTTGAGCATACTTTTATTCCTGCCCATAGTGTTAAAGCTTGTCTTTAACCACATCAACATGTTGGCAGCCAAAGTACATGGCTTGAAACTGAAAATGGACCCCCAGAGAGAGTTATTAACTTAACAGGCTGGCAAGCCAAGCATGGGTAAGATTCTTCACAGAGCCTTACCATCCTAAGACAGAAGTGCATTGCTTTTGATGATGCATATTCCGTGACAGGTAAGGAAGGCATTCTTAGCAGAAGTACTTAAGACCAGCTCAGATACTTTGTATGAAATAAAAAGTAGGGAGGTGGAGAGCTTTTCGGGCTGTTTGGCAAGAATCTGACATTGGCCAAGGACAAGAAAATGGGCTGAGTGTCAGGAATCTGACATTAGCTGAGAACAAAGAAGTAATTTCAGGCAGGAATCTACATCTTAGATTAGAACAAAGAAATAGGCTTCAGGCATAAAAAATGACTTCGGGATAGGACAGGGAATTAGGCTCAGATATTTTAGTAATCCTGATGAGTCCTTAGAAACAGTAGTCATGGGAGTGATCATTAGACTTTGTGGGGCAGTGGGCTGTGAGAAGCAGCTGGGTGCTTGTTCGAGCACAGGCCTGGAACCCCAGACCCTGATGGGATGGAAGGCATTCAGCATCACTCCTGGCTCCTGACTCTTTTCACTCAGTCTCAGTACCCCACAGCCCCTCCCACAGAGAGGTCTATGGCCATTGCTCACGTAGGAATAGTGCCTCCGGCTCTCCCACATGTAAATGAGGCATCTCCAAGCACTCAGACCAAGCCAATAAATAGGGGTTTTCTGCTGCCAGACCCTAACCCACACTAAAATTGTATTTAAAGTAAAGTATGTGAGAATCATCCCATTTGTTGTCTGACAGTTTCTGTTACAAGAACTGTAACACTAGAGCTGTAATACTGAGGAAGAGATCTGCTTTTCTGAAATGCCTTTGGGACCCTCCCCTCCCTACTAGCTAGGCGGCACCTCACCAGCACAGCCCAGACCGGCTAGCGCAGAGATAAGTGCAGCATCTGAGAGTAACCAGGCAGCAACAGTGGAGACTCAGCCAGAGGTAGCAGAGGAGGCAGCAGAATCAATTCCCCCTTCAGGTTCGCACTCTGTCCCCTTGGCCCAGATCTCATGCACCAGGCCAGGCCAGAGGTCGGAGATTGATGGACAGTAGAGACATGGGCAGAGGCAGTGGCAGAGGCAGCAGTGGACCCTTCCTGCTTGCAATCTGTACCCTTGGCCTGGACCTACCATATGAGACAGGGCTGGAGATCAAGGGACAGCGGCGGAGGCAGTAGCAGACCCTCCCTGCTTGCACCCTGTCCCCATCCTGGCCAGAGATCATCATGGGACAACCTCCAGAAGAGAGACCCACAGGACTTTGTTTATTGCCTTGCTTGTTCTTTGACTATTTGTGTTTATTGTCTTGCTTCTTCCTTGACTATTTGCATTTATTATATTACTTGTTTCTCAACTTAGAACTGACCTTAATACTCGCATGTAATTAAAATGGTACTATAGCCAATTGGGGAAAAAAAGGAATCATACATTCCTAAATATTTAATATATGTAATGATTATATATTTACATACCTCTCTCTCTCTCTCTCTCTCTCTCTCTCTCTCTCTCACTCTGTGTGTGTGTGTGTGTGTGTGTGTGTGTGTGTAACTTTAAGTAAAGTAATGGAGCCTATAAAATTGAGAGATAGCAAATAAGGTGTGACATGGGAAGGATTGGAGTGAGGAAAAGAAGTGACAAATGAGGTAATTATATTTTAGTTTTAAAACATGATTTTAAAAATTAACTGATCATACATACACTGCTATACTCTACTTAATTTAAAATCCTTTACAATTTTTCATTGATGATTATAGTATAATAAAAGTAGCTAAAATGTTTATAATAGAAAAAACAGGAAGTGACAGGCAGACTCCTCCTATAGCATTTGCTTGTCATAGAATATGCTAATGAACTAGATTTCATTTTAAATATATTTTATTAAAAGTGGTTTATGAAATGAGTACTTATAAAGCAATAGGTTTCTTGTTATATTATGTAAAACTTCCTCAAAATCATGTGCTTACAAACAAATTAAATACTCAACACTTATTTTTTTCAAACAGTCCAAATGAAAATAACATTATAAACATGTACATATATGCACATATAATATAATATAATATAATATAATATAATTAATTTACTTTTTATTAATTAAATTATTGTCTTTAAAAAAATCAAAAAACTTTACTTAGAGTTACAAAACTACTAGTAATGAATAGGAATTCAAGTACAAAGAACTACTTTAGGTTGAGATAAAATGTCAGAGTATATACACTTTTAATACATGACTAACTTGAAAGATTCATTTATAAGTAAATTAGAAATATGATATTTAATATTGTATGTTATGTCGCTTAATGTCTATTTGTCTATTGTGGGCTTCTTCACTATGCTTTTAATTTCTTCAATAAGTATATTTTACCCATAATAGTTCTTTGATATATTTTGTGATTTAGGAAGTTGGACATCATAAAGGTTTCAGTGGTTCCTTTGTTTTGTCTTTTTCTTTCTTTGCTTTTTACATTATGTTGGATTCTAATCACTTTGTATTAGGTTCTTTCCCTACAATAGAACTACTTTCTATTTTTTATCAAGCAAAAAGGAAGAAGAAAGTGTTAATATAGATGAAAAAAATCAACTATTGATGCCATGGAAAACAAAAATCAAGATATTGAATTTAGAAACAAATTTCATAATAAAGTGTTGTTTTCATCTGGGTGAAGAAACAGAAGTTTTCTCCTATAGGGTAAAAATGAATTGAAGACTCACACTCAAGGGTAAGCCCCATACTCTGGAGGAGTTAGTCAACAAAGCACTCTCTATGTTTTTTGTTCAACTGGTTTGGTGTGGTTTTTGTTTGCTTGCTTGTTTTGAGATAAAAAGAACAACAAACAGTTAAGTTGTTCTGAAGGAATGAATCTGGAAGAAAAAATAATATGATCAGGATATAGTATATCAATAGTTCTAAAAGTTAAAAAGGAAGAAGTAAAAGAGAGAGGTTGGAGAAATGAAGGAGGGAAAAAGAAAAACAGATGATGAGAAGAAAGAAGGAAGGAGGGAAAGGAAAGAGGGAGTAGGAGGGAAAGGGTGGAACTTGGTACAAAGAAGAGCATCAGCATGAGTGTGGGGACAACAGCAGTGAGCAATGGGGAGAAACGATCAAAATAAATTTTAAATATATGAAAATGCCATGAAGAAATGTAATGTATATATATATGTGTCATACATAAATTATCTATTCTAAACAACACTTTAACATAAAAATTTATATTTTGAATCTTATTTCTATTATTTTACAACATTTTAAAGGTTTCTACTATCATCTTATATACCATAAAAATTTTATTTTAGGTAATGCTACACTAAAACATAGAATCATTTTCTATTCAGTCTCTAAGTAAGGGAAGTTGTCTGCATATATGACAATATGATCACATCATCAATTTTGGTTCTTCTAGAAATGTCTTTTATTATATATTATAATACTAATCATGTAAAATTATTATTATAGGATCATAAATAATCATACTTTACAAGTTAATATTTTATGTGATTTGTATATTTTCATTATTGAAATATTTAATTTCTTCTATAATTATATTTAAATAAGATAATATTCTCTAAATTTTGTATTTCCTACTAGCAATTTTGAAGATCAAAAGTAATTTTTGACCTTTGAAATATATCTGTGTATTATTTTAAATGATTGCTGAACACTTTCGCACTTTACAGATCTATTTATGTTTGATGAAGTAAGACAAAGCTATTAATTAGACCAATGGAGTGTTTGGTTTATCAGATTTTAGAAATGTATCTGTGACAAGATTTCGGTGAAAAGCTTTTATGTTTCTTTGCTGTATTGCTGTGAATATTTTAATGAAAACATAAGTTCTACAATGTTCTTATGTTGTTCGTTAATGTGAAAACTTGATGTTTCATGATATGTTCAAGTTCAGAAAAGACTCAAATGAAGTACTTATCAAAACGGTACGTCCCTAAAAATGTGTTGGGGTAAAAGCACCCAATGAACTATTATTTACTTGTTCTACTATAAATTTTACTCATTTATTTGTCTTTTATATAGGACTATTATTTTTTATTAAATGAGCTATCATATATTTTGAGGTTTTAAATCTTTGAGTATAACCCAATATTTACAATTTGATATTTAATATATATTTATTTATTTTCTGCTTCACTTATTTACTTTGGTACAATGATTTTTCTCTTTTGATTATTTCTTTTTTTATTGGATATTTTATTTTTTTTATATTTCAGATATTATCCCATTTTCCCATTTCCCCATCCCCAGAAATTCTGTATCCCAGCCTCCTCCTCCTGCTTCTATGACGATGTGCCCCAACCCATCTACCCACTCCCTGTGTCACATTCCCCCAATAGTTGGGCATCCAGCTTTCAGGCACCAAGTGCCTCCTTTCCTCCCGATGCCCAACAAGGCCATCTTCCACTACATATAAGCTGGAGTCATGGGTCCCTCCATGTGTGTTCCCAGGCTGGCAGTTTAGTTCCTGGGAGCTCTGATTGGTTGGTATTGTTGCTCTCCCCATGGGCCAACAAGCCTCTTCAGCTGTTCAGTCTGCTCTCTAACTCCTCCACTGGGGACCCTGTGATGAGTTCAATGGTTGACTGTGAGAATCTGCCTCATTATATGTCAGGATGTGGAAAAGCCTCTCAGAAGACAGGTATATCAGGCTCATGTCATCATGCACTTCTTGGCATCCATAACAGTGTCTGCATTTGGTGACTGCACATGGGATGGATTCCCAGGTGGGGCAGTCTTCAAAATGTCCCTCCTCCAGTCTCTGCTCCACACTTTGTCTCCATATTTGTTCCCATGAGTATTTTGTTGCTCCTTCTAAGAAGGACCGAGGCATCCACACTTTGATCTTTCTTCTTCTTGTTTCATGTGGTCTGTGAGTTGTATCTTGAGTATTGTGAGCTTTTGGGCTAGTATCCACTTATCAGTGAGTTCATACCATGTGTGTTCTTTTGTGACTGGGTTACCTCACTCAGGATGTGTGTTTTCTAGTTTCATCTATTTGCCTAAGGATTTCATGGATTCATTGTTTTAAATAGCTAAGAAGTCACTCCATGTGTAAATTTACCACATTTTCTGTATTCATTCCTTTGTTGAAGGACATCTGGTTTTTTTCCAGCTTCTCACTATTATAAATAAGGCTGCTATGAACACAGTAGACCATGTGTCCTTGCTATATGTTGGAGCATCTTTTGGGTACAGGCCCAGGAGTGATATAACTGGGTCCTTAGGAAATACAATGTCAAATTTTTCTGAGGATCTGCCAGACTGCTTTCCAGATTAGTTGTACCAGCTTGCAATCCCACCAACAATGGAGGAGTGTTCCTCTTTTTCCACATCCTTGCCAGCATCTGCTATCACCTGAATTTTTGATCTTAGCCATTCTGACAGGCATGAGGTGGAATCTCAGGGTTGTTTTGATTAGAATTTCTCTGATGACTGAGGATGTTGAACATTTCTTTAGGTGTTTTTCAATTATTCAAGTTTTGTCCCAGTAACAGTGTCCTTTGCCTTACAGAAGCTTTGCAATTTATGAGGGCCAGAATTACCATTAGTTTGTTTTTGGTTTTCATTTGAAGATGCTATTTTTGGATATTTTTAATTTCATATTTTTATTGTTTTTAATAATTTTGAAGTTAGATATCCATGAATTTTACATGTTTAACTATTTTCTGCTCTTGCATGTTAGAATTTCTATGATACTCCTATATTTTCCTCATTCGTTTCCTCTTCCCTGTGTACTTCATGATTTAACCTTACTTTTTAAACTTTTGTCACTCTCATTTCATATGGTTGGGAATACTTTGACTTATACTCTGGAATTTTCAGGTATATTTGTCTTTCAACTTACTCCATTTTTTATAATCTTTTCAATTCTTCATGTTATATTTATATCATTCCCCTATGCTATTTTCTCCCTGAAATCTCTCCTGTGTACATACTTGTTCTCTTTCAAATTGGAGGCTTTTTTTTAATTTTTTTACATATAAAGACACATATACATATAAAGACACACACACACATATATACATACACATCCACAGTCACATCATATTATATGCATATGCATATACATATACACATACACATAAATATATAACACATACACATACACATAAGATTTCAGTCAAACCACTTGTTTTTGATTAACCAATTAGAGAACTCGTTTCTGTCAAAGAGTAATTTCTTGTCCCAGCAGTTTTACTTGCCTACGCTCCTTTGTCTAGGACTGACTCTTCATGAGCTTTCTCCTTTTCATGTTAGCAGCTCTTACTCCATTTTAGTATTACTTTCTTTATTTCTGTCTTTGAGCCTTTCCTTTATTCCTTCAGTTGTCTTATATACAGACTCTACACATCAGATCTACTGCAAAGAGCTAGCTCTTTTCTTCCCCAAATAATTGTCTAATTGTCTTTTGTAGAAATAATGTTTCTATGCACTCTCTGAAGATGTCTCTCTTCCCTTCTTTACTGCCTAAGTAGGGGAGCTTCAGGATTGTTTATTTAAAAGCTGATGGCTTATAGCAAAGCCAGGAAGTGGATGATGGGACTTCTGAAAGGATATAGAACTCTGTTAAAGAGTCAGCCATCAGAAGACTGGCCACCCCGACCCAGAAGAAATCAGACATATGAAACTGAGGAGAGGAAAGCAGCCACATAACAGTCATGTAGTAGAATTAACAGGTTAATATAAGTTAAGAACAAGTCTAAGCTAAGGCCATAAGAACTGTAAATAAAAAGAGCTTCCATGTCATTATTCAGGGGCAGATATAGAAAATTACAAACAATTACAGTCTATTTAGACTCCCTTTATAACTGTTTGATTTTCTTGTTTTCATATATATATTCTTATTAATATATATTCATATATATGTATTCATACACACTCACACATACATATGTATATATATATGTATGTATATATTTAATGTTCCTCATTGTTTAACATGTTACTTTCAATATAAAACTATGTATTTTGTTAGCCTTCTCAGCTATGAGAATATCAAGATTATGATTATTTTATACTTAAAGTTTATAAAAATTGAACTCTTTAATTTTAATTAATATTTATTAATTTTTATTTTTAAGACTGGATCTTGTTATATAGCTGAGGTCTTCTTTAAACTCTTGGCTATACCTCATGTCCAAGTACTCCTGTTACTGAGATTATGAACTAAGCATGTTCTATTACAGATGGCAAAGTTGCTTTTCTAATGGACAAATCACAATACAATTTCTTACCTCATCTTGGTCTTGTAAACATTTGTATTTCCTACTCTTTCTTTAAAATGACAGTCATTACTCTAGGTTCTTTATTTTACAAATAAGCTAAGGTTGATTCTTCAATTTTTTTTTCTCATGAACAACTCCCTCCATCAAATGACAAAGACCAATTTTTCACAATCTTGCCTTCACAACTCATTTGTATATGAGTAATGATAAATGGACTAAGTAATTTGTACACACATGTGTGCATATCAATACCAAGACACATTTATGTGCATGTATAGTTCTCACTAACTTATGAGAAATGGGCAAGTAGGAACAATTGAAAGAAGAAACAAGAAGTAAACATAATGTAGGCACATTATTCATATATGACATTCTCAAAATTAGTAACCATTCTAAAAATAAGTCTTCAAAAACTATCCAAATAATACTCACCAACTTATAGTTATTTGAGGTCTCAGTAAACTAGTGGCACATTAAAACAAATTCAACGTGTTTATCTGGAATGGTCCACAGGCAATCAGAGTTCATTATTTAAGCAAAGTTTGTAACTAGTATAGATAGTGATAGGCGTATCAGGATCCGAAAAATTTGTATAATCATAAATAAAATAATGGGAAAATTCAAATGTGATGTGTTGGATAGAGAAACAACTCTACTGAAATGCTGTGGAAGGTGAGTCCAGATTTTCAGGTCTAGACACGAAACCCTTCTTTCTACATTAAGTAGTCTAGACAAAAAGCATTGCATAAAAACAGCTAAAATGCTCTTTGTTGATGCTGGCACATTTGTCCACAAGCCTCTCAAATCACATTTTCTTATCTTTACCAGCTTTCTTTCCTACATAATACCATGAAGAAAACTTTCTTATTTAACTTCATGTTCAGAATGTAGAGTAGATGAGACAAAAGGCTTTGAAACTCTGGAGAAAATAAGTTCAAGTATTATCACTTCACCTCACACCATCACTTCTGTCACCATTGTAATAAAAGCAATAGAAACAGGTCTTCTATTTATGAAAACATCATGCATGCACATTCTCCTTAAAGTTAAATTAATTTTCCACAACAATATTTAAAATAATATTTTGACAAGAATTGCAAATGCACCACCTTGTGAACTGTGGAGGGTTGATCAGTTTTCATAACTATTCTAATTAGAATTATAATGGAGTCAAATCCTGGAAGAATTAAAAGTGAAATCTTGCCAGAACTGAATCCAACATGATTTTAACTTTAAGCCTGATAATGTTCTCTTTAAAAAATGTAAAATTGAGAATTTTATAGATATTGGTTTGGAAGTGAACTCTGACTGCAAGGTCATATCACTTAAATTAAGAACAAGGTTTAATCATAATTAGCAGATTCCAGATTTGTTTCAAAGCTCCTCTGCATGACTCAAAGAAAGAATCATTGTGTAGTTGTTCTATTTTCCTCTCTAGATTGATTGCATGATTATTCTGCCCCCACTTGATTGGGTCCTCACAGCCACTATACAATCAAGGTAGGGCAAAAGCAGCCCAACTGTTTTCCCTAGGACTTGTTTTTACAGGAAACATGTTTAGGAAACGTTGGACAAAATAGAATTATTTTTACAAACTGCAGGGGAAAATCTATTTTAGAGAGAGAAGAAAACATATAATCAAGCAGATACCTAACCTAATTTTAGGCTTTAGTATAATACGACCAAATTTGGCATTTTATTAGAATGCAGTACAAACAGGCATGTATATGAAAGTGGAAAAGATTTCCTAGTACAAAGAAAGTTAATGAGGATGCAATAGTTGGATTGCATGTTCATCTTCAGAAGACTATAGCAAAATAGTTTTGAAGCATGCACATTACTGATCAACTAAATACCAGGTTATTTTGTAAGGAACTAGTGGCCATTGACAGGAAGCTACCTTCTGATACATGGGAGGTAGTTGACTGGCTGGCAAGTGAGTAATAGGACTTGACTCATCTTATCTGCTTTGTCAACTGTACAATTACAGGGACATTCCTTCTGGGCCCAGTTCATTGCTTTTTTCTTCTGTTACTGTTGTTTTATTTGTTTTATTTTTGACAGTATAATATCATATCATCTACCTAAAAACTGAATTATGATGTTTTATCTCTTTTCCAGGGGAGAAGCAAACAAATTCAGGTATACCCCAGACAATGTACTAATATCAAACAATGTAAGTTACTCTATTAAGTCTTGAAGAAAGCCAGTGACTTTCTTAGGTTTACCTATGTGGGTATAAATGAGAGATTACTTACAGAAGCAGGGAAAAACATAAGGCAGTTGCATTATCAAAATACCCAAACTGTTGCCTGGGCAATACATGAGTGGTCATCCCTGAGGTTCCCAACCTAGAGTATAGGTGGCTCAATTAGACAAAGCATCTCTTCTGCCCAGCAAATGTACTGCTTTTGTAACCTTAAGAAAAGGCATTAGGACACCTGTAAGTTTCAAGAGCATGCCAGGCTTGGAAGTCTAATTGACTTTCTGAGCCTAAGCCTCGCAGTTTTCATTTACAAAGTTTAGGAGCTCCTCCCCTCATCCTAAGAGACAGTGCTTCTTGCAAAATATATCTGTAGTGTTAGCAAGGGATGAAGTATCAGTACCATTAAACTTCTCCATCATGAAAATAATACAAATATTAAGTTATGCTTGTTGCTAACCAGCACTGAATTGGAGTTCCTTCATAATTCTAAGTTCTGATTCACTTGCTAGGGTAGCTAACAGACCTCAGGGAAACCCGTTGACTTACAGGTTTATCCAAGTATCTTTTGTTACAAAGCACACAAATAAATAATTTTTTGAAGAAAAGATGAAT
The DNA here is from genome assembly GCA_021653895.1 of Mastomys natalensis. Lineage (NCBI taxonomy): Eukaryota > Metazoa > Chordata > Mammalia > Rodentia > Muridae > Mastomys > Mastomys natalensis. Next base: position 276,684 of record JAJTUV010001015.1, on the reverse strand, counting down.
CAAAGAAGCATGGATCTTCTGAGCTCTAAATCTGATATATCTGTATACAGTAATCAGAAAGTCTTCACAACTCAGTGCTTTGCTAATTTATTTTCTGCTTTATTTAGTTTGGTTTGGTGTGCATTTCACTAGTAGCCTGGATTGAAAGTCATTGGCTATTGAATAAAAAAGAGATAGGACCTCTTCTAGATATGGTTAAGGAGATGGGTTATATGGAAGAAATGAAGGAGAAACCAACCAGGAGCATTTAAAAGGGTTCAGACAGGATCGGGTCTGGAAAGGAGAGAAAGAAGGAGAGTGGAGAGAGAGGTGGGCAAGCAGACCAAGAGAGAAGCTACTGAACAAGAGGCAGAGTGAGAAGAAGGACCAAGAGGTTAAGGGAATGCAGGAGAACCAAGAGGCCTTGTAGGCTAATTGACTGAGTTACATAGAAATCAGAAACTGAAGGAATGGAAGCAAAACCCAGACCATGGATTGGAGATGTTTAGGGAGAGGGAAGGTTGGGAAGTGCTGGAAGGATTCACAAGTACTGAGTTTTGTCCCAGGTTTCTTTGAGGATAGCTATTAGCTTGTTAAGTGAAACTTGAGTTTTCTCTTGCTTCTTTGGAGATTATGGGACAAGACTAAAAGTCCCAGTTCTAAAACCAACTGTGTGACTCTCAGCACAACACTTCTGTATTGACTAAGTTTTTTGTTTGTTTGTTTTGTTTTGTTTTAATTTGTTTTGTTTTATCTGACTTGACACAAGCTACGGTCATTTTGGAAAAGAGAACCTCACTTGAGGAAATTCACTTACAAGATGGGCCTATATTGATTGATTATTGATGTGGAAGGGCTCAATTCACTGTGTGATGTGCTATATCTAGACTGATAGTCCTTGGTACTATAAGAAAGTAGGTAGAGCAGGCCATGAAAATAAAGCTAGTAATCACCATTACTATATGACCTCATCTTCTGTTCCTACCTCCAAGTTCTTGTTTTGAGTCCCTTCCCTAGCTTCCTTTGTTAATGAACTGTAGTATGGAAGTGAACACTTTTCTTCCCAAATTACTTTTGATAGTGTGTTTTATTAATAGAGACATTAAGTAATTAAGTAAGTGCTTGCCCACCTCTCTCTCCACTCTCCTTCTTTCTCTCCTTTCCTGACCCGATCCTGTCTGAACCTTTTTAAATGCTCCTGGTTGGTTTCTCCTTCATTTCTTCCATATAACCCATCTCCTTAACCATATCTAGAAGAGGTCCTATCTCTTTTTTATTCAATAGCCAATGACTTTCAATCCAGGCTACTAATGAAATGCACACCAAACCAAACTAAATAAAGCAGAAAATAAATTAGCAAAGCACTGAGTTGTGAAGACTTTCTGATAGCAATAGAGACATTAAGTAAGACAAACTCCAATGCAAGATATCTAGCTTCTAACCCTTCCTTACTTGTACTGAACAACATAAAAAAGAAGCACATAATTCTGGTAATTTTGTGGGTTTTGAGATCTTTGTATCAGGAAACTGAGTTAAATAATAATTCCTGTCTCACAAGCTATAAATTTCTCTATCTCTATATACCTATCTATATATTTATATCACTATATATGGGAACAGTCACTAAAATCTAATATACCATATAATGAAAATGTCTGGCTCAAATATAAACGTATATACTTGATTCCACCAAAGAGAAAAAAGGTTGAAATGTTGATTGAGTTGTTAGCCAAGGGGATTGTATGGGAAGCGTCAACAACCCAGGGTTTTGCCAAGACTATAAGTTATTCTCCACAAACTGATGGCAAAGGCCATTACTGAAGATTTATCATAAGGCCCCTGCATGAGATGGACACTGTAATTAACACTGCTTGGATATCAAGAACCAGAGACTAAATAGTCTAGGGACCAAGAGTGAATCCAAATACTACCATTTTAAAAAGTAACAAAGAACCAATAAAATGACATTCTGCTGTACTCACAGTTCAGCCCTTGTTCAGCCATCATCAGATCATCTTCTTTCTGCACACAGATGGGAATAGATACAAAGACAGACATTATGCAGAAACAGAGACACCTTGTGCCATACTTAGGGTTTCATTACTGTGAAGAGACACCATGACAATGCATCCAAAATTTAGTCAAAAACATTGACCATAAGTCAGAACATAATTTGAAATATTAATATAGCAGAATATAATGATTTTTTCTGTTTTAGTTTGAATTTAGTACTTTCTTCAACATGACTAATGCAGTAATATTCTTCAAAGAAATCTTTTCAAGAAGAATTGAGGAAAGAATGGTTTAAATTGCTTTAAAATTATAATTCTCAAGTCTATAGATTTATTAAATAAAATTACAAGCCAATTTTTAGTCAAGGTTTTACCATTATGAACAATTATTTTTAGTTTGGAAACTAAACAAATGGCACATGTCTTAAATTATGACATTCATCCTGAGTTAAGCACACAGGTACTTCCATATGGTACTAAATTTAGTATTATTAAAAAATGTAACAAATGTACATTATTGTCAGTAAATATGATTCAAACATTAGGGTCATTCAAAATAATGTTTTCAAATAATTCAAATGACAGACAACTGAAAGTAATCTTTCTCATGCAATTTTTTAAAAAAATATTTATGTCTATCATTATTATGGATTATGGGATGATTTTCAATAATGAAAAATATGTTCTACTATTACAAATATTTGAATATATATTCAAATCATCAAACAAATTAATTTCTTAGATTCTTAGTATTTGAAAATTGAGTATTAAATTTCAATACAGAGATGACAGTTATATCCTGTGAAGTTTCCAGGGGTAAAATGCTACACTTGTGCTAAAAATATTGTAAGAGAAAGATTGACTGATCAGTAGACAATTAGAACATTACAGATTCAGGATCAAATTATTTTGGGCTAGTATTTTGCCCTTTAATTGGTGCAATAGCTATTTTTGGCTATCAAATTAACTACTCTGGGACTTAACTACAATCCAAAATGGGATTTGAGAGCTTTTTGCTGATTTTGAAGTAGATAGATCCACTTCTAATCTAGATCTTTTACATAGGAGGATACATTTCTTTAATGTAGATCACCAATAACACTTTCTGCAATGGTGTTTTATAAGCCACCCCTTAGCATGGTATATGAAGGGTAAAACTATGATATCTCCCTGTCATAAAGTTTCTCTTTAAATGTTTATTTAAATAGATGTTGAAGTATATTACAAGAATTTGTTTGCCTTTTCATTGAAAGACAAAATCACTTTGAAAGGTATCAGATGAAGGGATTCAAGTAGTTGCTCAGCAGTTCAGAGAACTGGCTGCTCGTCCTGACCAAGGTTTGGTTCCCAGCACTCACAGGGCAGCTAGCAACCATCTGTAACTCAAGTTACAATACAACATGCTTTGTGGCCTCTTTGTGTATCAAGCATGGGAATGGTCTACAGACAGTCAAGTTTGTAGGAAATCAAAAGGTACAAAAGAGCCTTTTCTGTTTGTGCCTCCCCATGCTGGAACTCAGGCGAGTGCTGGCATACTAGGATTTTTATACATAAAAAATAGTTCTAGAAATCTAAATTCAGGTTCGTTATCTTACATGTCTAGCATTTGACCAACTGAGCCATCTCACTGCCCATGTCTCAATTAACTTTAATTAAACATAAGCAGGATGTTTCTCACTCAAAATTTTCTCACTCATCTCTATAGTGTAATCAACAAAAATAGATATCAGTATATAATATCTTGAATAATTGAAGGTTTGTGAAACAAAGTGTTGTTCTAGAACACCAGTAACTATGGTGTTTTATTATGAATGGCAGACCTTTAACTGCTAAGTGCTTTGTTATTCTTCTTTAGCTTGTTTGTTTATTTACTCCTTCATTCATTTTACATCACGAACACAGTCTCCCAGCCTCTTCTCCCAGTTCATCCTTACAAATCTGTACTGCAATTATCCCCTCCCCTTCTCCTCAGAGAACGGGAAGACCGCTTTGGTATGAATGGTCTCTGGTACATCAAGTCACAGCAGGACTAACCAACCACATTCTCTCCCACTGAGGCCAGACAAGGCAGCTCAACTAGGAGAGGAGGATCCAATGGCAGGCAACAGAGTCAGAAACAGCCCCCGCTCCAATGATAGGGGATCGAACAAGACCAAGCTGCACGTCTGCTAAAAATGTGTAAAGAGACTAGGTCCAGTCCCTCTATGCCCTTTGGTTGGTGTTTCAGTCTCCATGAGCCTCCATGGGCCTAGGTTAGTAGCCTCTGTAGGGATTCTTGTGGTATTCTTGACCCCACTACCTAGGTCAATTCTATACCCCACTCTTTCACAACTCTCAGTGTTTTGCCTTATGTTTAGCTGTGGTTCTCTATTATCTGTTTCCATCAGTTGCTGGATGAAGTCTCTGAGGAGATAGTTATGCTAGGATTCTGTCTGCAAACATAGCAGAGTATAATGCATAGTGCCAGAGGTTGACTCTCTCCCATAATATGAGTCTCAAGTTAAGACTGTCATTTGAGCTGTTTCCTCAATCTCTGCTGCTTCTTTATCCCTGCACATCTTGTAGGAAGGACAAATTTTAACTAGAAAGTTTTGTGGTTGGTTGATGTCCTACTCCTTCCACTGGAAGTTTTACCTGGCTATAGGAGGTGGCAACTTCAGTCTCAATATCCCCAGCTGCTAGGAGTTTCAGCTAGAATCACCCCCATATACTCCCCGTAGCCTCCCAAGTACCAGGTTCCAGCTAGTCCCAGGGACATGACGCACTGATTTCTGTTCTCAGATACAACCCTCTCCTTATACCTGATCCCCATCCCAATTCCCCTCCTCACCTTCTCTTCCACTCAGTTGCCCCCCTCTTTTGACTTCAAATGTCTATTTTATTTACCCTTCTCAGTGAGATTCAACCATCCTCCCTTGGGCCTTTCTTATAACTTAGTTTTGTTAGGTCTGTGGATTGTAACATGGCTGTTCTGTATTTTATGGCAAATGTCCATGTGTAAGTGTGTAAATATCATGTGTGTCCTTCTGGATTTGAGTTACCTCACTCAGGATGATATCTTGTAGTTACATCCATTTGCCTATAGATCTTATGATACTTTGCTTTTAATAGCAGAATAGTATTTCATGGGGTTGTGGTGTTTTGTTTTGTTTTGTTTTGTTTAATTCTAACACTGACTATAGTCACAGAAAAACATATATTTATATTCAAGACTTTTAAGAAATATTTTCCTAAAAAACTTATCATACAAAATCTGACTAAACTTTAACTTTTATAAAGTCAAATGACATTTTAGCTTATGCTACTTGGAAAGCTGTGACTTTGGATATAGTTTAAGTCTCTAATATTCAATTATATAGTCAGTATATTTTTATCAAGACAATTTACATTTAGTAATAAATTTATTTATAAATAAATAAATAAATAAATTTTTTAAATAAGTTTTCTGCAAACTCTTCTTTTTTCAATTTGTTGGTCCTGGCCACAGTCACTTAGCCTATATATGATTAAATTAGAAAAAAATACCACAGGTGTAATATAGTAAACTGGCTTTAATGAATTCCTAAAAATAATTCTATTTTATTAATGAAATAAAGACTATATGGTTGACATACTTTCCCGTCAAATATAGAATAATTATATTAATCACATTTTCACAATAAAATAAATATGATATTAAATTCCAAAAAATGATATTTTTTGCTAAATTTTAAAATTACTAGGAAATAGTTTTCACAGTGATTCTAATGTTGTAAAATTTGTATAGAATTAAATTTGAATAAAATTCAGTGAATTTTTCATATATCATCCATAGCTTTTAAATAAAGTTTCCAGGAAAATACTTTCTCATTTATATATAAGGATGAAACACACAAGAAAAAGTAAATATAAACTTTTCTATATAGAACTTATAGGTATAAAAAGTGGAGTATATATTTATAGCAGTTTATTTCTTACCAAACTCCAGCCAACAAATAGGTACTTTGTACCTAATATAAAATTTAAAATATTGAAATATAATATAAAATTTTGAAATCCAAAAAAATTGGCTTTCTATGACTATTTTTTTTACTACATTACAAATATTTTTCTGAATTTATTATAAGAGCATAGCCTATTTGTTTTCAAGTTCATTTTCCCTGAGATACTGTCGCAGTAAATGGATAATCCATAGCTTGATGTCACACAATTAGGCATCCCAGCATGCACTGGGAATAAAGCAAATAAAAGAATCAGGGCATTGGTAACGAAGCTCCCAGTAGGATCATTAATGCCAGTGTCATGAACCATTAAAAGCCTTCAGATCAGAGAGCTCAGAAATGCGTGCTGTGGTATACCACATTCATTGAAATGCAGCATAATGCATTTTCTAGTGCTCGAATCTATATTAACCTTCCCTCTTAAAAGCCATTGCAATTATAATTCACAAATAGACAAGAATTAATTTATAGTACTTTCAGGTATGAAAAACATTTGGAAGTTAGAAGATACAAATATATGAGTAATTGATATTTTTAAGAGTCTTCTGATTCCCAATAATGCCATAATGTGGGGCAAGTTTATTCTCCAAAACCATACTCCATTCTATACAAGATTTTGTGTATTCTTCCAAAATGTATAAGCTAATGAAAATCTTATAATGATCACATTATATTAAAAGTTTTACCTTTGAGTAAAATGAAAATATAACTGTTAGCAATATTGAATATAGAATAAAACCTTTAATCTTGTCACCCTGGCAAATAATATAAAACAATGAATTTACAATTCAGAAGACCATGTAATAAAGAGAAAAGTTAGGGATACCAAGAAATGTGATATGCATAGTTATACCTAAACATCATAAATATCATGGATATATAAAGTGCATCATGATTGATCAACTCAAGTTTAATTCTTTCTTTCTATGTGCACATGAATACATGTATATGAAGTACATGTTTGTCATTGGAGAGTAGAAGGGGCCATCAAATCTGCTGGTGCTTGAATTCGGTATCACTCAGACTGCCAGATATAAATGTGGGTATTGGGAACTGACCTCTGGTCTTCTGCAAGAAGAGCAAGCATCCTTATCCACGAAAATATCTCTCCAGCCCTAGGACTGACCATTTCATAATGCAGTACAGAAGAGTTCTTTATTTACACTATCAAATTAAGGTTTGGTATGCTTAATAATGAATTCATGGCTTTCTTTTAACTACATTTTGAAGTCCGTATGAAACCAATGACATAGTTATTATAGAATAATACAATACAAAATGTCACAATCAACCACAGCTTATATATTGTCAAAGATGAATGTATATATTTCTGTGTCTGTGTAAGTAAATGTTATATATATTCAGTTGCCTACAGAGTATAGAAGAATGCATTAACAGATCCCTTGGAGCTGCACTTACTAAAAGTACTGAGAGCTAATGTTGGAATCCTCTAGGAGACTAATATATAACCTTAACCACTGAGTCATATTTCCTGTGTTCTGACAAATAATTATCTATTTTTGGAACTATAATTTCAGCACCAATAATTTCTAATCATCATATCAAACCTTATACTTATATATTGTCTTACACACAGAAAAATATGTAATAAGTAATAAATAAATATATTAATTAAACTCATATCAATTTAAAATAGCTCTGTTCCTAAATTCAAAGCTCATAATGGTTCATTCCATTTCTCAAACAAAATATAAAAGGACTGGAATGATGAAATGGTTTGTTGACTTATTATGTAGTTTCAAACACATATTGATCACCTAAATATTATCTTAACAATATGTACTTTACAATAGTTAAGTAAAATATTGAAGGAAAAGCTGCACACTTTATAAATCCAGACATTTATTTAATATAAATCAAAATAATTTTAGTTTATTCAATTTATATCACTTAAAATTGTTTATACAAGATAATTATTTTTATCTTCAACTGATTCTGCTAAGGTTAGCATAGTTTTGATTCATAAAGGAAAACAGAGGGACATGCTAACAGATGCAGACTCACTGCCTGGAAGGTATTTTAAACATTATGAATCTCACACCATGGTAAATGTGTGAAGAAGCATATTCAACATTGAAAACAGTCTTATACACATTTTGTCCCAGAGTCTAGATCATCAGTTGATAGCATATGGTAAGCTCACCACATATAACTAGGAAATAATTTTTAGTAAAGACTTTGAGGAAATATCTATAAATAAACACATGCATTACTTTTAAGAAAAATAATAATCAGCAAGTAACATTGGAGCCATTTTCACTGGTCTTGCTGTATTTTTGGATTTTTCTTTCTGTGTTCTCTTCTGAGATTCCTAATACACTCTTGAAACACTTGTTTACATTTTGCAGAGTGACTTTCAAGACATTACTAAGAATTCACCATATTGGTATAAACTAACTTCAACTTGTAATCTTTATCTATTTGAAATGTATAGTATATCGAATAAAAAATTAGCCAAACAGGACTTGGAATGCAAACAAGAGCAGAAAGTTTTATTAAGAATATATAAAGCCCTAGCCTTGACCTCAAGCGCTAAATCACTAACAAAATATATATGCCAGATTTCATAGGTATGTATACAAATATATATGTATACATTTCCACATCATGTACCCTTGTACATTTTCTATATATATATATATACTCAAATAAGAAATCATCCATATGTGAGTTCATAAGGTATCAAGAATCTTTAATTTATAGAAAATATAAAAGCTCACTCTTATTTATTATATAATAAAATGGATTATCTTGTGATATATATGAAACTAGTTTTTTTTCTAAGTACACCCTTAATTCTCATGCATAATTTGATGAAAATCTGATATTTCCAGAATAATGCATTTAGCATTTCACCTTCACCACAGACTCAAAAATATCTATGCGTTCTTGAGCCACAAAGGAGAAACCTGCCAGAATTCCTAAGTATTTGAAATATAATGGAAGACAAAGAGCCAGGTTATATGGCAGAAGTTCACATTGATCCCCGCTATGCTGAAGAAACACCCAGGCCTATTTGCTGCCCTAGAAGAGTTAAAAGTACTGGAGATGAAATATTAATAAGCAACTGCTCCCTACAACAATGCAATAGATTCAAAAATAGACATTGAGTGAAAGACGGTAGAATCAAGAGGATTCATTCCGTGTAATTACGTATTTTATGTAGTTCACAAAAGGCAAAACTCATTGCATGATGATAAAAATCATAAGCAGGGTTATTTTCAGGGCTATAGACAGGTTGATGGCTTCCTGGTTGCTGGTAGTTTTCTATTTATTGATCTTCATGATAATTAAATAGGTGTGTTTGCTTAGGGATAATCATTCTGTCATTCATCTGTAATAGCTATAATTTGCAATGTGTATGTTACCATTCAATTTCATAAAGAAACAAGGAGGAGTAGCAGCATTTATGAGAAATGTTTTGGAGGAAAGTGTTAAGCCACCTAGCACATATAACTATGTAAGGATCAATAACATTTAGCAGCCATTAAAAAGATATTTTTAGGAAAAAAGAGATAGAAGTAAAAAAAAAACATACAGTATCCATACACCACTCACAGAAGAAAGATAACATGTTTTTAAGGTCACTGAAATTAATGTATAAATAAGCATATATTGATATATAAAACATTGTGACAATTTTCTTCATTGCATGTTTAATACAATCTTTTTAATGAAATGGAAATTATTGTCCTAGTTTTACAATTTATTTTTATAGGCACAAGGTTCAAATCTAATATCTTTAAATATTCTATTTCCCAGACAAGTGTTTGTTTTACTTTATTTTATTTTCTGAGAATATAAAACAATATCATAATTTGTTCTTCACCTTTCTTCCCAGAAAAAGACCTCCTCAAACCCCTCCTTTTGCTCTTTATAATTCATATCCTTCTTTTATTAATTGTTACTACATTTATAGTCATATATATTTAAAAATATATACATATATTCATGTGCACAATTGAATATGTTCCTAAATACAACTTATTGTGTCTGTGTAATGTTACTTTTATGTTTCCAGGATTGACCTTCTAGTATTGGATAATGGATTGATGTGTTCTTCCCTTAAGAAAACTATTAAGCTTTTTTAGTTGCCTGTAATTCTCTGTGTAGGTTTGAAAACTTATTTGCTTCTCAGCATCCACTTTTGCACGTCCATTGTTACCATCCCAGCTCATGCCTAGACAGTCATGTTGGTTACACTTTACAGATGTCACATAAAATTTCTAATATAAGCAAATGCATGGTATATTTGCTGGTTTTGTGTGTCAACTTGACACAAGCTGGAGTTATCACAGAGAACAGAGCCTCCCTAGAGGAAATGCCTCCATGAGATCCAGATGTAAGGCATTTTCTCAATTAGTGATCAAGGAGGGAGGGCTCATCCCATTGTGGGTGGTGCCATCCCTGGGCTGGTAGCCTTGGATTCTATAAGAAAGCAAGCTGAGCAAGCCAGGGAATGTAAGCCAGTAAACACCACCCTCCATAGGCTCCTGCCTCCAAATTTCTGCTCTGAGTGATTTCTTGTCCAGACTTCTTTGGTGATGAACAGCAATGTGGAAGTGTAAGCTGAATAAACCCTTTCCTCTCCAACTTGCTTCTTGGTCATAATGTTTTGTGCAGGAATAGAAACCCTAATTAAGACAGGGGCCTACCCCAAATCCTGGGGTGGAGCTCTGGGGAAGATGTGGAGGATTCTTGTGCTCATATGAGCATAAGGAGAGCCAGTAGTGTTAAACAATAGCCTAAAAGATGATCTAAGAAAATAGTATATATTATTTTAAGGCAATTTTTTTTCTACGTACTTCGACTTAGAACCATATAGTACCACATAGTGCCACATAATCATAGTACCACAAAATCAGACTTGAAATAATGAATACAAAGAATCCTCTCTGTACACCATAGGTGACTCTACATATCTATGCATATAGAAGCAGTAAGTAAACATCATGGAACCTGATGTTGGGATGTAGGACATCTAGAAGACAGAGAAAACTAAAGAGCAGATGTGACCAAATATATTGTGAGCATGTATGAAATGTAATGGATTAGCAAATAATTGTTAAAGTATGATTCGATGTTTCAATTTCCACTCCAAGCATCTGGCACCATTTCATAGGATAAATGTTTTAACAAAAAAGAATTTTATCTTCTTCCTTCTAGTCTAGCCTGCCAATGCATTCTCAGCTCCCTTGATGTCTTAAAACATTAAATGTCTATTGTATAACCATGAGTTCTTATGAGCCTGCCCATATAGTGATATGACCTTTGCCTTGTGCAGGTTTAAATAGTTTTCCTTTACTCTCTACATTTTATATTTTAATTAAATATAATGTTTGAAAGTTTCTTTATTGGTCCTGTCTCTTTGGATTTCTGTAGATATCCAGGTAAAAGGTATTGGGTAATATTTTAATCATTTTATTGAAAATAATCTCTGTGATATTTGTTTGATGTTCTTCTTCTTTTTCCATAATTTGTGAGATTTTCAAAATACGTTCCCCAAACTCTCTGAATTCAATCATTGAGCTTTAATGAAACTCAACAAAACATGTGAAGAACTAAGGCCAAACTTTCTCAAATTCTTCTAAATATTAAGTAGAAAGAACAGTTTGAAACTGACTTTACAAAGGCTGATTTACTCTAATACCAATACCAGCCATTTCCAATATTCATCAATAATTTGCTCATTGTAAACATTAAAAATCTATTTTCAAAGTCTAAATGATTAACCTTCCATTCAATATCAAATGTTATATTTGTTTTTATATTGACTTCTTATTCAATAAAATACTTGAAGAACATTCAATATTCTTCAATTAATCTAACAGAATTTTAAGAGGAAAGTGATTAATATTTATACACTGTGGTAGGCATGTTGATCATATGGTTATTGTAAAAAATAATGAAGACAAATCAAAACGCTTAAAACAGAACTAGCACATTATTTGCACTAATAGTGATAGATATAAGTCTAAAAAATTGAAGTAAGTATTTCAAAAGTTATCTGCCACCCTTTGTTGTTTGCTTTATTCTCCAAAATGTTCAAAATGTATAGTCATGGCAGTTGTATGTGTCTATCTGTAGAGGACTTAGAAAGTGTGACAGTCATACTCAGGTGTCTATGTATCTATGTAAAGATATATGTTAATTTACATCATTGTGGAAATCATTTCATAATGTAAATATGTAACAACAATTTTGGTTTCACAACTCAAGAGGTCTGGGAAGAAACATAAAAAGTTCAAGATATGTGTATATATATATATATATATATATATATATATATATATATATATATATATGAGAGAGAGAGAGAGAGAGAACACTTCAGTTTGACATCTCTGTCAATTGTTGAAATGCATTCATGAATCAAGGGAAATAGAGTATCATTTCTTATATGGAGCACAGTAGATTAAAACAGAAAAGGTAAGTATTTCCGGAGTTATGCTACTGAAACATTTATTTTCTAACAAGTTAAGTTTAAGAAGAAGATTTTGCCAGGAGTATTATATTCTCTTGAACTGCAACTGGCTAAGCATTTATAACTCCAGGCCAAGCACCACATTTCTGGCAGTATCGGGCTTCCATTTGTAAAACAGTGTCAAAGGGTTCATGTAGACAGATGGATAAATGAACAAAAGCAAAATATCATCCTAAATTTTCTTCTTCTATCTTGACTTGCTGCCAAATAGGACTATATTTCTGTAGAAAACTGAAAAAAACAAATTCTGGCACATTTTTTTTCTTCCCTTATCAGTTGTTTTTTCCTCTGAATTTTACCTTCCCTAGAACACCTCCATTTCATAGACCCGAGCATATTTTAGGAACATGTTAGCAGCAAAATTTAACCAAGCTTTCTCTGTTTACACATTAGTCCCTGGAAGAAAGTTTTATTTACACATTCAACACTTAAATTTTCCCTTTTTAATGGAGTGAGCCATGTTCATAGTAGGCTAATAAGGTGATGTCTGTGAGCTCTAGCCTTGAGTGACCATTTGCCTGAGAAGAGATAAGGTCACACATGCATTCATGGGGGAAAGCATGTGAAGTTCAAGGAAGGCATGTGTGTCTGTTCAAGCCTTGTCAACATGTTAACCTCAGATTTTAGGCTCAAATAATGTGATGAAACAAACTCCTTATTCCTCAAGTCTGAGGAGGTTTGTTTTGGAAGTCCTACAACATACCGAGGAGCACACACATACACACATACACACACACACACACACACAAGAGAGAGAGAGAGAGAGAGAGAGAGAGAGAGAGAGAGAGAGAGAGAGAGAGAGAGAGAGAAAATCATAAATAAATTTAGTTTGATATTTTTAGCCTTAAAAAGCTGCTCTTCTTAGTACAGTTTTTCTAATTGTCTGTGATATATATATATATATATATATATATATATATATATATATATATATATATCACAATGACAAATTTCAAATTATTATATCAACAGCATAACCCAGAAATCAACTAATCATAAGAATGAGATAAGGATTATAGCAGGACATACAAGACATTAACTGCTTGGAAGTTATGTGATTGTTCATTGAACTTAAAGTACAATACTTAATGCTCTGCTACAAAAAGATATTTTTCTCATTGAAGATGTATAATGCAATGCCTTTTATAATTAATAACAATGACACTTACTTCAAGGAGTTTTGAGGAACACATGTCTGTGAAAAAACAGATTACAAATCAAATGCCAATACTCTGTATTGTATTGAGATGATTTGAAAAAAACTACCTTCTTTGTTATTTAACATGCTACTTAAAATAATAAAACATTTGAGAGGAGAAAGGGAGGTGTGGGAAATCTATCAGCCTAAAATGTGAGCATGACAGCAGAATGAGATCAAGATAACAACACTTACAGAACTAGGGATAGACAGGGAACGACAGTACTATATGTAAGGAACAATCAATGAGTGTGACTCCTTAGACTGAGAGTTGTGTGGTAGAAAACAGTAGGATGTAGTTTGAAGCAAGAATTCAGGAGAAGCGCAAGGATTTAGGAGTAATATGGAAGAGACAGCGAAGCTTTCACAAAGGAGGATTTCTTGATGAAAATAATGTTTAAAACAGATTTGTCAGACAATGCAGGGTATACATCTCTTTGGTATTTTAATTTTATGATTGTAAATCAAAGATAATGAAATATGACTTATGGGGAAATTGAGAGGATTAATTACCAAAGCTAATGTTTGTAAGGAGCTTTAACAAATGCTGAATTTCAAGTTTTGTTGCCTCTGAGTTCAGAGCATTTGAATTCTCCCTCTGGTGAATTTCTGTTTATATTTTCTGCAGTTACTTCTGAGTGTGCTTTTTTTTTTTTTTTTTTTTTAAGAAGGGGTTTCTGGAAGCATTTCTAAAAGTGAAGCACCTTGGGAGAACAATGGGTACTTTTGAGCCCTTTGGCAATATAAGAAAGGCCAAGTTCTCAAGATTGGCAAGGTCACAAGGAAGAGTTTCAGAGAGTAATAGACAACCACAGATCATTTCTCTGCCTACCCATTCTCTTTTGTTCACATTTCAGAGTAAAGCTTTGGTCCACCAATAGAAACACCAAGAAGGTTCAAATAGCTAGTACAAAAATAATTAAAATGATTAGAATCAATTCTTAAATGTTTCTTACATATTTTATTATAAATAAAATAAAGTAATGCTGTGGGATAACAAATCAGTTTACAAAGAAATTTAGAAACATAAAATACACTTAACATGTTTAAATACAAAGTACACTGACTCCAAAAATATGTATTATTCTTGCATGAATCTTTCTTCCAGTGTTAGATCAAGTATATGAAGAAAAATTTTATCAGTTTTTTTTTCAAATCAGTTAGTCTACTGTTATAACAGTTATAACTATAACTATAGTTATAGTTCAAATTATAAAATTCTGAACATTTTAAAACACAAGATTATTTTAAAACATGTACTAATATGCATTATTGTAGCCAAAGGATGAATTTAGAAATCATTTTTTCATGTGTTGCATTTAATCTTTTCTGTCATCTTCTCTGTATTAATTTCAAACATGTGACATTAAATTAAATAAATGATTTCCCTCCTATTAAAATCCTAACTAAAGCAGAATGGTACTCAGATCAGAAACTTATTAAACTAATAATGCATCTTTACTTATTCAAAATAGTATAAAACTTTTCAGTAATAATGGATAAATACATACATAAATTTATTTTCCTTAAGAACTACCTATTAGCCAATCTAACACATATTGGTAAATAATTCTGGAGTAGAAAAGCAAACAAAATCAGTAGGTATTGTACCAGAATAGGCCTATGTGGGGAATGAACTATTTTTGTTGTTTTTCTAAATCGTCACATTGCCAAGCTGCGTTTCAAATATTTATGCTTTAGCCTGCAGATTTGTATTCCTCTCAACTTTGATCACAGATACTTTCATTTTGGTTGGGTTTGTGTTTTGGGGTTTGTTGTCGTTGTTTTGGAGTGGGGAATAGTTATTGGTAGAGATGCATAACTGGTAGAAGTGTTGAGTGCAAATAACTTTCAATAGTCAGCTGTGCATGGGTTATCTATACCAACATTCAGTCATGTCAGTTTGAGGGAACATATGAACTGGTAACAGAATGAGTATAAGAGCCATGGTAAAGGGCTGAGAGTTGTGAAATGCCAAGATATCAAACTTGCATTATAGTTGCATATATTAACTCAAAGCAGCTGTAGTTACAAATATCAGACTTGGGAAACAATACAGTTAGGCAAAATTTTAGCATGGGTGTGAAGTGGAAAGTTCTGGTTTCTTTGGAGACTCAGTTGCATCATGTAATGTTTTTCTGGAAGCTGTCTTATAAGAAAATATTTTGCTACCTCAGACATGTGAGATGATGTTTTGCTGAGGCAGACACTTGAGAGGATGCATGGTGTTTGAAAAGAGTAT
This sequence comes from Mastomys natalensis, assembly GCA_021653895.1. Taxonomy (NCBI): domain Eukaryota; kingdom Metazoa; phylum Chordata; class Mammalia; order Rodentia; family Muridae; genus Mastomys; species Mastomys natalensis. Next base: position 260,768 of record JAJTUV010001015.1, on the reverse strand, counting down.
AAGTAGAATCGAACAGACAGTGAATGATGCTCTTGCATTGGTTTTCTTTGCAGCTCTTCACTTGTCTTCACTCTTCATTGCTCGTTGTGGGAGATGAGTCTCCAGATACCCAGTCATTATTGGAAGAGTGACTGGCTGCTGATGACTGCTGAAGGAGGAAGGTTCTCTTTGGGGGGTGGCCATTGGTAGGTTGCCCATGCCACTGGATGGTTATACACCCATGTGACTCTGAGCAAACTTAGCTGGACCTTACAAAATTAAATAAATGAGGAACATGAAGCTGGAAGGATATCAGATAGGGATGCTAATTGGAGAAGGAAGTGGTCAATGGATATTATTAATATACTTTTATCCATTCATAGAAGTTCCAAAGAATAAAGCATTATAAAAACAGTATTTGACATTCCCACTATAAATTTTAATATAATGAGTCCATGTATTTATTTTGGTGAGATTCCTGGGAAATCCAGGGCTTCAGAACACTAGTTAAGTACTCTGCTATTCTTTAACTTCTTAGCCATACATAGTTATTTTTATTAATGTGTGCCTGTTTTGATTTCACAAGGCTTTCACTTCAAAGGATTGTGAATTAGTCTACAGTTCCCTCGAACAGAGAAATGTAATAAATAAAATCGCAAATTGTGCAATAAACAATGCTGAAAATATATGGATTTTATAATGCAGAAATGTGAAATATTAAGAAAATATAATTATTTGGGAAATTTTACTATCACATACTGGAAAATATCACACAGACACCTCACTGATTACAGATGCTATATAGTATATTTAAGATTTCAATACTTATGAAGAAAATGTTCCTGCTTTCCGTCTTCCACAGATGTATGTTTGTATGCATTGTATCAGGAATGGATTTAAGGTAAAAATTCATCCACCTGTGCCTGAGTATCATTAAGCAGATTAAATTAAATGGTGGAAGCTCTTTATAATAAAATGAATGTGGTTCTCTTTCTTGTTAATTGTATTAAACAAAATCCTCTCCTGAGACTAAGTCATTAAATTTATTCTCTCAACCTAGAAAATAGAGCCATTAGATATTCAAGCTGATCGATACAAATGCCCAATTAGAGCCATTCAGACCTAAATAATGTTCCTGTTCAAGTGATACTTTATTTGATATAGCAAAACAGACTGATTTAGTAGAAATGAAATTATGTTTTCTTGCTTTCTACACACACACACACACACACACACACACATACTATTACTAAATGATGACATGCAAAGACACAGTCAAAGAAGTTAGAATATAAGAATATTCTGGCAATTAATCAAAGACATAAATAATGGGGTAGCAATAAAAATGCTATATAATCACTGTTAGAATTCTTCAAAACATTATACCCTGAACAAAACGTTATTAGGTATAGATAGTAAAACATACTCCTGTTATCTATAACCAATCTCCAATTGAGTAGAGGTAATTTTAAAACACGGAAATCAAGTGTAAGAAGTGTCAGCCAAAAAGACCATCGCAAAGCCACTCAGGGATGAGAGAAGCCAAGAATGAGGGATAGATTTGGGTGAATTCCAAGAGTCATTCAAAATGCTTAAATAGGCTCTTTAATGGTATTTCACCTCACATGTAGAACCTTGCAAGAGTCTGCATTTGACTTCATGTATTGTTATTAACAATGATTTTTGTATCTACAAAATGGCATTAATATCTACCATATAAATCATGCTGTTTTATTATTAATGTTGTTCTTTTCATAAGTATGTATTTACATGTTTATGTGTATATATGTGTCCCCACATGTGTACATTCGACTACTCAGTATGTGTGTATGTGTGTTGGGTGAGAGGTTGACAATAAGACTCTTCCATAATGTCTCCTCCAATTACTTTCTGATACAGAGTCTTAGTCAGACTTCTTGACAAAGCTCATCTTACTGACCAGTTTGCTCTGACAGAAGTTGGGATGGAGAGAGTTGGGGTGAATTTAAGCAAAACACATTTTATTTATATGTAAAACTCTCAATAAATTTAAAAATGAATACATTTGAAGGAGCTTGAGTAGTAATTCTCACATTAAACACAGAATACATGGTGTTATTTAGTAACAGGCAAAAAGATGCATTCTAAGTCTTACCACACTTATATTCTTCCTATTCTGTGAATTCTTTTTGATTCCTACTTTGCTTGGTATTCACACATGCATTCAACCCTAGTGCTTTCTTTTAAATCTGTCACTGTATATTTTATTTGTGTGTTATGGTGCTGATTAGCTTGTCACTTTCACTGTCAATGCAGAATTTAAGTCACTGATACATATTTATTACAAGTGAGAGAGTTTTCCGGTAGGAAAGCAAAATGGCAAGAAAATGATTTTAAGAGTGCTGGAGAGATAGTGAAAAGTTTTCTAGCACCTTCTGGTCTCCCAGAAAACCCACATTTAATTGCCAGCACCTGTGTTCCTCTGTTGACATCACTGGAGCTGAGGCTGCAGGGACTTTGATGCCTTTTGGACTCCATGGACAACCCCACAAGGGGGCACACAGATGTATAAACATACACATATTCACATGGACAAAAGATTTAAAATTGATGTTAGATTATACCTAATAATTCTGCTTATTTAATCTCTGAAAGAAACTATTACCTTTTCACTAAATTAATATGTAGTAGTTGTCTTCACAATCTAAATTTTAGAAATTATTTAGTATTTGAAATATTGATCCTGATATTATTTGATAATATTAAAATTTCAAGAATATGTCTTCTCAGAATTGAAAAGGGCAGTCAATGCGCAAAAGTCAAGATTATTATGTGTTATTAAATAAAATTATCCAGACTCAGAAAAAAATAAATAAAAATAAAATAGTATAATTATAAGAGGTACTGGAGACAAAGGAGATCAATTGTTTGAAAATACATTTTTCTTGAAGTATCATAGTGAATCATATTATTTTGTACAAGTGATACACACTGATTTAAAAAAAATATGAAGCTGGAAAGATAGGTTAGTGGTTAAGAGCACTGGATGTTTTTTCCTTTTTTATTAATCATTTTATATGTTTACATTTCAAATGATATCCCCTTTCCTGGTTACCCCTCCCCTTTTCCTTTGCCTCTATGAGGGGGAATCTTGCACCCACTCACTCTCACCTCACACTCTAGCATCCCCCTATATGGGGGCATCAAGCCTCCACTGGACCAAGGGCCTCCCTTCCCACTGATACACAGATTGAGTCCCAAAAAGTGCATGATATGTCACAATCATCTGTAACCCAGTTTCTGGGGATCCCATTCCCTCTCCTGTCTTCTACAGGTCTGCATGCATATAGTACAGAGACATGAATGTAAGTAAAACACCCATACACACAAAACGAAAATGATTTTATAATAAAAAAAAACTTTGAAATAAAAATATTTTGTACAGAATTTATAAGGAAAAGTCACTTATTTTCATTCCTTACTTAAAATTTGTTAAGATGAGGTATAGGCTTCTCCTGTGCAGTAGAAGATCCATATTATTATAGAATTTGATCCTATAAAGCTAGAATACTTATAGTCATTTGAGACTAAGTTTCTGTTCCTAGTAGGAGGGTGGTTGTAGATAAAGAAAATGTCTAACCTCATAAGAACATAAGTATCAAGATGCTTGTGACTCTGAAGGACTCTCTAAATAAACTATACTTAAACTCCTCAACTTATATGATCCACTACAACCACCTTTTATATTCCTTTTTAAACTACAGGTGAAGCAGAGGAATTCCTTTCATATTATTATAAAATTATTTATTGCAAACCACATCTAATTGTTTAGGTATATTTACAAGAGACCGTAAACGAGGAACTGTTGGAGTCAGCTGACTTCTCACTGTACTATGTTGCTTTCGACAAAAAAGCCAGTTGCACTTCTATGACTTGGCTTTGGTGGCTCTTCCTGAGAGTTCAGTTTTTGACTAGGTTGATGTGCATACATCTCTCTGCTGTATCAGCAACCTTCTGACATATTAAAGAATATGTCAAAGTCAGTGATTCAGAGGGAGCCTTTTAATTCCCACTTTCTGGATCATGACAGAAGTTGTATCTCTGAGTGGTTAATTCAATGTACAGTGCACAGAAGTGTAGTTTTCCAATAAAGCTTTCCGCTAAACTCTTTTCTGCTATGTATAGTGTCATTGCTCGGTGTTAGAGAAAACAAGACAATTTAAACCTGCCTATATTGCTGTGGTTAAACACAGTAAAGAGTATGGGATACACCTAAATGCATTTGTGTTGCATCAACAAAATAAAACAGTTTCCTTGGAATAACTCCTTTTGAAAGACAGCATTAAAACCTAATACAGCATAAGCTTCCTAGCATAAATACATATCTGAAGGTGATTCTAAATGAAATTAGCAAATAAAGGAGAATAGAGAGCCCCACTTGGACAACTCTTGTCATCAAATGAAGTTTCAAGTACCAGGATAAGATGTATCTAAATGAGTTATTGTGCAAAGGATACCATGGAAATCACCAAGCAACCAAGGTTGTCATCAAGACTACAGGTTGCTCTCCACAAACTGACAGGAAGTTCCAATTGCTGAAGATGAAACCTACACAATTCATTGAACATGAAGAAATCAAGCTGGTGCCTTCCTAGAATTTTCATTCCTATGAGCTCATGTTCTTGGTATTGGAAGGTACTCTATCCACTATCTCTTAAAGGAGAAACATAAACACCAACCCAAACTAATTCTTTGATCTATAATGGTACCCCTGCAAGATAAGTAACTCTCATCTTCTTATTCCCAGTCGAAACAGGAAGGGTTTATGAGAGAGCAGACATAGGATTCCTTCAGCTTTTTGTTGAAATATTTCCACTAAAGACAACACAAAACTGTATTGAAGTAAAATCTTTTCTGTTTTCCTCCAAGAATACTTAACCCAAATAGAGCTTTAAACAGTATTTATTTTTATTTATTTATTTATTTATTTATTTATTTATTTATTTAATGTATTTATTTACACTCAGATTTCATTCCCCACCCCCTGTCCATCCTCCAACTGTTCCACATCCCATACCTCCAACCCAGTCCCATGTCTCCACGAGAGTGTTCCTACCTCCCAGCCCCCAACCAAACCTGATCTCTAAACTTCCTGGAGCCTCCAGTCTATTGAGGGTTAGGTGCATCACCTCTGATTAAACACAGACCCTGCAGTCCTCTGCTGTATATGTGTTTGGGGCCTCATATCAGCTGGTATGTGCTGCCTTTTTGGTGGTCCAGTGTTTGAGAGATTAATTGAGACTTCTAGTCCTCCTACAGAGTTGTCCTCCTCCTCAACTTCTTTCAGTATTTCCCTAATTCAAACAGAGGGGTCAGCAGTTTCTGTAGGTCTTTCAAATAGGAACAATTATGGGTCAGAGTTTTGACTGTGGGATTGCAAACCCCTCCCTCACTTGATGCCCTGTCTTCCTGCTGGAGGTGGGCTCTATAACTTCACTCTCCCTACTGTCCAGAGAGTCTCTCACCTCTCAGGTCTCTGGTGCATTCTGGAGAGTGCCCCCATCCTCCTCCCTCCCTTGGTTTGCCTGGTGCCATCCCTGCTGCTGGCCCTCAGGGCTTCAATCCTTTCCCTTCACCCAATACCAGATCAGATTTCCCTTTTCCCCCCCTGACCAAACCCTGCTGCCACTTTCCCTCCCAGCTCCCTCCCTCCTTCCTCACTTGTGATTGCTTTCTACTCCCTCCCCAGTGGGACTGAGGTGTCCTCACTTGGGCCCTTCAGCTTGTTGATCTTTTAGAGTTCGGTGGACTCTTAGGTATTCTGTACTTTTTTTGTTTTGTTTTGTTTCTGTTTTTGTTTTTGGGCTAATATCTTAGGAATATACCCAAAAGATGCTCCACCATGCCACAGGGGCATGTATTCCACTTTGTTCATAGCAGCCTTGCTTGTAATAGCCAGAAGCTGGAAACAACCCAGATGTCCCATGACGGAAGAACCATGAAATACTACTCAGCTATTAAGAACAAGGACATACTGACTTTTGCAGGCTAACGGATAAAACTGGAAAACATCATCCTGAGTGAGGTAACTCAGGCCCAAAGGGACAGGCATGGTATTTAAACAGTATTTTGAAAAGTATTTTATTTAGTGTAAAGTATTCCTTACATTAAGGAAAGGAATTGGGAGTTTGCAGCCACTCAGTAGTTGAAGGCACCTAATTTACCCAGGCTTAGGCTCTACCACAAACACAGGTCAGCCCCATGTAGAACAATACAGTCCTCTAGTTCTAAATCACCCAGCATACATTCTGGTTACACTGTACCAGGAAGGCATATTTAAAGGGAATATTTAAGTAATCTATTAGCTTATAAGTTGAAAATGTTAAATTAGAATCTTTCAATTGCAGATGGATAGAAATTAAGAAGAATTAAAGCATTTCCTAAATGAAAACACACAATTGAATGAAGATTCTGTATATTATGAAAAGTGCTTTTCTTGCCGCTACACATAGTAAACTTCCAAGTGTCTTGCTACTCTGCTTAGGGGAAATGCTTTCACTAAACTTGTTAGGTCTTAAAAAGAGAATTGTCTACCCAGCTGTATGTATGTATTGTTTTTCCTGTGTTCAAACTTAAACAAAATAGCTAAAAGTAATCATTTCTAAGGTGGTTTTCAGACAAGCACAATATTGAGGAGATTCCAACTGTTCAAAGGATATGATGTTGTAAAAGCAAATTACCCCAGCATATTTACTTTTATTAAGACCCATGGATTCACTTTCTTAATATTGTCAGGGATAAGACTGCTTAGATATTGGGGAGATAGCCCTGGTAACAACACTTTAGAATTCATCATGATTCTATCTAAAATGTCAGTACTTCCTTTGAATTTATTACCTACATGAAAAGATAAACAAGGTCTATGAGAAAAGCTTTAGAGTTCAAATTTCATTATAAAATTTACAAACAATTTTAATCACCATGGTGAGTGCACCCTGCAGGTTGGTTCCCTCAAGATCCTGATAAAAGACCATTATCAAATGGGTGACAGTTTTCCATTTTCTTTGATAAGTTTTTTTTTCATAAATGGGAACAAATGTTTAGAATCCCAGCCATACTTGTAAACATTGAAATTTTTAAATGATGGTTCTGGAAGAACTGATGACATAGGACAATTTGGCCATTTGTCAAGAGATTCTAATCAACAAATTAATAAAGTAAGTTTACCAGCTGTATGATTGAGCTAATGAAATAATGTGTTCTTTTTAATGTGAGAGGTGTGTAGAATAACTGCCAGGTAATTCATTAATTCTATTCCTTTGACCATGTTCTTGGAACTCTCTGAACCCTGATATGAGAGGCATGTACTCATTTGCATGCGATATGGCTACAGAAAGCTCACATATCTAAATCATGCCAAGGGCAAAAGCCTACCTAAGAAGAATTAGAACTAATGAATCCAGCATTTCCTTTAACTCTCTTCTCTGAAAACGGGAGAACTTCCAAAGGGAAGAAGAAAACACCTTGTAGGATAATGATTTGGGGTTAATGATTTTCTTTGGAAAAATATTGTTGATATAAAATGATAATTTTGGAGTGCACGGGCACAATGTCCCCGGGCCAAGATGGCAATTCTCTATGCTGGTTGAGGGTATCGATAGGGATACCCCGACACACACTCGGGTTGCGGGTTGCAGAGGGGAGTGGGGTCCAGCAACACCAAAAAGGACATAGTGTAAGCATTCCTGTGTCACAAACTAAACTTCTCTTCAGGCTTTTCATGGGCACTCATGGTCTGGAGACACTGCTGACATTGAGACCAAGTGTCTATCTCATAGTAACAAAATGTTTCCTTTTGATTTGTGCTGCCTCCTTCCACTCATGGGCTTCTTTGGCCAAAGATAATTAATAACAAATATTAAAAGTGCCCTGAAATGCCAGATAGAAAGATGTCAAGAAAGCCAGTTACTATCAGCTTTCCAATAAATATCACTCGGATATGAATAGGATGATCCCAAAGCCAAGGAGAAGTTTTCCCAGCTGGCTGAAGCATATTAGATGTTGAACAATGAAGGAAGGAAGAAGCAGGATGATGGTTAAGGTCCTGCTGGCTTTTATCCTGGGGCCAACAGTTCTGGGTAGAGCTTCTGAAGAGGAGGTCCCTCTGTTGACCCTGTTTCTAGACTGAGTTGAAGATGAGACTGATGAGTATGGGATAGTGAATTGTGTCACCTACACAAGCACTGGAAAATAGTCAACCAGAAACGAAATCAGGAACCACAAGCAGCCACTCTTTATGACCAGGGGATCAGACACAGGAGCATCCCACAACAGTAGCATTGAGCACCTGCGTACAAAGCCCACTGAACCGCCTAGCAACATTAAAGCCATGTGAGGACACCACTCTGCATAGAAGCACATAGTGGGCAGTGCCTAGGCAGCAATATATGGCATTCAGGATGGTGCAAATATCCTGTCCACCGGTAGGGGACTTGATTCTTCTGGTTCAAGGTGGGTAAAACACTTGGACTCTTTTTGCAGCACTAAAAATAATCTCGAATCACTGGTAGTATAGCGCTAAAGAATTAACGGATGTGCTTACAGCTTAAAATGAAGCCTTAAGCTGCACAGTATTTTGAAATAATTACCTTAACAATCCTCATGGAGGTTCCGGAATAGGTCCTTCCTGAGGTATTCTAGGTCTTCTCTAGGATCGGGGTTGCCCACCTCACCAGTGCCATGCTCCCTGATGTGTTCTGCTTAGGTATCTGTCACTCCCTTAAAGTTTTGTCGTTATTGCTTTGTTTGTTACAGTACCAAGCAGCTGAAATGTGGGGGCTAGGGCCCTGGGAGGCACACTTTTGGAACACAGTCCCTCTATCCGCTTCACCTCAGATGGCAGCTTGCCTGACAGCTGAGTTACATTGTTCTAATCAGGTGTGTACAGAGGTGTTTTCTACCCTATTGGACCAAAGTTAGCATGGTCATGTGGGACAGGCTTCAGCCTCTTGAGACTTGCCAGCCAGGGCTTGGTTTTTCCCTCTTCCACTGCTAACATTTGATTTTCAAAGTGTATTTAAATTACTCAATGGTAAGATTGTCTTTTTTTCTGTATAAATGTTAGTGAGGGAAAGCACAGTATCATTGGTGAAGGCTTTCCACGGTGTACTGAACAACCTCATTTCCAGTAGCTGATGGAAGCATGTGGGGGCTTCTATGTGTTCTAAGGTCCTGGAGCTAGCTTAAGACAGGCTAATAAAAAACACTTTATTTGGAGTTTCTTTTCATTTATAATTTACAAAAGTAAATCTTCTACTTGGTCTTCCTGTAAGATACTATGGCTTTAAAAAAGAAAGTTATATTGATAGAACAAATTGTCCAAGATTTGATAGGGAGATGAAACCACTTCTGTTTGGTTGGTTAGTTAGTTGGATTTTTTGTTTGTTTGTTTGCTTGCTTTTCTGTTTGTTTTTGATGTGGTTTGTTTTTTGTCTAAAAATCATTCTTTACCAGGTATCTCTGAGTGCATATATACTTGGTAACTTGAAGACAGGTTTCATCACATTCTTTCAACATCTATCTGTGATGTGACTTCTCAGAACATCTAAGTGTGAGATACGAAAGGGGAGAGAGAAAATGAGAGAAAATGAGATGTATGGTGGGAAGGAGGGAGAAAGAGAAAACCGAGAGAAAGATAGAAAGATAGCGTGAAAAGCTGTCATGGTTTTGCTATCTGAGGATATGGTGAGAAATATGCTTCCGGTTTGGATGTTTGTTCTTAAGAATGTTTTCTAATTACAATATTTCTTCTCTTTTCTCCCTCTAACTTCTCCCACATATCTGTCCCTTTAATCTTTCAAATCCATGACCTCTTGTCATTCTTATTTGTTGTATCCTCAAGCATAGTATAGTATGCTCTGGCTTGATTTTCTTTCTTCTTTCTTCTTTCTTTCTTTCTTTCTTTCTTTCTTTCTTTCTTTCTTTCATGTCTCACTGTGTTTCTTTCATGTGTGAATAATGTATACTTTTGTGTATGTGTGTGCGTGTCTGTCTGTCTGTTTGTCTGTCTGCTTTGGTTTCTTTTGCTGTTTATGAGAATTTATGCTTGGTGGTTCAGACTCTGGAGGTCCCCAAGAGTCCAGGTTAGCTGACTCTGTTGGTTTTCCTGTGGAGTCTTTATTCGCTTTGGTTCTGTCAATCCTTCTAGAAGTCTTTCACAAGATGCCCCAATTTCCATTTAATGTTTGATTCTAGGTCTCTGTATTTGTATCCATTGGCTGCTGGGTTGAGCCTCTCAGAGGACAGTTATGCTAGGCTCCTGTCCGTAAGCATAACAGAGTATCATTAATAATGTCAGAGATTCATTCTTGATCATGAGATAGGTATCAAATTGAGCCAGCCATTGGTTTGACCATTTCTTCCACCTCTATTCCACCTTTGTCTCTTCACATAGTTTAGGCAGAAGACATTTTGGGTGAAAGATTTTCTAAGTGGGCTGCTCCCCTTATCCATCCACTGGGAGTTCTGCATGACTACAAGAGTTAGCCATTTCTGGCTCCATAACCCCAATGCTAGGAGTATCAGCTGGGGTCACCTTCATAGACTCGTTGGTGCCTTTTCAGGTCCAGGTTGGTGGTGATTTGAATATACTTGGACCAGGGAGTGGCACTATTAGGAAGTGTAGCCTTGTCAGAGTAGTGTTAGAGGAAATGTGTCACTGTGTGATTAGGCCTTCTTGATATCCTTCTACAAGCCACACATGGGAGCTAGTCTTCTGGGTTTTTTTTTCTTTTTCTTTCTTTTTTTTTTTTTTTGGCTTTGGAAAAAGATGTAGAACTCTCAGCTACACCAGCACCATGAAAGCTTGTATGCTGTTATGTTTCCTGCCTTGAGGATAATGGACTGGACCTCTGAACCTATAAGTTAGGCCCAATTAAATATTGTCATTTTTATGAATTGTTTTGGTCATGGTGTCTCTTCACAGCAATTGAAACTCTAAGACTCCAGAACATCTTAGAGGTGCCTCACCTTGACAACTGCTAACTTTCATTCTCTCTCCCTGCTTTCCGCATATCTGACCCCCTTGCCCAGTTCCTCTTCCCACACCCTCTCCTACCCAGTTTGCATCCTCCAGCCACCTAAGATATCTATTGTATTTCTCCTTATGAAAAATACTCAATCATCTTCCCTTGGACTCTCCTTTTTATTTGGCTTCTTAGAGTTTGTGAATTATAGCATCATTATTCTGCTATTTATGGCTAATATTCACTTATAAGTGAGTGTGTTTCATTTTGTGTCTGTTACCTTCCTTGGGATGATATTTTCTAGTTACATAACAGAATGTCTGCTTATAGAAAAATGCAAATAGGTCTATATCACCCTGTACAAAACTCAAGTCTAAGTGAAGACTTTGACATAAAACAAGTACACTGAATCTAATAGAACAGAAAGTGAGATATATCCTTGAACTCATTGGTAGGGGAGAGAATGTCAGAACAGAACACTAAGATCAAAAATTAGTAAATGATACCTCATGAAGTTGAAAACCTTCTGTAAGGCAAAGAACAACACTGTCAATAGGACAAAACAGTCTACAGATTGGGTAATGAACTTTCCCAACCATACATCTGACAAAGGGAAAATATTCAAAATACATGGGGAAGAAAAACTCAAGTACCCAAATACCAACTACCCAAATATGCCAATTTTAAAAAATGGGATATAGAGCTATACAGAGAATTCTCAAAAGAAGTAACTCTAATAGCCAAGAAACACTTCAATAAATGTTCTACATGCTTAGTTATCAAAGAAATTCAAATCAAAATGACACTGACATTCTACCTTTCACCTATTAGAATGGTTAAGATCAAAACCTCAAGGGACAGCACAGAGGATGTGGAGCAAACCTCCTCCAGTGCTGGTGGGAGTGCAAACCTGTACAACTACTCTGAAAATTAATTTGGTGGTTTCTTTGAAAGTTAGAAATAGTTCTACCTGAAGACCCAGCTATCCCATCCCTGGACATATATCCAAAAAATGTTACACCATCCTACAAGGACATGTGCTCAATTATGTTCGTAGCAATTCTGTACACAATAGCCCCAAACTGGAAACAACCCAACGTCCCTCAACTTAAGAACAGATACAAAGATGTGGTCCATTTGTATGGTTGGTAAAGCTCATTACCCAATCTATAGGCTGTTGTTTTGTCCTATTGACAGTGTTGTTCTTTGCCTTACAGAAGCTTCTCAATTTCACAAGGTATCATTTACTAATTTTTGATCTTAGTGGTCCGTTCTGACATTCTCTCCCCTACAAATGAGTTCAAGTCTATATCCTACTTTCTGTTCTATTAGATTCAGTGTATTTGTGTCAAAAAAACCAAAATCATCATGAATTTTGCCCTTTTTTTAAATTTAGATTTCTTCAAACTCTGAAAGAGGTATTGTTGCAAGGTTTCTGGCCTTTTTCTTCCTACCAAACCTTCTGTGACACTAATAAGTACCCTTTTCCTGAAAATAAATGGCAATACACAAACATGTTATTTGATAGGAATGACTAAATTTGAATATAAAATTAATGATGATAAAAGAGTGGATTAATTTTTTTACATTTGGCTCTTGACATACAAAGTTTTTCAGGATAATAACAGTACAGATCCAGAAGCAAGTACAACACTTTTGACAGGAGATTTATAGAGGAAACTAAAATCAAGTAACTCTGTGACTGACATGAATATGATTTTAGCACACTGGCAATTAGTGTTTAATATCTTTTAGTTCAATCTACTGGTTGGGATCATCCTGGGTTTAAATTTTGATAATTTTTTATCATGATGATTTTGACTTAATTTTCATGTTTTAAAAATATTTAAACATGAATTATCCTAGTTATACAGCTTAGGAGCTGTTCTTTAAATATCATCCCTAAGATAAGTTTATCATTCACTGAATATACAGACTCTATGGCACAGCCCTGTGTACTCTCTCTTTATTTTACCACTTACTATAGTAAATGTTGCAGTTAGTCATAACAAAATCCCAAGTAGAAATCTAATATAGATAGTAATGTAAATGTACATACATATGCCAGACTGAAGAGAAATAACAATAATATAATAAACATAATGTGTATTCTCCTAATAGTTTATTTCTTTTGGAAATATAATAAAACATGAAATATTTACAACATGTATGAGTTAAATTTCTGCCATAACAGCAAATAGTGAATTAACAGTATTCCAAATCGAATAAAGAATATAAAAGAAAATTTATATGGCTTTTATAACTTAGCTGACAGAAACATATGAGAATTGTCTTATAAAAGTGACGCTGTTAATTATAAATGCCCTGTCAGGAGAGATGAATGCATGTCAAATCATGATGGAATAGGGTCTCTGCTGTTTCTCTCATCTTATCAGGCAACGATCCTCTTTTAAAGTTTATATTAGTAATGAAAAAAGAACTATAAATTTTAAAGCATGGCTATGGATATTCATTGTAAGGCATAGAATGGTCAAAAGATTACATCAATTAGGGTGTTCATTGTAAATTTTATAAAAGTATATGTATGTATTAAACATGTTTAGAGACAACTTTCTGTTCTATATTAATCATCATATAACAACAAACTAAAGTAATTGCTTGGACATTTTGTTTTTTTGATGATCGAGTTAATATTTCAATATTAATTAGCTTGCGACTATTTAGGTTTCGAAATTTTATTTGTACATTCTGTGGTTGTTCTCCAAATATAACATAAAGCTTTCATTGAAATTAAGAATATATAATAATAGTTTGTCAGTTTCAAGTATTATGTATGCTTTATACCTGTCAAATTACATAATTATATACATATCTAATTACCCTTTATTAATTTTCTGTGTAAAACAGGGACATAGATACACAACTCTGTACTGTACCTGAGGGAGACTAAGTGGACTCAAGGACAATGAGGTACAAAGTCTTTATTACACTGCTAAGAGACAAATGAGATATTTCAAGCTATTATCATCCCCATTAACAACATCTGACATTTTAACATACTTCCAAGTTGTAAAGGAACTAGGAATAAAGTGTTTAGTGGACAAATTTGAGAAGTAAGGCTGTTACAGTTCATGAAGGGAAAATCAGATTATTCTCCCGAGGCATTCCTTATTGTCATGGAGAAGTCATATTATATAAAGAGTTCAAGTATCTCTTCAGTTTACTATGGCATTTTAAACATGAATCATACATGCATCTTTGAATGCAGTATATTTATCTATATATTGCCTGATAAAATCATGAATTAATAGAATATGTGATATTTAAAACAGAAATTAAATACACTTTAATTAGCATGATGATAGTCAGAGGTTTTAATTGTGAGCTGTGGCAAAAACACTTTGAGAAAAAGAGACAAAAAGAAAATGGGAAAAGTAGAAGAAAGAAAGGGAACAGACACAAGTAACAAGTGAGGCTAAGAAGAAGGGAGGGAGGAAGTGTGGGAGGGAGGGAGAGAGAATGCAGGAGGGACAGTGTGGATGAAGAAGCACAGAGAATCGACTTCTGTTTGGAGGATAGCTGTAGGATAGCACTACTGTCAGAGTGTGCAGAGCGTGGTCCTGGTAGTGAAAGGATGTAAGATTGGTTTCCTGAGTTTACTTCTGACTTCCTATGCCCTCTGTTTTCTCTGCCTTAAACATGTCTTGTGGTATCTTTAATGGACTTTGATCTCATCTGGGAAAAGATGATGCAGGAGGCAGCGTCGGCCTCAGCTCTAGTCAGCACTTGACAGCAAGCGCCATCAATTTCTCACATAAAGTGTTGGAGTATCCTTTTCTTGGAAACTTAACAATTGACTGGTCAAATTGTAAGAAAATATTGTAAGAAAAATTGTAAGAAACAGTTTGTGGTGCCTTTGGGAAATAGCCTGACTGCAGTGGCAGACCTCTGAGGTTTATTACATTCTTTGTTTTAGTAGTGTGGCAATTTTTAGCACATTTTTTCTTCTTTAAAAAAAATACGTATCCCATTTTGAAATAATTTGAAAGAAACAGCATCTGTTACTTTCCTCAGAAAACCCATCTTTCTGAATTTATCACTCACACTGTGATATATTTTCTTTATGAACAGCCACTTTTCTAAGAATCTTACAAGTTATGTGCACCACAAATCCAGCCTCCTTGGGGCTCCTACCTAAATTTCCCTCTTTTTTGCTGTAGTGAATTCTGCAAACTCTCATTTTGTATTGTGGAAAACATGTGAATGTATGAGGGAGGGGGCCAAGACCAAGAGACCATGTGTGATACAACTATGTTAAGCACAAATTTTATGCATTTATCATGCCAAATATTTATATAACCTAATTCAATGCTTTACATATTTTAACATTTTTCTAAAATGAGTACTTTGGAAAGATGAATACAGAATGTGTATAGTCTGTATTTTATGCCAAACTTAATAGACTTCTTGTAGCCCTGAAAACCTTATATGTCTATGTGTACTTGGGCAAAATTAAAACCTTACTTCACCTTAACTCTAAATAAATGAACATAACACAATTCACAAAATGGCCTTCATATTTTTGACATTGCCTCCATGAGTATTATCCCCTAACTATAGCTTTAAAATGATGAAAGGCAAAACCTGTGTGGTATCACAAAAAATATTTGAAAATATTTTAAATTCATAAAGAAATCAGTTCCTATCAAAATACATCCTAGTATGAAATGTACTAAAGATATTTAATGTCTATTATTATTTTGAATACACAATTTTAAGATATATTTCTGAGCATTTGTTTGTAAATGTAAAGTCTTTTAATAATAACATTTTGATTATTTAAGAAGCTTATAAAATTGATACATTAATTTTTGGATGAATGGTTTCAAAAAGTATTCTAAATTTTCTTCTTACATTATTAGACTTTTACTTACATTTACAAGGCATTTAAATTTTCTACTTACAGGATTGAATTTTCTACTACAAAAGTCACGTGTACAAAGTAAGAACCATAACAATGAAAAATATATATTTCTTTGAATTGTTTTTTGAGCTAATGTCTCAAAATTCTTAAATTCTCTACTGGAATCCAAGATGGCCTTGAATGCACTATGTAAATTAGACTTAAGTCAAACTTAGTGCAATTTTTCTTCTCCAGGCTCCCAATGAGTAGGATTAGAGGCATGAATATCTTCAAATTATAAATCTAAATTTAAAAATTTCAATTTAAAAATAAGATTTCAAATATAGAACAATATAGGTCTTTGAGTATAAAAGCAACTGATTGCAATAATCTAAAAGAATTATTATAAACAGTAGGCTTCTATACCTCATCTCACTGTATTAGAGCGCACTAATCCCATATGAGCAGCATTTGTTATTTACAATTCATCAATCATACACAATTTTGTAGCATTATGTTGGTAAATATTATGTGTCAGCTTGTAGGGTGTATTTGGATGAAGTCAAATTTATAATTGCTGTATGTAGAGTCAAGTTAATTATCTTACATTGAGAGGAAACCTGTGTAATCAGAAGAAGACTGGAACAGTACAAAAGCGACATGCTTCTTCAAGCAGAAAAGATTACACAGTAGACTCCCACAGGATCTGTCTGCACCATTAACTCTATATTGCCTATACTGGCTGCCCTTTGTTCTTTGGATAGCAACTTTATAGACAAAAGGGATTCTGTCTATAAAGGGCTCTAGCCCTGGGATAGGAAATGTACCCTCAATTCTTTTAGTAGAGTGGGTTGTTGATCTACAGGGCAGATAAAGGGCTTGCTTTTCTCCATAATTACATGAGCTAAGTTACAGTCAGTCAAAAATGAAGGGAGGGAAGAGGGAGGGAGGGAGGGGAGGGAGGGAGGGAGGGAGGGAGGGAGGGAGGAGGGAGGGAGGGAGGGGAGGGAGTAAATAAGGAAGGACAAAGGGTGATGAAGAGTGTGTATGTGCCTTTTTACACATACATTCTATTATTCCTTTCCCCTAGAGAACTCTAACAAATAGAGACATTGATTTTATATAATAGTATTTAATGTGCTAATAGCTTTTAAATGATCAGCCATGAGGGATCCTGGCAGAGTACTATAATGCTATTCTGTGAATAAAAAAATACTATCTTGTGATAACTTAGAAAATAGAAATATTACTGAAGATATGTAGATCAAATAATGTACCAGAGAAACTAATTACTAAAAAAATCCAACAAGTCTACCATTGAATAGTCTTACAGCTCTACTTCCAAAACCTTGCACTGACAGACATGACCCTTGTACCATAAGTGAGCATGCTGAAAACGCCTGAGCTTCTCTTATATGTACATTGAGAAAATGTTACCATGGTGGTGTTTGCAAATGCTGAAATTCACTTCAGAGTTTGTGTGATGTTCACTCTTAATATCTCTTCCAAATGATATTGTGTGTGACTTATTAGAGTCATAACATGACTAATCCTTAGAACTAGTTGGCCACAACTCAGAAAACAGGAAATTGTCCTAAACTACTCAACTCATCTATTTTCCTGTAGTTTCTGAGAAAATAATGCTAGCCATATTGATTGACTTTTGTCTGTGTTACTGTTGCTACAGTTGGCTGTGTATGATTTCTTCTATTGTTGTCTTATAGAACATAAACTTTGGACAAAATTTGAATAAAATGAAGAGTATATGGAAGGAGAGTTGAAGAGGCAAATTTTGATAATGAATTAATGAAACAAAGTGAATGGGGAAAAGGGTTCACTCAATTCATAGCCTAACTATCTGAACTATCTCTTTACAATACAATTAATTTATTTTTAAATATTTTCAAAGTAGTTTTTATATCATTTATCTTGATCATGTTCTTTTCTTTACCCAACTGCTCGAGATTCTTCTAACCTCCCTACATACCCAACATCCTTCTCACTCATGTGCTACCCATCTCTCTCTCCCTCCCTCCCTCCCTCCCTCCCTCTCTCTCTCTCTCTTCTCTCTCTCTCTCTCTCTCTCTCTCTCTCCTCTCTTTTGCCTCTCACAAAAAGGCAAAAATAAAACAAAAATGAAAATAAAGACAAGCAACCAAAAAACGTCAAACTAAAAAACAGAAAAACAACAATTCCAAAACTACACATACACACAGAGAAAGAGGTGGGAGGGAGGAGAAAGAGGGAGAGAGAGAGGATAGAGCCTATCGAGTGGGCTAACTGCTCCTGTGTATAGGTCCTGCCCTGGAGAATATATCTTAAAGTTTCCATCATGGTTCATGTAAGGAAACAACATGCTTACAGTTTGCAATTCCATATGCATAGTACATTTATTCTGCAGTTGCTACATTTGAGTATATATGGAAGTTTCCCTTGCAGTTTTGATTGATCACATTTCACCAGCTTCAATTTAACATCACACTTTAAAAGGAAAGGTACAGCTTGACGGACAAGGAAGAGGGGACAGGGAAATGCTACTAAGTTAGAGCAAGAACAAAATAGGAGTGGCAACAAAGTGAATGCACATCAAGAAAGGATTTTTTATTTGACACACTGAAAAGGTTCCAAGGATTTAAGTAACTAAGTGTACTTCCTGACATTTGTGAATCAGGTAGCATGAAAATGTCACAATAAGTTTTGGCTTCACAATGAACAATTTTTATTAACATAAGGAAAAAGTACATTATTATTTCTGAAATGTTTGAACTTCACCTATTTTTTTGAAGATCCAGTTTAAAATTCCTTCTCTCTTTCCAAGAAAAACTGAGTTGGCTAGTAATTTTCCAAGTGTTTGATTGGGTTTTATATTGATAATATCATGGCAATTGGAAAAGTATCATGAGGTGCACTTTCATTGCAGTGGAAATAAAACCTGTTAAGCAGAAATAATTTAACATAAGAGTATTCCATTTTCTAATGATTATTTCTCAATTGTTTGACTGTGCATTGTTTTCTTATAAAAATGTATACTTACAACATTTAAGGCAATTGTTTTCACTTATTTTCTACATCCCAATAAAACACACTGAAATATTTGGATGTTTTTTTTCCTAGAATATCTCTATGTGCATTTGAAATTCCTTTACATTTTGTTGGCATTTGTATTGTAGTTAGATATATACATACATTGTGCTGAAAAATAACTTTCAAGAAAATGATAAATGAATATATATATATATATATCTATAACACACCACACACACACACACACACACACACACACATATTTGCTTTTTGATTATAAAATGATTTCTAGACCAAATTGATCCTTGGCATACCAAATCGAGTCTCTTATACAAGAGTAGCTGTATAAATGAAGACCTTTAATATCCAATTCTAAAATCGAAAGTGAGTTCAAATGCTTTAGAGGAATAAAATATATTTTAAAGAAGGAAATTAAAACTTCTTTATGACTTTATTGCTTAATAAAAAAAATACTTCAGAAAGACTCTGAGATAAGTTCATTGTACACCATGTTGTTAACTTACCAAAGAATGTTCTACCTGCTATCATTTTAATAACATAAGGTTAGATATAATCCAACTAAATACATTCTAAACATTAAAGCAATGATGTCAGACAAACTCTTCTTTTATATAAAGATAATAAAAGAAAAGAACCATCCACCTCACATTGCACAACTTAGGTTCAGGAGACTATAGCTGCTGGAAGGGAACCTGTGGCTCCTTTATGGAAAACTAATCAAAGAAGGTAGAATTGACTCTTCACAAAAGGTCATCTCCATGTGTGTTGATTACTTTGCCAGTAAGGGATTGACATTCCCTTCATAATTTAGAAGATAGAGACATTCATAGACAAAACATTATTAACAATAAAGTATTACAGGGACCAGGAGTGTGTCTCAATGATAGAACATTTGCTTTATATATTGGTTCAAGTCTCAAAGCAGAAATAAATAAAATAACAAGTTATTATGTTTATATTTTAAAGGTGGAAGTTTTCTACATCCTCAATAAATGAAAAATAACTAAAATAACTAAAGATGTGTGTCTGGTTGTTGTTTTAATTTAACTTTCCTTACCTTTCCTTAAGATATATATATCTATATATTCCTTAAGGTAAATATAGTTAATTAGTTAGTTGTCAGGCCATGGAAGGGCATCTTGGTTCTTGGGTTGGCATGGGCCTGGAACCCGAGATGGAAGGTGTTCGGCCACACCCCCAGAACCCAGGGCCCTGACATGTGATTTAATCTCCCTTTAACCTGCACTGTCAGTCACAGATAGAGGGCGTGACTAACAGGCCTCTGACTTGAGAGATTTACATATTAATGAGTTATCTAAAGGGGAGGTACAGCTAATTAGGTTATTCCCTTCTCTTTTCCCTTCCCTATTTATACCAGCTCCCCTGGCTTTTCTGGGGGGCGCATGCATATCCAGATCCAACTATCACACCATGGACAATAAACTTCTCTTTAGGAACCCAGTCCACATGTCTTCTAGGGCCTGCCGCAGACAAGCTTCCAGCCTCTGGAATCCTAGACATTCTCCCTATGTGGGAACCTGCCTGTGGGGAAGAACAGGGACTCTGCCTCCCGCCCCCACAGGCCACCTCAGCCATGATCCTGGGACACTACCACGCAGGCCCAGGCCGCCCTGTGAGTGTTTTTTCCCACAGTTAGTTAGTTAGTTAGTTTGTTTGTTTTGTTTTGTTGCCTAGTTAGTTAGATTGATAGCTATTTATTGTATTTTGGAAATTTTGGAGTTAAATTTCTCAGATTTTGCATAATCTCAGTATAGATTTTGAGCTATAATAAAATATAGGTCAAAGATTAACAGAGTAATTAGATCATCAATCCCATGAGTATTTTTCCTGTGATCTACCAAGAAAGAATAACATATAGATATAAAGACAGAGATAGAGATAGATATAGAGCTAGAGATAGAAAGATATAGAGATATATAGAGACATACAGAGATATATAGAGATACATAGAGATATATAAATATTACATGTACAATTTGATTTGCTGTCTAAGCTTGTCATACAAAATAAAAATATTTCTCTTTTAGATTATTATTTTAAAATATACTCTAACTTTCCATAGATGCATGACAATTTTATTAAGTCAGGACAAAATATGATCTGTAAAGAACTGTCAGCAAAGCCCAATGAAGACCAACAAAGAGTAGCAAGGCAAACCAAGGGCAGAAAGTAATCTACTCTTTGGGTTAGACTTATGCCCTTTCCAAACATCATTTTTTTTTTGTTGTTTTTTGTTTGTTATTGTATTTGTTTCAGTTTTTGCATCTTTTCCAGCAAAACATCACATTTTTTTTTCCAGGTAGCTTCCAGAAAAATATCATGTGTCTGTTCTCAGCAAAATATCATCTTATAAAACAGTTTCAAAAAAAACAGCACATGACATAATTGAGTCTCCAAAGAAACCACAAATTTCCACTTCACTTCTGTCTCTCCATCTCTGCAGAATTTCTCAAAATCTTTTGGGTCCCTTATGAAACAACTAGACAAAAAACACTGAGCCTTTTTTGTACACCATAAAACATCTAAGAACATTGGTTTTTTATTATTATGAAAAAAGCCATTCCTCTCTTGAAACAAAGTCAATGCTTCATCAAACACAGACACATAAACCACACACACACACCACACACACACACACACACACACACAAAACTGCATACACACACCAAACACATGCACACATATGTCACACACTCATATACACACACACACCATACCACACACATATACACACCATGCACTCATATACACATATATATCATATACACATATATATCATATCACACACATAAACACCACATATAAACACACACTACACACTCATGCACACAGATCATACTAACAAACACATAACCTATACACTCATAAACACATACCATATCACATAGATACATACTACACACACATGTACCCACACAACACATACATATACACACACAGAACACATATACACACCATACTATACCACACATATACACAACACACACATATACACACCATATTACACACATGCACACACATACACATAAACATACATACCACACCATACACACAAATACACATACAAACCACACACACACCACCATAACGCAAAATAAAAACCACACTAGTTATTAATATCCAGCTCACTAATGTTACAGATGTGCAAACTTGATGTTTTTGAAGCTCATGAACCTACACTGAAATCACTTGTTTGAAGAAATCTGTATCTCAATCACATAAACAAAGAGAAAAAGAAAATCATTGTGTGCAAAATATTGCAATAAATTATGATAAATATCTATTGAAATTAGTAAGACAACCCTGATCTTATCCCTAGAATATACTTCCAAAGTTGTTTCTTTTGTATGTTAAACTGATGTGTATAGTTACCAACATTTTTTCAGAGTTTCCAATGGAATCGCTTAGAAAAATCAAGGTCTTATGCACATAATAGAAACCAGTAGTCTGGATCTGAAGTGGCTACAAAGCAAAACTTTAAGTGTCTTCAAATTGAGGCACACTAAAAACAAACTTGGAAAGCATATGTAACAACACAGCAGAATCTACATTGTATATATGAAGAAATGATTTTTAATTTAAACTTCAATTCATTTCCAGAAGAAATGGCTTTAGGATAATATAAGTAAATTTTTGGATCAAGTTTTTCTTCTAATTTACTTCCATTCACAAATCAGTTTTCATTTTCTACACATCCAACACATGGTTAAAGATTCAGAAATTCATGGAAGATTCCCCCAAATCAAAATTGAACTAAAAAAGTCATTAAAGCAAATTCTCTCATGTATAATTAAGAATAGAGAGGATGTATAGAATGCACTACAGAAAAATCCATAAAAGAAGTTATTTCTTTTTTAATTAATTGTTTTTTCTTCTAATTGAAAGCAATAATGAAATCATTAATGGTAATTGCAGTAATAATGCCCTACGAGCAGCTATTACAGGAGTGAGTTATGACTGTATGTGAGGGAAGAGGTTACTCATCTCACTAATATCATGTCACTTAATTTTCACAATATGTCCACATGTAAAATCCAGTCAAATACAATCTACCAAGGAGTAGCATAAATCGTTGATGCAAATATGCTGGAAACAGAAGCTTTTGAATTATTGTTTTTATTTTGATCAATAAGTATTATATTCAGTAATGATGTAATCTTACTTACATGTATTGAGAGCAAACCTTTAGCATGGTGCAGTAAAAATAAGCTTTTAAAGAGACAAATGTTACTATATTAATCCTATGTTAAGATACAGTATCATCTATAAATATTGCTGGTCTAACTGGACAAGCATGTCTATAATTCAACATGGTCTGCATGTAGAAGAATTCAAATATATCCATTTTTATCACCCTCCAAAAAAGATAACTCCAAATGGATAAAAGAACTCAATGTAAAAACATATACTCTAAATCTAGTAGAACAAAAGTTCGGGAATAGCTTGAACTCATTGGTACAGGAAACAACTTCAAGAACAGAAAGTAATGGCTTGGGCTTTAATATCAACAATTCTTTAAATGGGACTCATGAAACTGAAAAACTTCTGTACTGCAAAGGACACTGTCAACTGGACAAAATGGCAGACTACAGGTTGGGAAAGGAAATTCACCAACCCTTCATCTGACAGAGGGGTAGTATACTAAATTTAAAACGAATTCAAGAAATTATACACCAACAATCCAAATAACACAATTTAAAAATGGGGTACAAAACTAAAAAGAGAATTTTCAACGAAGGACTCTTGAATAGGCTGAGAAGCACTGAAATGTTCAACATCCTTTGTTACAGGGAAATGCAAATCAAACTAACTCTGTTATTTCACATTATATCCATTAGAATGACTAAGATTAAAAACTGAAGGGATATTACATACTGGCCAGAATGGCAAGGGTAACCCCTCTCCATTGCTGTTGGGAATGCAAACTTTTACAGCTACTCAGGAAATCCATTTGACGGTTTCTCTGAAAATTGGAATACCTGAAGACCCTGCTATATCACTCTAGAGTATATAAGCAAAAGATACTCTACCACCCCACAAGGAGATGTCCTCAACTATGTTCACGGCAGCTTTATTCCTAATAGCCAGAAATTGGAAACAAACTAGACGTGCTTCAACTAAAAAATAGATCAAGAAAATGTGGTTTGTTTGCACAAAGGAATGAATACTCTCAACAATTAAAAAGAAAAACATCATGAATTTTGAAGGCAACTGGATGGAACTAGAAAATATCATTCTGAGTGACATAAACCAGACTGAAAAGGACATGCTTTGTTTGTACTCACTTATAAGTGGCTATTAGTAATAAACAATCTTAGCCCACCCTCCTAGTACCCCATCCCACAGTTCCTCCTCCCTTTTGCCTTGGAAAGTGTGCCCCCCCACGCCGGCTACCAGGCCTCCCGCTTCCCTGGGACATCAAGTCTCTCCAGAATTAGGTGCATATTGTCCAACTCAACTCATACCAGGAAGTCCTCTGCTATGTAAGAGCCAGAGGCCTTAGAACAGCCTGTGTATGCTGCCTGATTGGTGGCTCAGTCTCTGGAAGCTCCCTGGGTCACAGTTAGTTAAGACTGTTGGTCTTCCTATGGGGTTGTCCTCCCCTTCAGCTTCTTCAGTTCTACCCCTGGAACCCTGTGGAATCCCAGAGATTGAACCACCAACCAAAGAGTGAGCACTGGCTGGACTTAGGACATATGTAGCCTATGTACAGATTGATCTTCATGCAGGTCCCCCAAAAACTGAAATGTGAGCTGTCCCTGAATCTGTTGCCTGCCTGCTTTTGGATCCTATTCACCTAACTGGGCTGCCTTCTCTGGCCTCAGTGTGAGAGGATGCAACTAGTACTGCTGTGACTTGATGTGCCAAGGGGAGTTGATACCTAGGCTGTTTTCCCCTTTTTAGAGAAGAAGGAGTAGTGGGGGTAGGACCTGTGTGATGGGGGTACTGGAAGTACTGGAGTATAATATTGTGATCTAAGGTGAATAAATAAATTAAAATTATTTCAATGCCTTATAATTATTAATAAATTGTTACAACAGAAATTAGCATTAAATTTATATTCAATTGATTAATTGTGGGGTTGTAGTGTGCATGTGGGTTCATTGGGTTGAATTATTTTTCCTGTGTCTGACCTTCCAAGGGGTTAGGGCCGGGGCTCAGAGAGGCAAGGGGCAGGAATTTGATGTGTTCACTCGATGCTTGTGCCAGGTGGACATCAGGCTGTGTGAAACCTGGGAACTCCATTAAAGCTATGGGGAAACACAGTCTGAAGTCCTGCATGGAGGGGGATAAGCTCTGGCTGTGTGTGGGGATGAGACTCTTGGTCATGGGGACTTGCTTGGCTGGGTCACAGCTGGATCAGCTTGCTTGTTTGGGTGGCTGGGCTCCAGGGCTAGGAGATTAGGCGGTGGCTCAGTAGTTGAAAACCTTCTCCATGATTCCCTGCGGCGGCGGGTCGAAGGAAGAGATATAGTCCCATGGCCTTAAAATATTTATTGTCATGGTGGAAAATGAATGAAACTACATCCCAGTATTCTCAGGACAGGCCTGAGGTTAAATATCCTTTCTAAGAAGGAGTTTCTGGGAAGGAATGCTTAATTGGCTATGCCCTCTGGCCTTTAGGTATCTCATTAACATGGAGATTAGTCTTGAGACTCCTTGACCTCCTGTCAGGAGCCTGGAGTCTGGGAGCTATCCCTTTCAGGGAAATCTGTGGGGTCTCTAACATGCGGGGTCTCTGGGGGCCATCTCTAGCTAGTGCTCCACCAGAAACAATGCTGTCCTTTCATAATCCTAAAATTAATAAATAAATGTTTATCAGTATTTGTTATATCAACAATATTGTCACTCTCCCCATGGGACCTCAAACTTGTCCAGCTCCTTCAGTCTTCTCTCTAACTCCTCCATTGGGGATCCTGTGATCAGTTCCATGGCTAGCTGTGAGCATCTGCCTCAGTAAATGTAAGGATCTAGCAAAGCCTCTCAGGAGACAGTTATATCAGACTCCTGTCAGCATGCATTTCCGGACATCCACAACAGTGTTTGCATATGGTGATTGCATTGGGGATGGATCCCCAGGTGGGGAAGTTTCCAGACAGCCCTTCAGTCTCATTCAGTCTGTGTTCCACACTTTGTCTCTGTATTGGTTCCCATGAATATTTTGTTACTCCCTCTAAGAAGGTCCAAAACTCCTACACTTTGGTTTTCCTTCTTCATGAGCTTCATAAGTCTCTGAGTTGTATATTGGATGTTTCAAACTTTTGGACTAATAACCACTTATCAGTGAGTGGATACCAAGTGTGTGCTTTTGTGATTGGGTTACCTCACTCAGGATGATATTTTCTAGTTCCATCGATTTGTCTAAGAATTACATTATTTATTGTTTTAATATCTGAGTGTTACTCTATTGTGTAGATGTACCACATTTTCTGTATTCATTCTTCTGATGAAGGACATCTGGGTTCTTTCCAGCTTCTGGCTATTATAAATAAGGCTGCTATGAACATAGTGGAGCATGTGTCCTTGTTATATGTTGGAGCATCTTTTGGGTATACGCCCAGGAGTGGTATAGCTGGGCCCTAAGGTCCAATTTTCCAAGGAACTGTCAGACTGATTTCGAAAGTGGTTAAACCAGCTTGCAATCTCACCAACAATGGTGGAGTGTTTCTCTTTCTCCGAATCCTCACCAGCATCTTTTATCACCTGAGTTTTGATCTTAGCCATTCTGACTGGTTTGAGGTAGAATCTCAAGGTTGTTTTTATTTGCATTTCCCTGATGACTAAGAATGTCTTTAAGTGCTTTTCGAGTTTCCTCAGGTGAGAATTCTTGATTTAGCTCTGTACTCCATTTTTAATAGTGTTATTTGATTGTCTTGAGTCTAATTCATTTAGTTCTTTGTATATATTAGATTTAGCCCTCTATTGGATGTAGGATTGGTAAAAATCTTTTCCAAATCTGTTGATTGCCATTTTGTCCTATTCACAGTGTTCTTTGCCTTACAGAAACATTGCAAGTTTTTGAGGTCTAATTTGTCAATTCTTGATCTTAGAGCATAAGCTATTGGTGTTCCATTCAAGAAATTTTCACCTGTGCCCAAGTATTCAAGTTTCTTCCCCACTTTCTCTTCTGTTAGTTTCAGTGTATCTGGTTTTATGTCGAAGTCCTTTATCCAGTTGAACTTGAGCTTTGTACAAGAGGATAAGAATGGATTCATTTGCATTCTTCTACAAGCTGACTTCCACTTGAACCAGCACCATTTGTAGAAAATGCTGTCTTCTTTCCACTGGATGGATTTAGCTCCTTTGTCAAAGATCAAATGACCATTGGTATGTGGGTTCATTTCTGAGTCTTCAATTCTATTCCATTGATCTTCCTGCCTGCCTCTGAACAAATACTATGCCATTTTTATCACTATTATTTTGAAATACAGCTTGAGGTCAAGGATGGGATGGTGATTTTCCCCAGAAGTTCTTTTATTGTTGAGAAAAGTTTTTGCTATCCTGGGTATTTTTGTTATTCCAAATGAATTTGAAAATTGCTCTTTCTAACTATATGAAGAATTGAGTTGGAATGTTGATAGTGATTGCACTGAATCTGTAGGTTGCTTTGGCAAGGTGGCCATTTTTACTATGTTAATGCTGCCAATCCTTGAACACTGGAGATCTTTCCAACTTCTGAGATCTGCTTCATTTTCTTTCTTCAGAGAATTGAAGTTCTTGTCACACAAATCTTTCACTTGCTAGGTTAGATTCACACCAAGATATTTTATATTATTTGTGACTATTGTGAAGTGTGTCATTTCACTAATTTCTTTCTCACCCTGTTTATCCTTTGAGTAGTGGAAGACTAATGATTTGTTTGATTAATTTTATATCCAGCCACTTTGACGAAGTTGTATATCAGATTTAGGAGTTCTCTGGTGGATGTATTGGGGTTACTTAAGTATACTATCATATTGTCTGCAAATAGTGATATTTGACTTCTTCCTTTCCAATTTGTATCCCTTTGATCTCCTTTTGTTGTTTTTATTCTGTTTAGGTATGGGCCTTGAATTCCTGATCTTTCCAAGACTTTTGCCATGAAGGGGTGTTGAATTTTGTCAAATGCTTTCTCAGCATCTAGTGATATGATCATGTGGGATTTTTTGAGTTTGTTTGTATAGTGTATTATGTAGATGGATTTCCATATATTGAGCCATCCCTGCATTCCTGGGATAAAGCTAACCTGAGCATGATTCGTGATTATTTTGGTGTGTACTTGGATTCAGTTTGCGAGAATTTTATTGAGTAATTTTGCATCAATATTTATAAGGGAGATTGAGCTGAAGTTCTCTTTCTTTGTTGGGTCTTCATGTAGTTGAGGTATGAGCATAGATGTGGCTTCCTACATCAAATTGGGTAGTATTCGTTCTGTTTCCATTTTGTGGAATAGTTTGAGGAGAATTGGTATTAGGTCTTCTTGGAAGGTCTGATAGAATTCTCCACTAACATCACCTGGTCCTTGGCTATTTTTGGTGGGGAAAATTTTAATGACTGCTGCTATTTCTTTAGGGGTTATAGGACTATTTAGATGGTTTTTCTGATCCTGATTTAACTTTGGTACATGGTACCTGTCTGGGAAATTGTCTATTTCATCCAGATTTTCAGGTTTTGTTGAGTATAGGCTTTTATAGTAGGATCTGATGATGTTTTGAATTTCCTTTGTTTCTGTTCTTCTGTCTCCTTTTTCATTTCTGCCTTTATTAATTTGGATGCTATCTCTGTGCCCTCTGGTTATTCTGGCTAAGGGTTTATCTATCTTGTTGAATTTCTCAAAGAACCAGCTCATGATTTTGTTGATTCTTTGTATAGTTCTTTTTGTTTTATCTGATTGATTTCAGCCCTGAGTTTGATTATTTCCTGTGGTCTACTCCTCTTGGGTGTATTGCATTTTTTTTTTCTAGAGGTTTCAGGTTTGCTGTCAAGCTGCTAGTGGGTGTTTGTCCCTCTTCTTTTTTTTTGTTTAGGCACTCAAGCTGTGAGTTTCCCTCTAGTACTCCTTTCTTTTGTCCATATTGCAATGTTGTTCCTTATTTATTAAATTCTAAAAGTCTTTAATTTCTTTCTTTATTTTCTCTATCCAGTTATCATGAGATAAATTTGGTCAGTTTATTTCTGTTGTATTGTGGACTTTACCATTGTTTTGTTGTTACAAAGATCAGCCTTGTCCGTGTGATTTGATAGATACAGGAATTTTTTTCATATCTTAGATCTGTCAAGAACAACTTTGTAAAATTATATGATCTATTTTGGAACAGGTGCCTGATCGTGCAAGAAAGTAAATATTCTTTTGTTTTTAGGATGAAAGTCTGTTGATGTCTGGTAAATCCTTGATTCATAACTTCTCTTTTTTAGTGTCTCTGTTTAGTTTCTGTTTCCATGAATCTGTCCATTCTTGATAGTGGAGATTTAAAGTCTCCCACTTTCATTGTTTGAGTTCAATGCATGTCTTGTGATGGCTTTAGTGCAATTTTTTGTACATGTGCTTAGCTTTGAGTTTCATAAATTTAGCAAATTCGAATTGAGATTTGATCTCTGAGTTAGTTTTCCTCTAATTTGATAAGATTTGTGACCTTCTTATCTTTTTTGATAAGATTGGTTGAAATTCGATTTCATTCGACATTAAAATGGATACTCCAGCTTGTTTCTTGAGATCATTTGCTTGGAAAATTGTTTCCAGCCATTTACTCTGAGGTAGTGTCTGTCTTTGTCACTGAGGTGGGTTTCCTGTATGCAGCAAAATGTTGGGTTCTGCATAATTATCCAGACCATCAATCTCTATCTTTTTATTGGGTAATAGCATCCATTGATGTTAAGAGATATTAAGGAAAAGTGATTGTTGCTTCCTGTTATTTTTGTTATTAGAGGTGGAATTATGTTTTTGTGTCTATCTTATTTTGGGTTTGTTAGACAATGATTGCTTTCTTGCTTTTTCTAAGTGGTAGTTTCCCTCCTTGTGTTGGAGTTTTCCCTCTATTATATTTTGTAGGGCTGGATTTGTGGGAAGATATTGTGTAAATTGGTTACGTCATGGACTATCTTGGTTTCTCCACCTATGGTAATTGAGAATTTTGCTGGGTATAGTAGCCTGAGCTGACATTTGTGTTCTCTTAGGGTCTTTATGGTATCTATCCAGCATCTTCTTGCTTTTATAGTCTGTGGTGAGAAGTCTGGATGTAATTCTTATAGGTCTGCCTTTATATGTTACTTTACCTTTCCCCCTTACTGCTTTAATAGTCTTTCTTTGTTTTATGTATTTGGTGTTTTGATTATTATGTGATGGAGGAATTTCTTTTCTGATCTAGTCTATTTGGAGTTCTGTAGGCTTCTTGTATGATCATAGGTATCTCTTTCTTTAGGTTAGGGAAGTTTTCTTCTATAATTTTATTGAAGGTATTTACTGGCCCTTTAATTTGGAAATCTTTGCTCTCTTCTATACCTATTATCCATAGGTTTGGTCTTCTCATTGTCCTGGATTTCCTGGGTGTTTTGGGTTAGGAGATTTTTGCATTTTGCATTTTCTTTGACAGTTCTGTCAATGTTTTCTATGGTATCTTTTACACCTGACATTCTCTCTTCTATCACTTGTACTATGTTGGTGATGTTTGTGTCTATGACGCCTGATCACTTTCCTAGGTTTTCTATCTCTAGGGTAGTCTCCCTTTGGGCTTTCTTTATTGTTTCTAGTTCCATTTTTAGATCCTGGATGGTTTTGTTTAATTCCTTGACCTGTTTGGTTGTGTTTTCTTGCAATTCTTTAAGGGATTTTTGTGTTTCCTCTTTAAGGTCTTCTTCCTGTTTACCTGTGTTCTCTTGCATATCTTAAGGGAGTTGTTTATGTCCTTCTTAAAGTCCTCTATCATCATCATGAGAAATGATTTTAAATCAGAATCTTGCTTTTCTGTTATGGGGGTATCTAGGTTTGCTATGGTGGGAGAACTGGGCTCTGATGATACCAAGTAATCTTGGTTTCTGTTGCTTATGTTCCTGCACTTGCCTTTTGCCATCTTGTTATTTCTAGTGCTACCTGCTCTCACTGTCTCTGACTAGAACCTGTCTCTCCTGTTATATTGGTTGTGTCAGAACTCCTCAGAGCCTAACTCTTTCTGTGATCCTGAGATACTGGGAGTCAGGCTGCCTCTGGGATCCTGAAATCCTATTATCCTGTGTATATTAGAGCTCCTGGGAGTTCAGCTTCCTCTGGGTGTTGTAGGATTGGCTGCAGAGCAATTGCTCTGAGTACAGTAGATCGTCAACTGCTCTGAGTACAGAGGATCCTCTAGGAGGCATCAGGATATGGTGTCTTCTCAGGAGAAGACTAGCTAGGAATCTGCCCCAGCAGACAGCTACTTTCTACTTTTCAATCATATTCTCTTTTGTCAAATATTCTAACTTTCTCTATCTTTATTGTCCAATATTTTTGTTTCACATTATATTGAAAATATTCATATGTATATTATTTGTGAGTAGTTAGTTTATCTGTATTTTTAGAATATATTAGTCATATGAAAATTAAAAGTGTTCCTTCAAATGTTTAACAGGAGACCAAAACAAATATATGAGCACAAAATGTAATGCTTTTGGTTCTATCTTAGTGAAACTCAAGTGCTTGATTTAGCTGAACTACTCATATATAATATAAAATCTCTACAGGGTTGCTAAGTAATAAGTGTAAATCACCAAGCACACAAGATTTGATATTTTCTAGTTTTTTTATGACTTTAAATGCAAATGTTTATAAGTATTTTTCATGCCAGGCTTATATAGTGCTATTATATAGAGTCTTAAACTTCGAAATAATCAATTTGTATAGACATAATAATACCTTTATGCCTCAGTTTTCAGATAATAAGTATAGTGATTAGGAAAAGTACAGGAGTATGCCACAGTTCACACATTTACTGCAAGTTAAATTTATAACATTGGGTTTCAAATCAATACTTTCTTTGTAAATTACCTAGAATTATTGGGAGCAAAAAGCAATATTGGAACAGACAGGGTTAAACAGGTATGGGACAGAAGGGCAGGATAAAGGGTGAAATAAAGGATGGGATAAATAACACTAAAGATATTTTAGAAAAGTCATATGGTACCCTATTATGACAGAAACTTCCTAAAATATTACATATACATAAAGTTTATTCAGTGTATAAACAAACTTATATGGATTAAATATGGTTTTTCATTTGCATTGAAAATTCTTGCAACTTAACAAAACCTTGAACATCAGGCATTAGAAGCCCATTTTTGAGTTGCTTATCAGGCCTGTCCAGGGAATCCCAAAACATACAGGTTACTGCTATTGTCCTTTGCTGTTCCCTGGAGCAGAGGTTAACTTTCTATTGCTAATGACACCATGCACTTCATACACAGGACCCAGAGGTCCTTTAGTTGAAACTGACTTAAATGCATTCTCTCTGTGGAGTAGCTTTTATAGTCCCAGAAAATGCCATACAAGCTTCCAAAAGAGGGAAGCAACCAACAATCCTACTCAGTTGTGAGGCCTATGAACCACAACAAATAGCAGCATGAATTAATTACCGTAAGGGTAGAGTAGTGTGACATGCATACTATGATGTAACCAACAGTTCTTTAAGTAAATTAAAGACCCTCCAAACAAAAGGGAAATCATGCCTGGTATTAGATATCCAGTCAAATATTTAGGGCAAGTAAGATCATTAATCTTGAAGGAAAACCAGCAATTACTCGTTTACTAAACTAGACATTTCCTGTCAACATTTTAAATATGTGTCCTTACATTCAAAGATAAATGTCCTTACATTCAAAGTTCTTTTCCGTCATCAAGAAAACTTATTTTTGCAAATGACAGAGAACATTTCCAACAAATACAACTAATCAAAATATAAATATAAATATAAATATGGCTTTTATTTCCTCAGAGGAAGGGATAAGATGAAAACTGTACCCAAGCTTTACAAATACACATCTTGGGCTGAGCCCACAACATTCAGTACTCTGTTCTGGTCTTCTGCAAGACCAGAATTTGAAGGCTTCAACTTCTAGCGTCTATCTGCTAATCTAGGCCTGAAAGTTTCAGCCTCTGAAACTTGCTGCTGAATAAATTTGCTCTTTCTAGCTCTTTCTAAACTCTGGCTGGGTGGTACAGCTCAGCTGCTCCAGCTCAAACTCCTCACCAAGCTAACTGATTCAATCTGACTTCTCTCAGATTCTCACTGAATTGCTCTGCTTGGCCTCAAACTAACTTTAGCTATTCATTCTACTTTTCTAGTTCCTTCTTATTCTCTGGCTCCAACTGGCTCTGTGAACCTGCACTTCATGAAATGTACAAACTGAACAGAACTCACAAACTCATCTGAACTAATTCACTGATTCAACTCTCTCTCTCTCTCTCTCTCTCTCTCTCTCTCTCTCTCTCTCTGCACTGCATTTTAGTAGCATCTCTTTCATGTGCTATTCTTATGAGAGTTGGCTGTGTCCTATCCCTGACTCATTCTGTCAAATCTTTCTCTGATTTGTCACTTGTGTGTCCCTCAGTTAGACATCACTTTTAAACATAGATGCTTCCTTCTGCAAGCCAACTCTACCTTCATTGTTTGGGATTAAAGGTGTGTAAAAGGGTGTATCTGTATTTCAGGTAGAAAGATTCAAGGTTTGTCATTCCAGCAGGATCACACAGACCTAGAAGGTCTTTAAATGTGATCCTGTAAATCAGCTATACTGCTGGATTAAAATTTCTCTACAGGTATGTAGCCCAGTTTCAGTGGATAGATCTGCAAAACCACTCCCACTCCTAAGGATCAAGGATTTTTTCACAAGTGAGGGCAGAAAGAGCCAGAGAATTGGGAGTTTGTTGTGAAGCTATGCCTCCCAATCCTGTCAAAAACTATATTCATAAAGCTGCATGAACGTAAGCTAAACAAGAACAGACTTGTAGAAGTAGGTGGGATAAAAGCCACAAGGCCTAAACCTTAGACAAAAACTACAGTCAACTAAGGAACACTGAGAGTGAGAAGTCTTCACTCCCAGGGAGAAGATCTCCAATTACTATTCACTGAAGGATGCTTTTCAACTGAGCAATCTTTCCAGCCCAACTTTCAGTCCAAAGAGTGATGGAAGAGGTAAGTTGGCTCAAATTTATCATTTTTAGTTTTAATTCTTGTTCAAATGACTGCTTCCTGATATCAATGATTCCTAGGTAATTGAGAGATACTGCATACAAATACATATATTAGCAGATACTAGATGATATGGTTTTTCCAATTCTGTTTGACAATTCATGTCATTCAGTTTATTTTCAACAGGACTCAGTTTATTTTAACCACTGTTTTGTTTTGTTTTCTTTAACTGAGAAGTAATTTTTTTTTTCAGAATAAGAAAGATTTGTTCTTATAAGAAAATTACTTTCTATGAATGTTGTCATTAGGTTGAAAATATCTCATTGAATCACTCAATTATTTTACTTCTCTAGAAAATTTAACTAAATTCCATAATGACTGGGTTCAAAAATCAACCACAAGTGAAAGTATTCTTAAGAGTCAAATTTCCCCAGTTTCTATTATTTACAATTTTTACTTGAATATTCATCACTAGGCATCATAAGTTTTCACAAAGAGGAAAAGGTACCCTTTGGTTTGCTACAGAAAAACTCTTTAGTGTTCAAGTGTACTTCTTTTTAATAACATCTTTCCAGCATCTATTCATCTTTTTTGGAGAGACAAATTCTATCTCTCTCTCTCTCCAAGGAAAAAATTAATTTTTCTTCACATATTTTCATCACTATAACTTCTTTATAAGAGCTATATCAAACCTCCTCATGGCTCGTTTATTTTGCTCTTTTCAAAGTCATAATCTAAACTTGCTATGTTATTAATTGTTTATAATTACTACCTCCACTCACATTATTTCATCAAACCCTTCATTTGGATTTTTAAAAATATCATTCTATAAAGTCACCCTATGTCAATTCTCCCATATGCTCTATTCCCATGTATCTCTCCTAAGCACTCAGTGATGATAGTTTGTTGTATCCCTGGGTAAAGCAAAACTTAAGCAAGACTCTTAAGCAGTATCCTCCCTTGAATAAGCCAGAAAGTCTCTCACTTCACAACGTCCTTCCTGGAGAATCTCTAAATCAAGAATGTATTGTGGCTTTGAATTCAGAAGCAATGTAGTGAAGCTCTTTTTCTACCATCCTTGCATCTTTTCTCTATTTTTTTCCCAATGGTGAGATGAGACTTCTCAAATGAGATTCCACAGAGATATTCTTGTCCAGAAATCATTGTCAGAATAATTACTTCAATATTTTGAGGACAGGGGCAACATTGCTAAAAAGCAATGGTTCTACAACATTGCTACTGACATCATTCTCCCAAAGTAGCTTCCTAAACAAATGGCTTGTGCTCAGTGTACTTAAATTAAATTAAAGACATAGCAGAAAAACCTAAGTTTTTATAGTCTATGCATACATTTTGAATTTCCCATATTATTTAGAGTAATTTTTAAAGTTGGAAAGTTAGATTTTTTTCCAATAGTAGATTACCAGTGAAATTTATTATCTTTCAAATGTGGATAATGACTATAGGAAGTTTAAATGAAGTAAATATGAAAAAAGCATGAAGTACTTCATAAGATATATCATTACATTTTCATGCTTAACTGTATACTCTAATCATGTTTATCCCCATGCATATAATAATTTTTATCAACAAAAAAACCAGTTAGCTCCCCTAATATAGTTAACTATTCTCACACATAAGATGTATGGAGGGAAAAGCAATTATATACATAGCCACTGATCTCATTCTATGGCATTTTATTCCAAATGATTTTATAGTAAGGTAAAATCTAATAAGTCAAAAGAATATTCAGAAATACAACTCTTATCTGATCATCATTAGCATTTATCATTACTGTAAAATGTGGAAAAGCAAAGCAAAAACAACAAAACAAAACAAAAACCAAAACCAAGAAAACAACAACAAAACAGCATCAACAATAAATAACACAGTTACACTGCTGGGTAATTAAGATGATAAAAGCTTACAACCCCATTGCTATAGTGTCTTTTGAAAATTTGGTATTTAATTAACTCTTTAGATAAAAGATACTTTCTCCTATTCCACAAACCAGTACTCTGAACAGAAGCCTTTCCCGGCAGAAGAATATGTCACAGCAGCCCTTCCATCTCTTTCATAAAGGCTTCATAAACATCGTCCTTAGTTTGTACTAAGACAGAAAGTGAAGGACCAGATCTCGGCCGCTTTGGCAAAAGACACAGCAGAGTCATCCTCTGATGTTTTTTGGGTAACAGCAGTAGCCCCCTTTTCTTGGAGCACACTCTCAGTGCAGTGGGCACAAACCGTTTGACCTCTGCCTTAGGATTGGTGATCTGGGGTTTGGCACTGATGGTCACTGTGGCTTTCTTCTCGGTGGTGGCTCCACTGGCATCATCTGCCTTCGGTAGCTGAATGAGGCTGGGTGAGGCACTCAACACCCCTGGGTTGGGCAAGATTCTCATGCCAGGACAGGCTTCTGTTCAGAGTACTGGTTTGTGGAACAAGAGGCTCTTGATAAACTTAGAATGAAGAGCAACATCCACTGTCAGGTGTTTTCCAAGTCCAGTTCCAGGAGCCTCCTAATGTTTGCCTGTTGGGATCCCCTTGCACAAGATGTTTCTTTACAATAGACCAGAATGTGAAGCACTGCTGCTAACCCTGTTTCCTGTGACACCACCATCTCCTCCCTGTCTTCCCCTCACCATTTTGAGAATTCTGTCAGCAAGATCTTAGTTACTTGTTTTGACTCATGTGCCGTGGGAACTAAAGTAGAGAATCCTGGAGGAAAAGTTTATTTCATCTTGACTTTTGTGTTTGAGCTATTTTTAATATTTTCCTGCAAATAATTTGTAATATTTTCCTTGTAGTGAAATGGATTACAATATCATTTCATAATTCAAAAGAGGATATGTGGGAAGAAAATATACAATTCTGGGATTAAAGTTATTTACCACAAGCTAAACTCTTTGAGTGTTTCATGGAGAAATAAAATGTTTCATACCAATAAAAAAAAAGAAAAAAAAAAAAACCTTTCTCCAAGGATCCCAATTTACATGCTGACAATTTAGAACCAAGCATGCGAAAGTTTTTTTAACTGTTGTTACAATTGTCCCAAGCATAGGCTTTTAATGGTCCGATCCCCATGCTCTGTCACTTATGCAAGTATAACTGCAAACCACACTTTGGGTTTTGGGGGTAATAACATTCTGTGTAATAAATCTATGTAGTGCATATGCATAGTTCATCTGTATAGTACATCTGCATAGTATAACTGCATAGTACATCTTATTTGTGGGACAACAGATAAATACTGTGGATGCTTATTTACCCCAGCAATAACCTAGGCATTTACATGGCATACTTTGCTGATAAATTTAGGCTTATCAAGCTGAAGAATAAGTTCTAAAATAACTAGTAATAATGGTCTATGCACTTAATATTTTATAACAAATATATATCTTATTGACTGTCTTAGGGTTTATATTACTGAAATGAAACACCATGATCAAAAGACAAGTTGGGGAGGAAAGGGTTTATTTGGCATGCATGTCCACACACTAGTCTACAATTCAAGGAAGCCAGGTCAGAAACTCAAACATAGCTAAACCTTGGAGACAAGAGCTGATGTAGAGGTCATAGAGATGTGATGCTTACTACTGAATTGCTCCTTGAGGCTTGCTCAGCCTGTTATTTATTTATTTATTTTTATAGAACTCATGTCCACCAGCACAAAAATGGAACTACCCTCAATGGGCTGGGCCTTCCTGCATCAAGAACTCATTAAGAAAATCCTAAACCAGATATTATACAGGTATTTTTTTCAATTGAGATTTCTTTCTTTCAGATAAT
The DNA here is from genome assembly GCA_021653895.1 of Mastomys natalensis. NCBI lineage: Eukaryota > Metazoa > Chordata > Mammalia > Rodentia > Muridae > Mastomys > Mastomys natalensis. The sequence continues at coordinate 222,930 of JAJTUV010001015.1, read as the reverse complement.
GCTAGCTTGAATCAAGTTGACATAAAATTAGGTAGCACAATAACCCATTAAAACAATTATAATATGGGCATATCAATTCAATATGCTGCTTAAAAAATATACTGAGACACTATTACTTTAAAATCCTAAGATTAGAATTACACTACTAAATTTATTGCATCTGAAATAAGCTAAAATTGTCAACTCATTTTAATGGTAAAAATTTCAAGTTCAATTTTAATAAATTCATTTCCTAAGTATGAAAAGTTGTGTCAGATAAAGCTAAAAAGTGATCAAAACTGTCGTGGAACTCATAAAACTTCATTGTAGACAATATAACAACAAAGGCTAGGACTTCACTAATTTTTCTCAGTAAAGGTGATTTATTTTTCCATTAGTTACAATCATGAATACATAATTTCAGGTGGATTTATTTTTATCGAACACTTTGCACAAGGAATTTCAAGACATTGCTGAACTCTAAGAAGCATGTCAGTACAACCATCCATTTGCTCTGAAGATCACACTGCTGTGCTATGTTGACTTGTAGTATAGTATAGTATAGTATAGTATAGTATAGTATAGTATAGTATAGTATAGTATAGTATAAAAGTTTAGTATAAAACATTGCAGTATCCCTAAATGTAATATTTCATTGAAGTATGATTATTGATCAGCATTACTTAAAAACTTGATTATTTCATATAAAAAGTATAAAAGGATAACTATAAAAACCTAAATATTAACACAATGATTTTATAAAAATGGCCCCAGGAAAATTCTCAAACCACCCAGTCAATTGCCAAGGCTATTAGTTGCCTTCCTCAGGTTGATGGTAAGGCACTATTGCAGAAGACAACACTTAAATAACTTGCATCAGTAAACATGGAGAAGTTGTACTAGTGTTTTCTTAGGTCCTTTATCTCCACTTACTCATGTTCATGGTATTGGAAAGTACACTACCCAGTACCAGAGGAGAAAGATAAACACAAACCAGACACAAATCAGGCAATCTACCATTGTGACCTGCCTGCAAGATACACTGGTGGAATAGTTGACAGGAGAGTTCTTAGAGTAACCAATCACATACTATTTTATTGGAGCTCAAGTCTTCTCCATGAGACACAATCCATGCCCCACACTGGGTATCTAAGAACATAAGCATAGATTGAAAATGGACCTAGGGAAAGAGGAAAACTACTGTCCTGCTAAAGGATCATAACAATGAAATGACTCCTAATGATATTCTTCTATACACACATGGATGTGTGTCTTGCTCAGGCCTCACTAGAGAAACATCCTCTTACAGTAAATTGGAATAAACACATAAAGCCAAAACTCAACAATTGTGCAGTGAGTAAGAGAAAGTAAAATAGTCCTAAATGGGATGTTTTCATTAACAGCCCCTCCCTCATCCCTGTCTACTGTTGCCAATTCAGGGCTCAGGGAGTATTGTAGAAATCTAGTGGAAAGATTGTAAGACCCAGAGAGGATGGAAGACATCAAGGAAAAAAGGTTTCTAAACACAGCAGGACTGAAGTTTATATAAACTCAGAGAAACTGTAACAGCATACCTAGAGTCTACACATGTATAAGCCAGATAGTGTCCCAGTGCTGAGAGAGAAAGTAGATATAGCAATCATTCCTAACTCAGAGGCCATCACTAACTTATAACTGTTCATAAAGGCAAGTATAATTTTCTTCAACAGAGTCTCATTGGGTATAAAAACCAAGATGGACAATATAAGATAAACTGAATGCTACTTTTGTCATTTTGTTTGTTTGGTTTTTGTCTCATAATGCACTGTCTAGGCATGTGTGTGTGTGTATACTTACAAATTTTGTTATACAAATATTACACATATTTTGTTGTCTGGTTTTATTATGGGTTATCTATGTGTGTGATTGTGTGTTTGTACTTACATATGTGTTTCTTGTGCATTTTCTTTGACTTTCTTTTTCCTGCGTATTTTATCTTATTCTCAATTTTTGGTTATTATTATTATTGGTGGTGGTTGGTGGTGTTGGTGGTAGTATATGTCTGTTTACATTCTAATAAAATAGAAAAAGAAAGTATGCATTTGGGTCAGTGGAGACATGGAGAGGATCTGGGAGGAGTTGGGGAAAACCATAATCAGAGCATATTATATGAAAAAAAATATTTTCAATTATTATTTAAAAGGTTAAAAACAACCAAAAGAAAACAAGACAAATAAAGTATGAATAAAAAAACAAAGAGGTATGTGTTGTGGATAGCCTCAGCCTTGTATTTTGATCCTAGTTCCCAGTGGATAGCCCCAGCCTTGTATTTTGATCCTAGTTTCACTTTCCTGGGAGGAGCTGCAGAGGATGATTGAATCTGTACACAGGTGACATCTTGTAAACCTTCTGTCCAGTTAAAACCTATAAAATAAAGGCTAGAGCCAGAGATTGGGCAATAGAAGGGGAGGTGGAGAAAAAGGCTTAGGGGAGGAGAGGGTGAGAGGAATTTGATATAAAAGGTAGAGCAGAAGGGAGGCAGGGTAGAAGCAGGAGGAAATCAAAGGAGATGGAAGTCGACGGGGGGGGGGGAGGGGGGTGCGGGGGGCGGAAGGTGAAGGAGTAGGAAGCTGATGACTGAGGAGCTGGAGGTGGAAAGACAAGCATGCGGCCTGGATAAACCACAAGTTATAAGGGATCTCATAGCTAGGGAATAGAGTAGTGTAATGGCAAACCTGCCCAATCTAGGCATGCAATTTATACCATAATTATTGAGTTGTGTTTTCCTTTACTGGTCTCATTCTGGTAGGAGATTTTACCGCAACAGGTATGCTTTTGTTTCAACAAATGGAAAACATGTTAATGAAAGCATTCTATATATAAGAAGATGAATAAGAGAAATAGGACAATAAATCAAAACTATATTAACTGTAGATAAAAATGTTTAGTTTGATCAATACAAATAAAACTAAATATGTAAACAGAAAATAAAGTTATTCGATATGAAAGTTCATAGAATGAAAATTACATATGTATTTTACTACACTATAAAAGACTTGTTGGATTACTTATCCATCTACAGGAATAGTATCAAAATCGTGCACAATCATAGGCTCTTACTATTCAATTTAGTTTTATTGAACTATCTTAGAGTTTCCATGATGTGATAAAACACCACAAACAAATGGTTTTGGGAAAGGAAATAGTTTATTTTATCTTACAACTTAAAGCTGATCATCTAAGGAAGTCACTGAGAAATATGGGAGACAGGAATTGCACACAGCAGCCATTAGGGAATTCTACTTCCTGCCTTGCTCTATAGCCTGTTCATCCTTCTTCTTTTATAAACCCTAATACAAGCTATTCGGGGGTAGCAATGCCCACAATGAGCTGAGCCCTCCCACACCAATCATTGGTTAATAAAATGTGCTAGAAGCTTAACCACAGGCCAATCTGGTATGGAGGAAATTTCTCAGTTGTAGTTCTTGCTTCCCAGGTTGACAGTGTGTGTGTGTGTGTGTGTGTGTGTGTGTGTGTGTGTGTGTGTGTGTGTGTGTGGTCTGTCAGTCTGTCTGTGTGTGTGTGTGTGTTTGTGTTTGTGTGTGTATATATATCAAAGATACTGGAGGAAAATGTGCATTTAATTTTAGACACTTTACTTCTAAAAGACATATTAAAAAGCCAAATAGATTTCAGAGACTACCAAAAATTGTGTCAAGAGATCTGGAAAGGATAATTAATATGGCAACACTCATTATAGGTACACTCTCATATATTCAGATAATAAACAGACAGAAGCATGGTTTTCACATTGAGTAACCATGCAACATAGTATTATTAACATATGAGCTTTCTTTAAATGATATTATTTCCAAGAATTTTCAAACCAGAATCAATAAATAAGGATCACCTATCCAATATTCTTATTTTCAAATGATAATTTGGGTCTAAATGTGATATCGCCAAAAGTCCCCAGTACTCCTCACTGTGTAACCCTCCAGGAGATGTCCAGCCTCATAGACATGCACTTTCTCTCATCTTCCATGCACATCAAATATATCTTGCCATTGTGCTTTTTCTATATTAAAATTCCCATTGTATTAATCATCCAAATAGACTTTAAGCATCTCCCCCTCAACATATGTTCGTCATTGACATAAGATGAACTGATTCATTACTTACTCAATTATCAACACAATCTTGATTCATTGCTTACTCAATTACCAACACAACCTTGGTATAACTACTAGCCTTTTTTTCTACAAAATAAAAAATATCCAAGCTATCAAGTTTCTAAGATTTTCTTCAATATCATTTGGGAAATATTCAAGCCATACCTTATCTATTATGTGGTACATACATATGTGGTTTTGTCAGTGTACACTTTATCTATGAATTGTAGAAGAAAAGAATAAACAGGACAACAGAATGTATCCTTACATATTACAGAAGTTTCCTCAACCTAGAGCTGCAGAGATGTCCTAGATGATAACCACATACTACTCTTGCAGAGGGCTGAGATTCTGTTTCCAGCATGCAACTCAGGCATCCCACATCAAGCCTATAACAGGAGTACAAGTTTTTCAATGACCCCTTTTGGTCACGATTTGAATCAGACATACATATGATCTGCATACACACATGCAAGCATTCATACATACACATAACACCTCTTTAAAAATGTTTAAAAAATTTTCCTGAGGCAAACAAATGCAAAAGATACCAAAGCTTGGTAACTCATAGCAAAGCCATTAAAGACTAAGTTACAAAAAGAAAAAATGTGAATGAGGTACCTTTAAATGAGGGACAAGAAATCAAGAGACTGATTTCAAAATATGCATCATACAAGGCAGATGGCATTGGTGTGTAATGAAAATGACTAGTAACTAAAATTCAATATTTCTTTATCCCAAGTGTTTCTCAAAATAAAGTTAATGATGTTTCAGTGAGGCAAAAACTGTACAAAATGAATGGTCATCTATACCAAAGGTAGCAAAAAGAAAGGAAAATCACAGATGCAACTCAGATGAAGTGAAAGTGCTCACAGAAATATGTAAGGACGAATAAAACCGTAAAATGCTCAAAGTAGGGCTTAGTATCAATTAGTAATTAATATTCAAACACATAAAAATATTTTCTCATGTGTAAATTATTTAAAATTGAAATATTCCGCAATGATGATAAAGATTATGAAAGACAAGCAAACACAATTACTTTGTTTATCATTATTGACTGCATATAGATATATTAATTAAAGAAATAAGCAATACGGTCAAAAAACTTAGGATGAATTTACACTGACACTGCATACACTTCATGTAGCTGCCTTATCAGTGCACAAGAATGAGATTCCAAACTGAGCATTTGAGGAACCTTTTTTAAAGCAAGTCCTAAGAAGTTTCAAATGAAAAGAATTGCAGTTTATTCTGTTCCTGCAATAGAATTAGTCTTGCAAGCAGTAAGACAAAGGCAGAAGTTTGGCACATGTTTGAGCATAATCAATACACTGATAAGTAATCTACCAAGCAACTAAGAACAACATGAAGGAAATTTTCTGCACTGAATGATAAAGAAAACACCTTTTAAAAATACAGTTCAAATATTATACCCCTCCCAGTCCACCCTCTGACTGTTTCTCATTCTAGACCTTTTCCCTCTTCTCCAACTCCATGAGGATGTCACCACACCATACACCCCCTACCACAACAGACCTGGGGACTCCAGTCTCTGGAGGGTTATGTGCATCTTCTCTCACTGAGTCTAGACCTAGTAGTCCTCTGCTGTACATTTGTTGGGGGCATCATACCAGCTGATCTATGCTGACTGATTGGTGGTCCAGTGTCTGCGAGATCTTGAGAGTCCAGGTTAATTGAACTGCTGGTCCTCCTACAAGGTTGCCCTTCTCTTCAGCTTCTTGCAGCTTTTCCCTAACTCAATTTTCTGTCCATTTGGTTGGGTGTAAATATTTGCATCTGACTCTTTCTGCTGCTTGTTGGGTCTTTCCAAGAGCAGTCATGGTAGGCCCCTTTTTGTGAGCACACCATAACCTCAATAATAGTGTCAGGCCTTGGGGACTCTCCCTACGCTGCATCCCAATTTGAGCCTGTAGCTGGACTTCCTTTTCCTCAGGCTCTCATACATTCTCCCTGCAGTTCTTTCAAACAGGAACAATTACGGGTCAGAGTTTTTGACTGTGAGATAGCTACTCCATCCTTCACACGATACCCTGTCTTTCTGCTGGAGGTAGGCTCTACAAATTTCCTCTCCTAATTGAGATTTTCAAAGAGAGGTATCTTAGAGGAAACTACTTATTATAGAAGCATGTATTGTGAAGGAAATGTATAGCTATAAGGACCTACATCAGAAGCCTGATCATCAGTTATCTAGGTATTTATTACAATTACTGAGAAACAAAATGACAGAATTAATAAGACCAAAGATTAATGGAAATACAAAAAATATGAAATGAAAAGAAATTGACAAAACTAACACTTGGTTGATGCATTAATTAGTAAAATGCTAATAAAACTGATACTCTACTTCTCATGGATAAGTTTGTGGTTTTGAGTTTCTGCCAATTTCCTAGCACGCACTTAAATCATCTGTCTGGAAATCACTGCTAAAGAATTCCTGCTCTTAGTAATATACTGAAAACTGATGCTTTTCATTTCCTCTGAAGAAAACATCTCTCTGTCTCATCTGCTCAAAAGCTTTTTAAAAATGCTTTTCCAAGAAACAGATGACTAACATCATTATATTTGATGTGAAAACAGCTAACATCTGTGGCTGAAGGAAAAGAAATAAAATATACTGCAGAAAGAACGACTCCCATGTCCTGTACAAATTCTATTATATCAATTCTAATACTTACAAATAATGAGCTCTTATTATTTTCAGCTTTTGCCAAAAAGAGAGAGTGGGAAATAAAAAGCTTAACCCTTTCTTGCCATCATCTGTGTTAACAATGATAACTGGCTTTCAAGACTTTGATAGTGAGTTATTTGCAATTGCCTATAAACTAATTTTTCAGATCTATCAACTGTCCAGTGCTTTGCTCAAACAAAAGAAAATGAACCATTAAATTTTCCATCTGTTCATTACATGCATAGATGAACAGATGGATGTATGGATAAAATCACATCTCTATTCTTAAAGAAATCTATCTGGAAGTGAAATGTTGACTATTATTAAATAAAAAGGGAAGACATTGTGAGTGATCTAGCAAATGTATTAATAAAAGTGAGTTTAAAATTAATAATATCTTTTAAATGGAAGTATTTTTCTTGGTATGTAAACTCTATGGAGGTATTTTGCATGTTTCAAAATAAGCAGTTTGTTTCTCAAATCTATGAAATGAAAATTAGTAAATAGCTTTTCTCATCAGTCCAATATAAATGATTAATCATATTCATTAGTTTAAAATGTCATGTCTGAAAAGAAATGGCATTGTGGACGAAGGGCGTTTCCTTGAGAACACGCCTTCATTGGAATTTTGCTAAAAAATATAATAAATGATACATAAGAGCATATGAACATGAGACTAATTTGTCCTGCATAAGTTTAAAAGAGAAAAATAATACAAAACAGAATATTTAATTTCTAATGGAGTCCTGTCATTTGCATTATTTCCAAATTGAAAATTTTAGATTATTCTGTTGAAAGAAATTTAACAATCAGTGAGTACCTGGTTTGGTTAGTTGACTCAACTATCAATTTTTAGTTTTGTTTTGAGTAAATTTGAACACTGTGAATGTCTTGCCAAGGAATCCTAATTAATTTCTTTAAAAATATTGAGTTTCTACTATTACTTATTGGGTACCCTTAGAAATCAGGGATAGAAAAGAATTAAAGAGTAGGGTCTGAAGCCACAGACCTCAAAATATCCAGGGAGAAAGAGGAAAAGTTATACTTATGATGACATGGAGAATAAGAGAGATAAGAAACAGGCAAACAGCATCATGGAGGAAAATAGGAAGAAGAAACTAATTTGTTAATTGAATACCGAAAAGTCTTTTTTGGAGAAAAGGAAAACTAATTACCTAAATGCAAAGAAAGGTACATGTAATACTGGAACTATGGAAATGTCCATACTATGAATACATAGTTATGGAAATAGAGACACAGCGTAGCTAGAGTAGCAGTTAATTAGGGAAAATGTGAACAGATGAATTTTGACGTGAATTAAAGATGACATTTAAAAAATAAATATAGTAAAGGAATTGCTTTAGTCGTGTGAGAAAGGAGCCTTTGAAGAAATTCAACCGGACAAATTTGTGCCAATTTTTACATTAGTGTGATTATACGGACTAAAAATGTGGAACCTGATCTAGATGGCAAGAGTAGAGAGTAGTAAGGCAGCTGTTCAGAAAATTGCATTGTAAATAACAAAAGCCTGGGTAAAAGAGTAGCAATGTGGATACAAAAAAGTATGGTGGTTGTTTAATTAGGGAGCCTAAAAAAATACAGTGATCCTTTAGATTCATGAGATGGTGAAAAAGACAAAATCAAGATATGTCCCACATTGACAGGGTGAAATACTGGGGATCAGGCAGACTGTTAGTGTTCCCCAAAATAGGAAAATCATGAAGAAAGCACAATAAAAGCAAATTATGTTAAACTGCACCAAGTGGAGACATTCAGGAAACAATACACGGTATAATTATAATTGTATAATTATATTGTACAATAGTAAATTTTAATATTTTAAATGAGGAATTATGTTAGCGTGCCTGTACATTTCTAGTTGTAGGCATATTTTTATAGTGAGTGCTTTAAGGAAGAAATGGGACAGTATGGGAATGTACATAGTGACTGCATTTGAAAGAATGATGAATAAAGTTTAATAATGATCTCATAAAACCACCATGTTATTATGCAATGATAAGCAGAAAATAGTTTTGGTTCAAACAGTTTAATAATACCATGGAACATATCGAGTAGTAGGCTATAGAGACAAGATATCAGGGTTGGGTCTTGGAAAAGTTGGAGTGGTGGAATGCATATCATAAAAACAGTGTGTGCATGTGTGCATGTGTGCATGTGTGCATGTGCATGTGGGTGTGAAATTCGCAAAGCAGAGATAAACTAAGCTTTTAATGATATGGACTGTGATATTTATGCATATTGATAGTATAGGACATAGGATCTTGTTTTATGAGTTTGCTGGTTTTTTGCATTTATTATCTTTCTAATTCTGGTTCATCATGATGAATCTTAGATATTTACTATCTTCTAAGACAAGTGTTTATGACTATAAGCTTCCTTCAAAGCATGTTGTTTTGGTAACATGTAACAAACAGCCTCCCTTGTGAAAATATAAGGATTATCTTGAGACTAATATGCCTCTCTGAATTTGATATTTAACAATAATCATGTTTAATAAAGTTGATGCACAGTCTTCAAAACCAACAAAAGAAGTATTGTGGCAGTGCTAAAAGTATTATAGAAACAGGAAGTAATTAATTTACATTATTAACAAATGCAAAAATATCAAAAGGTACAAGATGTTGTATAAAGCCACCAGAACATTTTGTTATGCTTTTAGTAAAGACAATAACAATAATAACATTAACATTATTTAAGAACCTATTTTTTTCTTGTTTGGTGTCCTATCCATTTTAGGGCAGCAGAAAACTTAGGCTATGCTTCTTCACTCAGGATCAAATTGTTAGAATGTTCAAGTCCTACAATTGTGAAAAAGGGAGAAGGAAACATAAAAATTCTGCACTAAATATTAATATTCTTAATCCAGAAGTTACACATATTAATACTTTGGGGGAATGTCAAAGCCAACACAAGTCAGATATTTATACCTCCACTCAGACGGAGAGAAGTTCATTTTAAATCTTCAGAAAATGGAAGGTAAAAATGGAATGTTTCTGAAGTCACAAACATTAACACAATTTATACCAGAAACCAAATATTTTATTTACTTATTTTTCTACTCACTCATGGTTTCCTTTTAGTCTTGCCATTAAAACAAATGTGTCAGTTTCATTGGTTAAAAAATACTTCTGTGAAAATGTTAAATGCTAGTATTTAGATCAACCATGGGTGACTGTGGCTACACTTGGAAATCTATGAATTTAGAAAGCCATGTTATCTATTTCCCAAAACACATACAAGTAAGCAATGAAAGAAGAAATCATGAAAACACACAGTAAGCAAACAAACAAACAAAAAAAGCTTTTAAAATTAATTTGAAAAAGGAAATAACAAAACTCCTCTGGAGTCCATTTATCTTTGTCACTCTCTCCTATGAGTTAAAATGGTTATCAAACAACAGTGTTTTCTATAGATGCTGCAAATTTTTATCCCATTACTTTTTATGCAAATATAGCTATAGCCAAGAGTTCCATCATGTCTCACACAGGAATAGTCTCTAATAGTCCAAGGCGATTTTCCTGGCATCCCTTGTTGTTGTTATTGTTTGTTTGTTTTACAAATTTAGTTGTATTCTTATCAACTTGACTCTTTCCAATTTCATCCATATGTCACTATTTATGTATACATTTATTTTTAAAACTATCCATCTAATAGATGATTGAGATCGAGAATATATTAGTAATTCTATTATCAAGCATGTAAAGGGAAAATAATCAAATCAATTAATGTGCAAATTAAGATGTGAACAGAAAAATTGTGGAAATAAACAAATGGTCAATAAACTCGTGAAAACATTTTTGACTCCTTTACTCATGAAATACATGCCAGTTTCTTATGCTAAATGAAAAGTGAAGTAAAAAACTTCACAAATTCTATTTCACCAGAGTCAGAAATGTTGTGACAAGAAAGAAAAAAATGTAAGAGATTGAATGGAACCACTATAGGATACTGAGAGGAACCTGAGTAAATACCTTCACTGTGTAAATCAGCATGATGGCCCCTCAAGTTTGAAATTAGAACTACTATACTACCAAGCCATATGAGTTCTGTATATATACTAAAAAGAATTGAAGACAATTCTGTAAAGACATTCACATACCCATGCTTACTGTGCCATGATTTATACATAGTGGCCAAGTGACTGAATCAGGCTAGACATCCATCAACACCTAGATATGTAAATAAAAAAACATGGTAGATGCTATGGTCTTTTATTCAGACAGAAAGAATTAAAATATGTCATGTGCAGGCTAAAAATTGAGAGCATGTGATAATTGAGATAATCCATCCTAACAAACACAGGTATCTCATATTTTCTCATGTCCTGAATCTGAGTCAGGAAATAGAGCAGGAAAGCTAAAAAGGAACTACTAGCGATCAAAATGACAAAGTGAGTATAGAGGAGAATGAGGAAATGTTCAAAGCACATCCTACTCAAGTATGGATAGAGCATGTACAACCCATTACTTTGTACAATTAATATGTACTACTTAAAATGATATCTCATTATTCCTTCTGAAAAGTGACCATTTTGAGATTGTGTTTGATCTTAATACCCTAGGAAATGCAGTGCAGAATAGCCATTATACTCTATCTCCTTCCTTTTGTTACTTCGTTGCAGTTTGCACAGTTGTTAGAAACATGATTTGCCTCCCAAGCTGCAACAAAATATTTGACCAAAAGTGTCTTTATACAACACAGATATTTCTCATTTCATCCTTGAATAACAGTGTTGTATTTTCTGACCATATGGACATTGAGAACTTGTATATATGTCAGGATTTTCTTATGTTTATAACAAAGTTCTAGGAATCCATATTTATATATTTAGCAGGATATAGGATTTATGTTAGCAAATGTAAAATCAAATTCTCAGAGCTTAATGTAAAGATTTATATCCTACTTGCATGGTATTATTTTGTCTCAAGTCACAAGAGTGTTTATTAAACATTGCCATCACTAGCAGATATGAAACATCTGCTTACTAGACCACCTGTTACATGGCAGAAAGATGAAGAATGGAGATGCTGGCACTCCTCCCTGTTTGAGGTATCTTTTCTTCATTGTCAGTTGGAAATCCTTTGGTAAAGAATACAACCTTAATCTTTAGAGGAAATTTTCCAATTGGATAGCACAGGCAACATGCGAAAACCTTAGTTGAACTAAATATTATTTTTACTATTAATGTTTAAGGTCTGTGTAAATGAATAAGTTTCTGCATATTAAGGATAACTATTCAAAATAATAAAGAACAATAAACAAGAAAGAAAATTAATGATCTTCTAAAGATATTACCGGAAGAGACTAAAGGAACCTGTATATAGGTAAATTGTTATATTTGGAAAAGGGGAAGTAGACATTTTATTTTTTAAATGAAGAAATGAATGGACCAGAGAAGGAAAGGCAATGCAAATATATGAGGAAATTAGAGATTATTCAGAATGTGTTCCAAAAAATAAAATTTGTCTGAAATTATTTATATCTCATAAATCACAAGATATTTATAGCATAGCTAAGACTGAGGAGGTAAAACTCCACATAGTTTGGGTATCATTGTCCTAGTACACTTCTCTTTAGCAGAAATCCAGTGTACAGTGCATTTCACATTCCTTTCTAGGCTCAATAAAAAAGAGAATATTAACATGACTCTAACTTGTACAGTTAGAGTCCTAATGACCTAAACATAGAAAGATGGCAAACAAAGGAAAAAAAGGATTTTCCATGAGAATAGAAGAAGTCCTTGATTATTCCACACCACCTTCAGGATAATAGATTAGACATTTTAAAAACATATTCTCCTAAGGGAGAATTAAAAAGTAGCATTATAATTTCTTTTCTTTTTAATTTTTCAAAATTAGTTATTTTATTTACTTACATTTCAAATGTGATCCCCCTTCCTGGTTTCTCCTCTACAAACCTCCTATCCCATCCCCCTTTCCTCCTACTTCTATGAGGGTGCTCATATATTGAGAGTGGGATATTCTAGTTCATTTCTTTTGACTGATATTCGATGGTGTCTATATTGTACATAGTTAAGAGCTTCTGTTGAAAAAGACATAGCTCCTTTGTACATAGTAGAAGGGGTAAAGGTACTTTATTCCAATGACATTCTCAGATGTTATTTCTTTTGAGAGTTCTATCAGTTATAATTATTTAATGACATTTAACCCCTTCCTTCAGATATCTCCTGTGTCTTAGGAGTGTAGCTGCAGGTGCAGAATCTATCTAAGAGCTCATGTTCCCATGTGGCATCTCCTATATCAAATTTCCCTTGTTAGTCAAAATATTTCCAATCACACTGAAGCTCACCAAAAGTGTATATTCAGTTCAGGCTGAATTGGATTTGAGGATAAAATTCTCTCAAAGTTCTATATATGAGAGTAAGCTCAAATTCTCCCACTAGCCTACCAAACACAAATAAATAAACAAACAAATCAGCCTGTTGATCGCTTCAAAAATACTAATATTCAATCATAATGACGATTTAGTAAAATTCTTTCCTAAATAATCTGATAAGCTTATTTACTGTGTCTCTCACCTAAGCAGTTTTGAATCAATTGATTGACTGATTGCTGATAGGTAGATAGACAGTTAGATAATAGATAGATTGACTGATTAAACAAAGATGGATAAGTGATCTATGAAAGTTATATGATAATTTGTCAGCTCCTTGCCAGGAGGTCCAGGTGAGAGAAGAGATGTCTCAGTTCCTCCAGGGCTCTCTCCGGGGCTGAGCAAGATGGTGTGTGTCAACTGCCCAAAGGAAATATACCAGGCTGAGAGTCTTGTTGAACCAGGAACTCAACTTTATTGCATCAGCCTCTCACTTATATAAACTTGGAGCAAAGGGAGTGGAATTTTTGGTGGGGTGAGATGACTTAGAAGACAATGAAAGATAACTGAGGATATGGGGTTGACTGACAGGACAAATGGCAAAACTTTACATCAGCAACAGCGGGGCAGAGGCAGGGCCACACAGGTCTTGCTGAGTCACCCTGATGTGGAAGAGACTGAGACAGGTCTCAAAACTCGAGCCAGCCTCAGGCTTTCCCACAAGGCTGCAGAAACTCGAGCCAGGTTCGAGTTTGTCCTGAAGCCCCAAACCAGGGCTGAAATGGGGCCCAAAATAATTAGATTTATAAATATATGATTGATACATAAACATATAAATTATAGACAATATTTTATAGATGGATAATATATATAGGTAATTGTTATATAGATTAATATAAAAATCTATTAAGAAGTATAAAAAAAATCAAGAGCAACTTTTGATGTTTGATTCCTAATTCTTTATAGGTTATATTGCTTTTATATTGGGGGTCCCTGTTCCAGACGGCGTCCCATGACAATCTCCAGCTTGGCCTGGTGCAGGGGTCCAGGCCAAAGGGACAGAGTGTGAGCAGGGAGGAGAGATCACCTCTGCTGCTGCCTCTGCTCAAGTCTCCGCTGTCACTGCCCAGTCACACCCATGTGCTGCACCTGTCCCTTTGCAGTGAGGCTGTGCTGGTGAGGTGTTGGCTAGCTAGCAAGGAGGGGAGGGTTCTGAAGGCACTTTGGGAGAGCAGATCTCTTCCCAAGTATTACAACACTTTCGACAGAAACTCTCAGACAACGTGATGATTCTTGCACACCTTTACTGCTCCTGAATAGGGCCCTTACATGGGATAGGGTCTGGCAGCAGATAACCCCTATTGGCTTGGTCTGAGATCTTGGAGATACCTCATCTACAAGTGGGAGAGCCTGAGGCACTATTCCTACATGACTGATAGACATAGATCTCTCTGTGGGAGGGGCTGTGGAGGGCTGAAGCTGAGTGAAAGGAACTAGGAGCCAGGAGTAATGCTGAAGGCCTTCCATTCCATTAGGGTCAGGGGTTCGAGGTCTGTGCTTCACCAGGCACCCAGCTGCCTTTCATAGCCCACTGCCCCACAACTTCCCCTTTTTCTTTTATAAACGAGAGGTGTCATCAGAAGAAGTGTCTCCTATGTTGGGAACAGTTTAATACTGAACCAAGACCTGATTGGTAGTTACCTTTGTAATGCTACTCATCTGTTGCTTTAGAAACTGAATGAGGCAACATGCCAAGAGAAGCAAGGCTCCAGTGGCTAGTATGGAGAAGAATCTAAGCCATCAAGGGGTTAGAGTACCAAGGGGGTAAGGGTGTTGGGAGTATAGCTTGCCCAGAGGTTCCCTCGGAGCTCTTTGAGCATTTGCACATCTTGTTCTACTAGCCCAGATTCATTGACATAAAAGCAACATTCCAGCCCCAGCAAAACACAAGTTCCCCCCATATCCCCCCCCCAATTCAGCAGTCAACAAATCCAGGGTCCTCCGGTTTTGGAGAGCAACTCCTGCTAAAGAGGTTATCTGGCATTGAAGAGATTCAAGGCTGTCTGTAGTAGAGGACATTGTCTGGTCAAGCTTGTCCTGGAAGTCACTGACCAGATGTTGTGTTTGGACAAGGGCTGCTCCAGCAGTTCTAGTAGCACCAAGTGAAACATCAAGGCCTAGTCCAACGAGCAGAGGGATGAAGATCTCTCTCTTCTTTCAGCTTCCTCTCATCTGCCAGGTGTG
Organism: Mastomys natalensis; assembly: GCA_021653895.1. Classification (NCBI taxonomy): domain Eukaryota; kingdom Metazoa; phylum Chordata; class Mammalia; order Rodentia; family Muridae; genus Mastomys; species Mastomys natalensis. Next base: position 207,510 of record JAJTUV010001015.1, on the reverse strand, counting down.
TTCTTCAGGTCTGTAGAGATAAACCTGGGAGACAACAATCATGGAGGCACAGGAGCCCTGAAAATGAGGGATGATACAGGTACCTGTAATCATCCTTTGCACCAGAGGAGGGCAGGAGGATTAACACATACTGATTTGGTAATGGTGATGTCATGGGCACATGTGAGATGGGGCTTTGAGGAAGTAAAGATGTGGGGGTAGGTCAAAGAGAGGAATGTCCTGTGTTTCCTCATGGGCATGGGTCCTTGGAGGTCGTAATGGGAAAAGTTAATGGGAACAGCTGTTAATAATGGTCGGGAGAGAGAGGCACAGAAAAAGCATTGGGAGGAATTGGGGTGGGTCGTTGAGGGAAGGAGGTCTGCTGCATATTGAATGTACTGTAGCCAGGAGAGGGTAGCTTGTAGTTCCTCCTGAGACTGGTTTTCCTGTTGAATAATATTAGCATGGGTAAAGGCTGATTTGGGGACAGGGACAAGTTCACAGGAGACATGTAGGTCAGCTGCGGGGTATCTGGCATAGCTGTTGCGGTAAAGTTTACCCATGACTCCAGTTCACCAACATTCATTCCGTGGATTGATGATGGAAAACTGAAAATGAATTTTAAAATTGGTGAGCATGGTGTCACTGCAACTGGTAGATTCCATCCTGTAGCTCCAATATCTGCAACTTCCGTATGTGGAGACCTCCTGGAGACATTCACCTGTGATGGATAAGATATATAGGTAATTGTTATATAGATTAATATAAAAAGAAGTATAAAAAATCAAGGGCAACCTTTTAATGTTTTATTCCTAATTCTTTATAGGTTATTTTGCTTTTATATACCATATCTGAATAAATTGATTAGAAACCCTAAATGTGCTCTCTTTTTATTTCAGTAGTAAGTTAAAACTACACAAACAAATTTGCTTAGCTATTAAACCCAATAATGTCCTTTAAATTCTGTCGGGAGCCGAGCTCAGGAGACGCCTGCTGTTTTGGGAAAGCCTCAGGAAGCTACCTGCTGGGAGGCCTAGTCAGGCAGGTTCTCAAGTCTCAGGTCTCAGGTCTCAGGAATGCATTTCCTGGAGGCTAGTGACTGCATTTCCTGGAGGCTAGTGACTGCATTTCCTGGAGGCTAGGTGGGATGGTCCTGGGCAAAGATCCCTGCCCACTTCCTTGTTTCTCTTCCCCCTTCATCTGAATTATATCTGTAAGTCACTCCCACCTGAAACAGACCTTGACAAAGCTTTATGCAGGGTCTGAGTCTTCTCTCTCTTGGCCCATGTTTTCTTCCAGGTGACAGTCCTCTTCTGAACCCCACGAATAACCAAGGTCCGCAGGACGGGTCAAAATTCCAAAAATATAAAGAAATATCCTCTTTCTGTACTGTATCATATTCTCTCTAGGTCCTTATATTCTCTCTCTCTCTCTGTTGCCCTCCTCACTCACCATATTTCTTCATTTTATTAGTAATGAATCCTTCTCTACACTATTAATATTTCGTTTGACTATATTTCTTCATATACACATAACTGGTTTGAAATAAGTTAGATTCTACTCTTCAGAGAAGTATCTACAGTTCTATTGTGACCAGGTCATTGAAGGACAATCACTACCAGAAGAAAGAGTGGTCTTGTCTTGTTTTTGCTAGATAACCAACTCTGTTCTGGGTACTTCATTATGACCTAAAATTTATTGGTTGAGCATAAGTAAGCTGCAACCACGGATTTAACTGACCTAAGTTGGAGGTTTGATAATTGACATTTAAAGATAGAAGTATGAGATTGGTGTCCTCCTCTAAGTGACCCTGAGTTCTGTGTCTTGGCTTAAGCCTGTGTATATGTCTTAGAATGAATAAAGTCCAAACTACAATAAGAGCAGACTAGTGCAAACCAAAGGAAGAGTGACTTACTATGTGACCAATTGGTTGTGTATTTCAGTCAAAGATCAGCCATGGTTTTGTTGATCTTTCAACTGAAAGCCACTTGATCAAGGTGGTAGTCAAATATAGGGTAGTTACTAAGGAATGACAATGAATAAGCAGTTATAAGAGTAAGAAAAATTGATATGTACATTTATTGAAGCCATTATGAGTCCACCAAATACCATTGTTTGTTGATACCTGCTATCACTGCTTATGCATTTATAATCAATGAGTCCTTCATTCTGCAGAATCATAGTGGAAAAATATTACAACATTCTAAAGCCATAGTCAACAGGTTAATCCAAACATTCCCAAGGGAGAGACTCTTAATCATGATAATACTGATTTGTGACTCACTAGTGGAAAACACAAACATGAGGAGAATGAAGAGTCACTGACAGGAATGGTTAAAAGGAAAGAAGAGACGCTTGAGAAAGTGACAGGGAGAGAAAAAGACGACAGGGAACTAAGTGAATGAGGCATGAGAGAATTGAACTGAAGAACAGAAGAACAGAGGAACAGAGTCTAAGAGCGTCTTGGATAAAAGCTGCTAAGAAAAGATTTGTGTTCTTCTAACATTCATATACTGAGTCTGTAAATCAATATATAGGTCCTCTGTTGCCTAGAGATCTTACAATACAATTTACAATTTTACCTGAGCCTATATTTTTTTCTTAAAATTGTCTCATTTTGTCTGAGGGGACACATTTGCATTATAAAGACTATCTAATCTATTGAGATTATAATATTGTTACTGCTCCTGCTAACACTTCAAAAGATTCTTCCTTCATCATAAGAGTCCTTTCCAATCCTTTTTCATGCCTAGTGAAAAAGTGTTTCTTGAGCATTTGTGGTGGTCACAAATTTTTTGTTGTTGTTGTTGTTTTTGTTAGTTTGTTTAACTTCTGATACAGAAAGCTATTTTCAACAGTTCTGTGGTGCATACCATCAGAGCTAAACATACCTAAGTACATCCTGTGCCCTCCTGATAAAGAACCTATCGTTATATTGTGAGTCTGTGTTTCTCTAGATCTACAATGTCTTTAGTCATGATAGCAGCTCCTTGTAAGTGCCTTACAAGTACTCCAGTCTCTTTGCTAGGGTATCAAGTAAAACCAACCCCTCTGTATATTTACTTACATGAGAGGCTGGCGGCTTAAATTCTTGAGAAAGCCCAAATCCTAGAATTTGTCACTCTTTTGTTGTTGGACCTTTGGTTTCTTATAGGATTTCTTAGAGTCACTTATCACCAACTGAGTGACCAATAGAATTTGTTCACTTTATAGAATCACCTTCATCACATTTATTGGAGCTCAATGAAATGTGGGGTTTTTTTGTCCTTTATCTAAGACACTCTGCCTTAAGGGTAAGCACAATGTTTAAAATCCAGACAGCCGTCTTATTTCTGATTACTTAACCAACAATATTTTCTATCCGCATACTTTATAAAGACTTTTGGCCAATTTGAATGATCTGACCATGTGATTCAATCTACTGTAGCAACAATAACCATTTATCCAACACTGCTTCTTTGGGATAAAGTTTCACAGATCCCCAACTTAGAAGGTCACTGCTGTATCTACTTCTTTGATTTCCAAATGTTTGACCTAATTATTAACTAATTCAGAATCTTTGGTGCATTCCACAGTGAAAAAGTGTGGTACTTTGAATAGGCATGAATCCCGTAGACTCATATGTTTGAATGTGTGGCCCTCGAGAGTAGCAATTTTGGATGTGGAGCTTTGTTATTAAAGATGTGGTTTTGTTGAAAGAAGTGTGTCATTGTGGAGGTGAGCTTTGATGTCTCCAATGTTCAAGTAATATCCAATGTGGCACACAGTCTCCTGGTGCTTGTGAATCAAGATATAGATAGATCTATCAGATCCTACAGTATTAAAAATACTACACATCACCTGGAGACTGTACAAAGATATTAACTTTGACTCTGGGCTGCTAGAGACTAAGATTCTGAGGTAAGTTTCAGAAATTTGAATAGAAGTGGATGGCAGATATTTAGCTCATAGGCTGTGTTAGGAGAATAGTAATTCTGTAACCTTACCATGATCCTGCACATTCAGAAACTCCTATGAAGATAAGATAAAAAGTTTTAATAAAATAAACATAAAGGAGAAATAACAATAGATTCTATGAGCAAAAACACTGATGCCAATTCCATTTGGTGGATGGGTTTATGCAACTTAGTGTTGCTTCAGTTCACTGATTTTCCACAAAATGCCATTCTTGTCACATGCTACCAGTTACTCTTTCAAAAACTCAAACTCCATGCTTATTATCGCTACTATAGTTAAGAAAAATAGACCATAATATCCAGAATGCCCAGTGTGTCTAAGCTTGTTTACATAATCATGCCACATAGGTAAGGTGAGGAATATTATGTTTGTTTTGGTGCCTGTCAGTTATAGCATGACTTCTTTCATTTTTTGGGGGGGTGATTTTCTTAAAAAAAAAAAAAAAAAAAACAGAATCAATTCATACCCTTTTCCTTGTCAAAATTTTCAATATTATAAATTTCATAGAATCTTTGTGAAATCTTTATAGAAGTAAATAATATAAGAGCACATATGTGTGATATGCTTGTTGTTCTATATGTACTATCCATGCAAGTACTATGAATTTGCTATTGTTTGTTTGTTTGAGGCTTCCCATTTTGACACACTAGAGAAACACCAGGCCTTATTCTGTGCTGTGTACATATCGGACATGTGGAGTTTCTAACTCAGATTCTTCATGTTTACTTTAATGATACACCCCATGATGAGGCTTTATTACAGCAATTCCCATTCCTGGTTTAAATCCTGTCATCCAGCACAGCTTGAGTGCCTGTTGGACCAAAAGACTTTCAAAAATGTCAGAAACTTGATATTCTGTTCATTAAAGACACTGGATTGTTGCTAATCATTGACTTATATCTGGCTATTCATTTTATTCATTCTGCTAGAAAACATGTACAAATTTTAAATGGTTCTTCTTAGCATAATGATAGTAGGAAGAAAACCATATTTGATTTATTTAAATGTCTTTTACTTTCTACTTGAAAGATATTTTCTATGGGCTACCTGTATTCATAGCAAATAAATCCACCTTGTATAACTATGTAACTATATAGAACTACTCAGTTGCTTGCTGTAATTTGGACTTCATTAGCATCTTATGGATCTGCCTCAGCAAATTAACTACACTAGGGCATGGTGAATAAGAACACTAGGAGCACAAGTGTGAGTACCTCAGAACAAACCCTTAACATTCACCTAAAAGACAGGATGTACACTACGGAGACACAGACAGAAGGATCACTAAAGCTTGCTGACAGCAACCTGACTCCTTAGTCAGTGAGAGACATTATCTCAAAGGAATAAGATAGAGAATGATAGAATTGTATACCCTATGGCCTCTTCTTGCCTCCAGGCATGGATAAGCACAAGGAACACAGAGAGATTTGTTGATATACAGCACATATATACCATTCTCTCTCTCTCTCTCTCTCTCTCTCTCTCTCTCTCTCTCTCTCTCTCTCTCCACAACACCCACACACACACAAAACATATGAATGTACAAAATAATTACAAACATATCATTATTATTATTCTTTTCTTATTGTATCATTTGCAAAAAGAAATTGTCTCAGTTCCTTAATGAAAGGCAATTGTTATGCTATTATCACAGTAGGAACATGCTGTTGGTTAATCCAATCTGAATTTTAACATAATGCATTTTCCTGTGGAAATTTCTTTGATTCTTTTAAACTTAAATATTAATTCCAGGTCATTAAAACTCATGTTGTAGAAAAAATACTGTTGTACAGCTATTGTTTTTATTCCTTTAACATATTTGTATTCCTGACATTTGATTTCTTTCTAGTCCATTTTGGAAGCCTATTTGTTATTTAAAAACATATCTGTGAAACAAGTAAAAATCAGACAAGAGATTTGTAGTAGTAAAGATTTAGATATTTCTACAAACTAATCTATTGTGATGCCACAAGTGATTTATGTCTCTACTTATTATATGGACCCATAGTTAGGGCAATAATGTAAAATGATTTCCAGTGAAAATCTCATTTAAAATATCCTTCTAATATTCATGTTATATAATTAGAATTTTCAATTTTATAATTAAATATTGGAGAAACTTGAATTCTTCATATGGTCCCACCTACCAAAGTTAGTGAATATGATTTTGTCTATGATTCCAAAATGAGACCTCATATATAGTTAAACTACTTGGAATTTTGAGGTGTCTTCTCTTCAAAGACCTAATCATTGAAATGCTCAAATTTCAAAGAAAATAATAAAAATATGTATTAAATTAATAGCTTCGAATTAATAGCCAATACACAGGAATTTTCAAAAATTTCACAGTAAAATGCTTCGACACTTCAGAGTTTACAGCTAACCAGTCAGCTAAATTTATGTATCAAATCAACTAAAAAAAACTTCTCCACAAACATAAATTATTTCTAATTTGTTGTTTCAAATAAAACAAAATTTGTAGGGGTTAAGTGCACAGTAGCGGGTCTTGAGAATGGCTGAAGAAACAAGATAAAGTTGATGTATGTGGATAGTGAACTTTCACTTACAAAGTTAAATTAGTAGAAATATGGCAATGAATAGGTCAGCATTCCCATTCCAGTACTGTGGGAAAAATGATTTATTTATTTTTTTCTCTGTTAAGAAAAAGACAAACATGTAAGACAAACACTGGAAAATATACTTAATCTGTTTTGAATCAACTGAAAGGTATTAATGGATAAAAAATACTGTGCTCTAGTACACCCTTTCTAAATCTAAAGACATAATAAAGCTTAGTTTAAGCTTCTCTTACAGAGCTTCATTTTAACTGCATATATTCATTATGCACTGGAACTATTCTGTGTTATCACACAGAATATTTCATACAGGTGCTAACAAATGAAATGGAAAGATATTTGTGCTCTACAAGTTATATCTTAAATCATCACTTTATATACCACACTTTTTATTTATTGGAATATTAATCCTTCTGATCTTCAAATATAGAAGCCATGACCAGAAATAACGTCTTTGATACATCCCCTTTCTCCTACTGACTAACTTTTATATTGCCAGAAGGTGCTTGACAGGATTGCAGGGAAGAAACAATATTAATGATCTTACATATGTGTTAGTCATATAATGTCCAATATCAACATTCTTAGCAAGATGTATCCATTGTGTGCAATCATGCCATAATAGTTTATAGTGGCAGTCATGTGTTCTTTGATTGATGTTGACGACTACTCCACAAGAGGGAATATTGACATGGTAGTTGTAACCACGATTTAAAAAAAAAAAAAATGGCTGAGGAAATCATAAACCCTAGAGTTAATCTTAGCATTGTTTTTAACAGAATTACAATGTAACCAAGTTGTCTTTTAAACATGTATACTCACTGACAAGTGCAACTCCCTGGTTTAATCAGAAATGCCTTTTATAAAACAAAAAGAAGTGACTGCAAACATACATGTCTGCTGCAGGTACTAGAATAAGTGATAGTTGAGAATTCATTCTTTAAAAAGCATTATGATGCAAGGAATACTGTAAAAGGTAAAAAAGAAAAAGAAAGAATGTAAAAGCATAAATAAGATAAGCATAAAGTCTGTGAACAGTCAGTTATCTTCTGATTATGTCACAACAACAGAGTCATGACTCTGTGACAGTTATTATGGAATGACACAACAAAGGGCCTATTATTGATCAATCAAGAATCAGAGAGGAGCTTATGGGATATCACATCTCCCTGCTAAATGACTGCCTAACGCTGGATTCTGGAGGAAGGGTCGTCATTGTCTTCAATTGTCTGCCCCATGAAAAGTCTATTATATTACAGGAGATAATACTAAACCAAGCCTATGTTCACACAAGAGACATAGTTTGCCTCAACAATAACGTAGAGTTTTTAAATTATTGTTAGTCAATTAACTTAGTATAAATGAAATCAATCCATAGAACAGGTGTAAGCCTTTTGTTTTGTTTAATATTTTTAATTGCTTATTGTGAAAATTGGACAATTTCTTTCATAGTGACTTTAGCTCTTTATACTGCAAAGCCCCACAAAAATCAGAAGGATCACTTAGATTACACCTTTTCTTTATTCTTAGCCAACATTTTAGGATCTGCAAGTACTTAAATCTTAAATGAAGGCAATGATATTTCCAGAGACACTGTATTATGTGAGAGGAAGGAAGACAGAGGGTATGGGTATAAATGAAACCTAAACTATTAATTGGCTGATGAGATGATGTAGAAATACTATTTCTCAAATTTATTTCTGATTTGTCAATACATTGTCTGCAAAACTGACTGAACGGCAAGGGTGATGAGGAGGATAAACTGAAGACCACTGAGTAGGGATTTGAGTGGACTAGAAACAGTATGTCTTGTTTGCATTTAGAATTCATTGGCAGTTGATGCTCACTAATTTTTGTACAGTTGCCCAACAGCCTTATTCATTTCATTTACTGCTCAGTTTTCAAAGGATTCTGTTAATGGATGAAGAAATAGATTTTCAATTTAAACTAAGATTGAATAGTGTTAAAAGCATATGGTACAAGAAGATAGACTGAAGTGAAGGAATGGTGCTGGAAAATAAACAAATAATAAATAATAGTAATAATGAATCTCAGAAACCAAGAGGCCTAAACAGTCAAATGAAACTAATTGAGCTACAGGATTCTTAGATATCAGATGATTTTACAATAAAACAATGAAAACTGGCATCAAAATTGGAGGCGAACCTGACAGATAAGATGTTGTCTCCAGGATAATAGGAGTATGATTTTTAGAAATGGCCAGCTGCTTTCTAATTGGATTTGAGGTTATTTCCTAGAAGTACACAGTTGGTATAAACATGGTAAACAGCCTATGACTAGAGAGGTCTTAGGAGACCCTTACTGCTGATGTTATGCTAAGTTCACACATAGCCAAGCTGCCTTTGGAATATCTATGCTTACACTCTTATATTAAGGCTATTCTCATCTTTAATGGGAGCACCTTCTTTTTGCAGCTGGTGATATATAGTAATATAGAGACTTATAACTGGTCAGGTCTAAGAAAAAGCAACTGTTCACTGTTCATCCCTAAAGCATCTCCCTCCAAGGCCAAATAATGTCACAGAAGAAGCAGAAGAAATATTGCAAAACCTAGAATATGGGAAGAAGTATTAAGAAAAGCTATTTTCTGGATATGCTGTGGCTGCTTTAAACATGAACATAGAGAATTTTGCTCTGAGAACATTTACAATACTTACACACAACATAATACATTACAGGAGGAAGACAGATTGGGAAGAATGATTACAGTCAGAGTGGAGGAGAATATGAAAGAGAAATAGGGCATGGGTGAATATGGTCACAAAACATTGAATACATGTATACATTTTTCAAAAATACCATTTAAAAATGTGATACAAAGACCATATGTTTTACTCTAAACAAAGTAAACCTGGCTTTTGAGGCTCAGTCCTAAGAATTTTTAAAAGTATTTTCATAAGTTTTTCATTTCACTTACTCATGTAAAATGTATTCAAGTAAAACCATAATCAATAGGAGAGTTGAACTAATTTATACTCATACATAAAAATATAATATTTATATTATCCATAAGAAGTACCACAATACTATTTCTGTAAGTACTGTTACTACTCTAGTGAAGAAGAAGCAATCCACCATATTATTCAACTATCTGAATTAGTCAGTGTTCTTAACAGAAATAGAGTTAATAGATTATATAAACAAATAAAAAGACATTAATTTGAGATGTTGGCCAACAACACAAGTAGGATGAGAAATTCTATAACACAACAGTAAGCTCAGGAAAAATAGGGGTACAGGTCAACTGAAGCCCAGATGTTTAAGAACAATACAAACTGAGGAGTAAGAAACGTAGATATTGGTGTTGTATTTAGTGTATCTGCCACGTCTGTGTTGTGTCTTTCAAGTTTGTGTCATCCATTAGTTAAATAGCAAAAACATTTGGTTCTTCCAGAACAGCATTTCAATTTGTACATTCCATTCAGTATAAAGAACAATTGTTCTAATTCTAGTGTGTGATCACAGGAAAATTGTTAATTAACTACGCTCTTCCAGCTTTCACCCCGTCTCAAGGTCGAATTCCTTTTATTTCTCTCCTTTTTACCAGTTCTCATTAAACATTTACATAATTAATTTAATGTTCTTCTTTTGATTCATTTCTAATTTCTTTCTGCTTATTATTTTTTGTTGTGCCTCAAGCTAGGTGTTATACAATAAACATCAGACCTCTTGATGCACACAATGGAGAAATAAATTTAAGAAGCAAATACAGTTTGATAATTAAAAGGTAAAGGCTTCTGTGTGCTACAAAGACCTCAGCTCTTTTGTCATCTTTGCCACAGCTTTTCATTTTCAAAGTATCTTTATGCATAGATGAATGTGTTCACTTATACATCAGTTAAACTGAGTTAATACACTTACTGTGCAGCTAACACTGTCTTCAACTAGAGGTCATTATAAGAAAAATACCCGATACAGAGAAAACTCTGTCTTGAAAAACAAAAAACAAAACAAAACAAAACAAAACAAAACAAAACAAAAACAAAAAAAAAAAAAAAAAAAGAAAGAAAAATGCCTATCAGTAAAATCAATATTTTTCATATAATATATTTTGATTATAATGTTTCCCTCACCACCAACTCCTCCAGGATCCTCCCTACCTCTCTGCCCATTTGACTTCACCCCCTTTCTGTCTGTCCTTAAAAACTATGAGACATCTAAAGAAAAATAATACAGTAAGGCAAAAGCAAACAATCCAGATTAGACAAAGGAAATAAAAAAACGAAGAATTTGAGCTCTCAATAACTACGAGAAACATACATAGATGCAGATGTAGAGACATACCCAGGAATCCTATAAAAATACAAACCCAGAAATATGCAAATATACAGAAATATGCACAAAATACATGTAAGCAGAGACAGACAGGCAGGCAGACAGACAGACACAGAGAGTCAGGGAAGGAAGGAAGGGAGGAAGGAAGGAAGGAAGGAAGGAAGGAAGGAAGGAAGGAAGAAAGGAAGGAAAGAGAAGCCGGACAAAGCATGAGAGATAAATGACCTTCAAAGGTGCATGAAGTTTGTTTCATGTTGGTCATCTACAGCTGGCCATGGGAATTAACCCACACGAACAGTTTGTATCCCCAGTGAGACTCCATCAGGGAAAACTATTTTTTTTATTTGCCAGTGGATATCAGTTGGGAATTGTTTCTGAGTTAGGGATGGAGACATATGTCTACTATTCCTCTCAACAATGGTTCGTGGGGCAAACCCATGCAGCCCCTGTACATACTACCACAGTCTCTGTGAGTTCATATGTACTCTATTCTCTGGAATTTTGAAGATCTTGTGGGATTCATTCTTTGATGTTTCTATCCCTTCTGGTTCTTACATTTTTTTTCTACCTTCACTTCTCCAAGGTTCCCTGAGCCTGGATGGGAGGGATTTGATGAAGACATACCACTTAAGACTAAGTGTTCCAAGGTGTCTTGCTTTCTGTACATTGTCTACCTGTGGGGCTCAGTAGTTTTTCCCACTGACTATAGCAAGAAACTCCTCTAGTAATGACTGAACTAGTCACTGATATAGTCACTGAACTAGTTGCTGAGTATAGCAAAATGTCTTTCTTCTTTTTAAATTTATTTTTGTATTCTTGTCTCACATATTACAACTCAACAGCAGCTTCCCTTACCTCCCCTCCTTCTTATCTGCCTCTACATTTTGCTCAGATTCAGCCTCCTATTTCTCTCCCTGAGATTCCACTACACACCAGTCAGAATGGCTAAAATAAAAAACTCAGGTGATAGCAGATGCTGGCGAGGATGTGGAGAAAGAGGAACACTCCTCCATTGTTGGTGGGATTGCAAGATGGTGCAACCACTATGGAAAACAGTCTGGCGGTTCCTCAGAAAATTGGACATATCACTACCTGAGGACCCAGCTATACCACTCCTGGGTATATATCCAGAAGATGCTCTAACACATAACAAGGACATATGCTCCACTATGTCAGCTTTATTTATAATAGCCAGAAACTGGAAAGAACCCAGATGCCCTTCAACAGAGGAATGGATACAAAAAATGTGGTATATTTATACAATGGAATATTACTCAGCTACTAAAAACAATGAATTTGATAAATTCTTATATAAATGGATGGAACTAGAAAATATCATCCTGAGTGAAGTAACCCAATCACAAAAGAACATACATGGTATTCACTCACTGATTATTGGATTTTAGCCCAGAAGCCTGAAATACCCAAGATTCAACTCACAGACCACATAAAGCTCATGAAGAATGATTACAAAGTATTGGGGGCTTCAGTCCTTCTTAGAAGGAGTAACAAAATACTCAAGGGTGCAAATATGGAGACACAGTGCAGGACAGAAACCGAAGGAGAGAACAGACCATTCCACCTGGATATCCATCCTATGTGCAGTCACCAAAGGTAGAGGTTGATGTGGATGTCAGGATGTACATGCTGACAGGAGCCTGATATAGCTGTCTCCTTAGAAGTCTGCAAGAGTCTGACATACTCAGAGGCAGAAGCCCACAGCTAACCATTAAACTGATCACGGGGTTCCCAATGGAGAAGATAGAGTGAAGGCTGAAGGAGTTGAGAGCATTCGCGACACCATGAGGAAAGCAATAATCCCAACCAACCAGAGGCCCCAGGGTCTAAACACCACCAGCCTGGGAGCGCTTAGGGAGGGACCCATGGCTCCAGTTATATATGCAAGGGAGCTATATATATAAGTGGGAGAAGAGATCCTTGATCCCATGAAGGCTGGACATTGAGGGGGGGGATATTCGAGGGTGGGGAGGTGAGGTACGGGGGAGGGTGGGTGGTGGTACACCAATGTGGAGGCAGGAGGATGGGGGAAGGGATAGTGAGTTCCTGGGAGGGAGGGGGGAAATGGGGTAAGGGGAGAATATCTGAAATGTAAAAAAAAAATTTCCAATAAAAAATAAATTAAAAAAAAAAGAAAGAAAAAGAAAAGAAAAGAGCAGGGCTCCAACGGACATAAACCAAACAAGGCATAACATGCTACAATAAGACAAGGCACTTGCTATTACATCAAGACTGGACAAGACAACCCAATAGGAGGAAAAGTGTCCCACAAGTAGGCAAAAGACTTGGTTGGGGACAGTACTCTTTCCCTGACCCCTCTAGCTCCTCCAAAAAATCCTCTCCATCTTAGAACTCTGCCTAATATTCCGTGGAAGTACTCTGCATCTGCTTCAATCAGGCACTGGATTGTCTCTCCGCTCTCTTTAATGAGTATCCTAATAGGTTCCAGTTCCAGAACACTCTGCAGGCGGGAGAGATGGTCAATCAAATGTTTTGTGGATAGGTTGATTTCCCAATACCTCTACTTTGAGCCTTGCCTAGTTACAGAAGATGATTGGTTCTAGATCTGTATCCCCCGTTACTATGAGTCTTCTCTAGGGTTACTCTTCTAGGTTCCATGAGGTTTCTAAAACTCTAGATTCATGAACTCCCTTGATGAGAATGTAGGAAGAGACAAAAGTACATTTTTATGAGAACCAATCCTGTATATACACATTTATCATTCTTCAAAAGAGTGCTTAGTATTTATTCTTACAATGCAATTGATCAATTGCACAAAAAGAGAATAAACAAACATATACAAAAGAGAGTAAATTGAATTTCAAGAGGGAAGATTGAATCAAAACACTCCAGTCTTCCCCTTTCAGCTAGTTTCTATTGTGGTATTGATAGCTACTTTTACACTATTGGAAGTTTTCACTACGACCAAGCTACAGTTAAGTCATGACTTATATCTAATTATTTGTTTATGAAGCTGAATGTACTTGTGTTTGGTAAGTAAAACATTTAGATTTATATTATTCTTTTGATGGATTGTACTTTTCATTAGTATGAAATTATTGTATCACTTCTGACTAGTTTTAATTTGTAGTGTATTTTGTCTAATATTATAGTCATTTCTGTCTGTTTTGTAGTTTACTTGTTTGTAGTACTTTTTTCAGTACCTGTATTTTAGTTTGGTATCTAAATTTGATGATGAACTTTGTTCCTTTTAAGCAGAGAAAACAATTGATATCATATACTAATATAATCCTCTAATCTTTGTCTTATTATTCATGTATTACAAACATTAATATTGAATAATGTTTACATAATATTTATTAATTTCTTTATTTTTTCATGGTGTTTATGAGACTCCCTATGATTAACTATGCTTAGGTCATTTATTTTTTTATGTTCTCTGGGGTGTGTTTATCATCTTGAAGCATTCCTTCTAGTGTCCTCTGTAGTACTTTCTTAGTTGTCACATATCACATTAGTCTGTTTTATAGAAAGACTTTATTTAGCTTTCAATGGTAATATATAGTTTTGCTAGGTATCATATTTTAGATGGGAATATCTGATTTTTCACAACTTGGAATATGTTTCTAAAATCTATTGAATTAAAAATATACATAATATAGATCAATAATTAATAAATAGAACCACATAAAACTAAAAAACTGCAAATCAAATGACACTGTCAAAAGAAAAAAAACAGCAATCTACAGAAGAGGAAAAGAGTTTTATGATCTCCTCATCTGACACAAGACTAATATACAAAAAGATACAAAGAATTCAAGAGTGGCCTGGGGCGGACCTGCAGCTGGTCTGCTCCTGTGGAAACACCGGATCCTGAGACATCCTAGAGGGACTCACTGCACCTAGAGCAGAGGGTAAGACACCTTGCCCAATACCCCAAAGCCCAGAGTTACAACTGGCAGCCAGGTGGGGCTTAAGGAACTAGCAGGCACCCAAAGCCCGCCCCTCCGGACTATAACTTCCCTTGCGCTGGGAGCCTGGTCCTTTGGCCTGCGGCGGACCTGCAGCTGGTCTGCTCCTGTGGAAACACCAGATCCTGAGACATCCTAGAGGGACACACTGCACCCAGAGCAGAGGAGCAGAGGACACTTAGCGGGTCTGCGCCTGTGGAAATATCTGATCCTGAGACATCCTAAAAGACCTACTGCATCCAGAGCAGAGGGAGCTTAGGATCACAGGAACACAGAGACATCTGGAATCCGAGGAGATCTGACACAAGCAAGATAACTGGAAAGACAGACTCCAGTCAGACACAGTGAGCACAGGTAACACTAGAGCCAACCAGATGGCGAAAGGCAAGCGCAAGAACACAAGCAACAGAAACCAAAGTTACCTGACATCATCAGAACCCAGTTCTCCCACCATAGCAAGCCCTGGATACTCCATCACACAGGAAAAACAGGACTCAGAATTAAAATCACTTCTCATGATGATGATGGAGGATTTTAAGAAGGACATAAGTAACACCATTAAAGAAATACAAGAGAACACAGGTAAACAGGTAAAAGCCCTCAAAGAGGAAACACAAAAATCCTTGAAAGAATTGAAAGAGAACACAGGTAAACAGGTAGAAGCCCTTAAAGAGGAAACACAAAAATCCTTTAAAGAATTTCAAGAAAACACAATCAAACAGGTGAAGGAATTGAACAAAACCATCCAGGATCTAAAACTGGAAATAGAAACAATAAAGAAATCTCAAAGGGAGACTACTCTGGAGATAGAAAACGTAGGAAAGAGAACAGGAGTCATAGATGCAAGCATCACCAACAGAATACAAGAGATAGAAGAGAGAATCTCATGCACAGAAGATACCATGGAAAACCTTGACACAACAGTCAAAGAAAATGCAAAATGCAAAAAGCTCCTAACACAGAACATCCAGGAAATCCAAGATGCAATCAGGAGACCAAACCTAAGGATAATAGGTATAGATGAGAGTGAAGATTCCCAATCTAAAGGGCCAGTAAATATCTTCAACAAAATTATAGAGGAAAATTTCCCCAACCTAAAGAACGAGACACTCATAAACATACAAGAAGCCTACAGAACACCAAACAGACTAGACCAGAAAAGAAATACCTCCCGTCACATAATAATTAAAACACCAAATGCACAAAACAAAGAAAAAAATACTAAAAGCAGTAAGGGAAAAAGGTCAAGTAACATATAAAGGCAGACCAATAAGAATTACACCAGACTTTTCACCAGAGACTATAAAAGCCAGAAGATCCTGGTCTTCTATTATACAGACCCTAAGGGAACACAACTGCCAGCCCAGACTGCTATACCCAGCAAAACTCTCAATCACTATAGATGGAGAAACCAAGATATTCCATGACAAAACCAAATTTGCACAATATCTTCCACAAACCCAGCACTTCAAAGGATAATTGATGGAAAAACGCCAACACAAGGAAGGAAACTACAACCGAGAAGAAGCATGGAAGTAATCTTCCAACAACCCCCCCAAAAAAGGTAGCTACACAAACATGATTCCACCTCTAATAACAAAAATAACAGGAAGCAACAATCATTTTTCCTTAATATCCCTTAACATCAATGGACTCAATTCTCCAATAAAAAGACGTAGACTATCAGACTGGATACATAAATAGGACCCAGAATTTTGTTGCATACAAGAAACGCACCTCAGTGACAAAGACAAACATTACCTCAGAGTAAAAGGCTGGAAAACAATTTTCCAAGCAAATGGTCCCAAGAAACAAGCTGGAGTAGCCATTCTAATACCAAATAAAATCGACTTTCAACCAAAAGTAATCAAAAAAGATAAGGAAGGACACTTCATACTCATTAAAGGAAACATCTACCAAGATGAACTCTCAATTCTGAACATCTATGCTCCAAATGCAAGGGCACCTACATACATAAAAGAAACTTTACTAAAGCTCAAAGCACACATTGCACCTCACACAATAATAGTGGGGGATTTTAACACCCGCTCTCTCCAATGGACAGATCGTGGAAACAGAAACTAAACAAAGACACATTGAAATTAGCAGAAGTTATGGACCAAATGGCTTTAACAGATATCTATAGAACATTTCATCCTAAAGTAAAAGAATATACCTTTTTCTCAGCACCTCATGGTACCTTCTCCAAAATAGACCATATAATTGGTCACAAAACAGTCCTCAACAGATACAAAAAGATTGAAATAATCCCTGCATCCTATCAGATCACCACGGACTAAGGCTGGTCTTTAATAATGACAGAACCAAGGGAAAACCCACATCCATGTGGAAACTGAACAATGCTCTACTCAATGATGACTTTCTCAAGGAAGAAATAAAGAAAGAAATTAAAGACTTTCTAGAATTTAATGAAAATGAGGAAACATCATACCAGAACTTGTGGGACTCCATGAAAGCAGTGCTAAGAGGAAAACTCATAGCTCTAAGTGCCTACAATAAGAAATTGGAGAGAGCACACATTAAC
This sequence comes from Mastomys natalensis, assembly GCA_021653895.1. Classification (NCBI taxonomy): domain Eukaryota; kingdom Metazoa; phylum Chordata; class Mammalia; order Rodentia; family Muridae; genus Mastomys; species Mastomys natalensis. The sequence goes on along the minus strand of JAJTUV010001015.1, from coordinate 190,207 downwards.
AACTTGACAGCACACCTGAAAGCTCTAGAACAAAAAGAAGCAAATACACCCAAGAGGAGTAGGTTTCAGGAAATAATCAAACTCAGGGCTGAAATCAACCGAGTAGAAACAGAAAGAACTATACAAAATATCAACAAAAACAGGAGTTGGTTCTTTGAGATAATCAACAAAATCCTACTACAAAGGCCTATACTCAACAAAACTGGAAAAATCTGGATTAAATGGACAATTTTCTAGACAGATACAGGTACCAAAGTTAAATGAGGAGCAAATAAACCATCTAAACAGTCCCATAACCCTAAAGAAATAGAGCAGTCATTAAAAGTCTCTCCACCAAAAAAAGCCCAGGACCAGATGGTTTTAGTGCAGATTCTATCAGACCTTCAAGGAAGACCTAATACCAATTCTCTTCAAACTATTCCACAAAATAGAAACAGAAGGAACACTACCCAATTCGTTCTATGAAGCTACAATCACACTCATACCTAAACCTCACAAAGACCCAACAAAGAAAGAGAACTTCAGACCAATCTCTCTTATGAATATCGATGCAAAAAATACTCAATAATATTCTAGCAAACCGAATCCAAGAACACATCAAAACAATCATTCATCATGATCAAGTGGGCTTTATCCCAGGAATGCAGGGATGGTTCAATATTCGGAAATCCATCAATGTAATCCACTACATAAACAAACTCAAAGAAAAAAAACCACATGATCATCTCATTAGATGCTGAGAAAGCATTTGACAAATTCAAATCCCTTCATGGTAAAAGTCTTGGAAAGAACAGGAATTCAAGGACCATACCTAAACATAGTAAAAGCCAATATACAGCAAACCAGTAGCTAACATCAAACTTAATGGAGAGAAACTTGAAGCATTCCACTAAAATCAGGGACTAGACAAGGCTGCCCACTCTCTCCCTACCTATTCAATATAGTACTGGAAGTCCTAGCCAGAGCAATCAGACAACAAAAAGAAATCAAAGGAATACAAATAGGAAAGGAAGAAGTCAAAATATCACTATTTGCAGATGATACGATAGTATACTTAAGTGACCCCAAAAACTCCACCAGAGAACTCCTAAACCTGATAAACAACTTCAGCAAGGTGGCAGATTACAAAATCAACTCGAACAAATCAGTAGCCTTCCTCTACATGAAAGATAAACAGGCTGAAAAAGAAATTAGGGAAATGACACCCTTCACAATAGTCACACATAATATAAAATACCTCGGGGTGAATCTAACCAAGCAAGTGAAAGATCTGTATGACAAGAACTTCAAGTCTCTGAAGAAAGAAATTGAAGAAGAGCTCAGGAAATGGAAAAGATCTCCCATGCTCATGGATTGGCAGGATTAATATAGTAAAAATGGCCATCTTGCCAAAAGCAATCTACAGATTCAATGAAATCCCCATTAAAATACCAACTCAATTCTTTACAGAACTAGAAAGAGAAATTCTGAAATTTATTTGGAACAACAAAAAACCCAGAATAGCGAAAACCATTCTCAACAATAAAAGAACTTCTGGAGGAATCGCCATCCCTGACCTCAAGCTTTAATACAGAGCAGTAGTGATAAAAATGGCCTGGTATTGGTACAGAGACAGGCAGGAAGATCAGTGGAATAGAGTTGAAGACCCAGAAATGAACCTACACAACTATGGTCATTTAATCTTTGACAAAGGAGCCAAAACCATCCAGTGGAACAAGGACAGCATTTTCAACAAATGGTGCTGGTTCAACTGGAGGACAGCATGCAGAAAAATGCAAATTGATCCATTCCTATCTCCTTGTACAAAGCTCAAGTCCAGGTGGATAAAGGAAGGACCTTCACATAAAACCAGACACACTGAAACTAATAGAAGAGAAAGTGGGCAAGACCCTCGAATACCTAGGCACAGGGAAAAGTTCCTGAACAGAACACCAATGGCCTATGCTCTAAGATCTAGAATTGACAAATGGGACCTCATAAAATTGCAAAGTTTCTGTAAGGCAAAGGACACTGTCAATAGGACAAAACGGCAACCAACAGATTGGGAAAAGATCTTTACCAATCCACATCCGATAGAGGACTAATATCCAATATATACAAAGAACTCAAGAAATTAGACTCTAGGCAACCAAATAACCCTATTAAAAATGGAGTAAGGAGCTAAACAAAGAATTCTCAATTGAGGAAATCCGAATGGCCGAGAAGCACCTAAAGAAATGTTCAGCATCCTTGGTCATCAGGGAAATGCAAATCAAAACAACCCTGAGATTTCAACTTCACACCAGTCAGAATGGCTAAAATAAAAAACTCAGGTGATAGCAGATGCTGGCGAGGATGTGGAGAAAGAGGAACACTCCTCCATTGTTGGCGGGATTGCAAGATGGTGCAACCACTATGGAAATCAGTCTGACGGTTCCTCAGAAAATTGGACATATCACTACCAGAGGACCCAGCTATACCACTCCTGGGTATATATCCAGAAAATGCTCTAACACATAACAAGGACATATGCTCCACTATGTTCATAGCAGCATTATTTATAATAGCCAGAAACTGGAAAGAACCCAGATGCCCTTCAACAGGGAATGGATACAAAAATGTGGTACATTTATACAATGGAATATTACTCAGCTATTATAAAAACAATGAATTTGATAAATTCATATATAAATGGATGGAACTAGAAAATATCATCCTGAGTGAAGTAACCCAATCACAAAAGAACATACATGGTATTCACTCACTGATTATTGGATTTTAGCCCAGAAGCCTGAAATACCCAAGATACAACTCACAGACCACAAAAAGCTCATGAAGAATGATGACCAAGTAGGGGGGGCTTCAGTCCTTCTTAGAAGGAGTAACAAAATACTCAAGGGTGCAAATATGGAGACACAGTGCAGGACAGAAACTGAAGAAGAGACAGACCATTCCACCTAGATATCCATCCTATGTGCAGTCACCAAAGGTAGAGGTTGATGTGGATGTCAGGATGTACATGCTGACAGGAGCCTGATATAGCTGTCTCCTTAGAAGTCTGCAAGAGTCCGACATACTCAGAGGCAGAAGCCCACAGCTAACCATTAAACTGATCATAGGGTTCCCAATGGAGAAGATAGAGTGAAGGCTGAAGATGTTGAGAGGATTCGAGACACCATGAGGAAAGCAACAATCCCAACCAACCAGAGCCCCCAGGGTCTAAACCACCAGCCTGCGAGCGCTTAGGGAGGGACCCATGGCTCCAGCTATATATGCAAGGGAGCTATATATAAGTGGGAGAAGAGATCCTTGGTCCCATGAAGACTGGACGTCGTGGGGGGGCGGATACTCGAGGGTGGGGAGGTGAGGTACAGGGGAGGGTGGAAGGGGATACACCAACGTGGAGATAGGAGGAGGGGGGAAAGGATAGTGAGTTCCTGGGAGGGAGAGGGGAAATGGGGTAAGGAGAGAACATCTGAAATGTATAAAAAATTTACAATAAAAAATTTACAATAAAAAAAAAAGAATTCAAGAAACTAGATATCAACAAACCAAATAACCTAATTAAATTGGGGTACAGATCTAAAAAGAGAATTTATGACAGAGGGATCTCTAATAGCTGAGAGGCACTTAAGGAAATATGCAACATCCTTGGTCGTCAAGGAAATACAAATCAAAACAAATCTGAGATTCCATTTTACATCCATCAGAATAGCTATGATTTAAAACTCAAGCAATTGTTCATGTTGGCAAAGATGTAGAGCAAGGGAAACATTCCTCCATTGTTGGTGAGATTGCAAACTTGTTCAATCTCTTTGAAAATCAACTTGGTAATTTCTCACAAAATTGGGAATAAATCTATCTCAAGAACCAGCTATACTCTTCCTGGGTATATACCCAGGAGAAGTTCCACCATATCACAAGAATACTTGCTCAACTATGTTCAAAGAAACTTTATTCATTATACTCAGAAACTGGAAAGAAACTAGATGTCCCTCAACAGAAAACTGAATAAAGAAAATGTTGTACATTTAAACAATGGAATATTACTCAGGTATTAAAGACAAGGACATCATGAGTTTTTCAAGCAAATAGATGGAACTAGAAAAGATCATCCTGAAGAAGGTAACCTAGACCTAAAAAGACATGCATGAATGTACTCACTTATAAATGGATATTAGGTCAAAATGTACAGAATTACTGTCTTAGAGTTTCTATTCCTGATCAAAGCATCATGACCAAGAAGCAAGTTGGAGAGGAAAGGGTTTATTTATTTACACTTCCACATTGCTGTTCAACGCCAAAGAAGTCAGAATTCAAGCAGGTTTGGAAGCAGGAGCTGATGCAGAGGCCATGGAGAAATGTTACTTACTGGCTTGCTTCCCCTTGCTTGCTCAGCTTACTTTCTCATAGAACCCAAGACTACCAGCCCAGGGATAGCACTACCCACAATAGGCCCTCCCACCATTGATCACTAATTGAGAAAATGCCTTATAGCTGGATTTCATGTAGGCATTTCCTCAAGGGAGGCTCCTTTTTCTGTGGTAACTCCAGCTTGCATCAAATTGACACACAAAACAAGCCAATACAATTACCATACTGTAAAAAGAAAGTAAGTAAAAAGGGCCTTTTAATATCACTGAGAAGGTGAAATATATTAGGTATTGGAGATAGTTGAAAGAAAGGGAATAGGTGGTGTAGGGATGGGAACAAGAAGGAAGATGTTAAGGGGAGAACTGAGAGAAGGAGTACCAGGAGAGACAACTGGATTCTAGGGGCAACTCTAGGATGATCTAGATACCTGGGACAATGGAAACATGAAGGAATCTATGATGGTAATCTTAATGAAGACACCTAGCAATGAGAGATATGAAGCCTGACTCAGCCATCTCCTGTAACCAGGAAAGAATTCCAATGGAAGTATTGGGACAACAAACCCAGCCCCCAAACCAAAGACACACAAATTTTCCTGCCTACAGGATGTGCAAAGCTAGTGTATGGAGCAGAATTTGAGGGAAAGAACAACTAATTACTGGCCCAGATTGATATCTATGCCATGACAGGGAGCCTACCCATGATACTATTAATGATATTCTGTTATACTTGCAGACAGTATCCAGGCATAATTGTTATCAAAGAGGCTTCACCCAGCATCTGATAGAAAGCAATGCAGATAGCCACAGACAAATATTAAGTAGACCTTGGAGAATCCTGTGGAAGAGGAGGAAGAAGGATTGAAGGAGCCAGAGGTGTCAAGACACAACAAGAAAACTCACAGGATCAACTAACCAGTGGCCATAGGGGCTCAAAAACTTAAACTGACAACCAGAAAGCATGAGTATGATGAACTTTAGCCATCTGCACATATGTAACAGTTGTGCAGCTGTGTCTTCATAATTGACTCCAAACAGTGGGAGTAGGGACTGGACTGTATCTGACTCTGTTGCTTGACTTTGCATCTCCTTCCCCTATCCGGGCTGCCTTGTCTAGTCTCAATAAATGTGCCTAATCTTACTGCACCTTGATTTTAAGGCTGATTGATACCATGGGAATTCTCTCCCATTTTTGAGGAGAATGATTGGGTGGGTGGAGGGGATAGAGGATGGGAGAGCAGTGGAGGGAGGAGGAGCTAAGATCTGGATGTAAAAGAATTAAATAATTTAATAAAATCAATATCAAGGCAGAGTGGCTGTCTGGATTGCTTTGGGGAATCCAGAAAGTGTATAACAAAGACTAGGTAATGGAATATTGGTTCAAAATTTAGGACCTGATTGACCATGTTAAGTGACAGGGCCAGAAGAGATTATGAAAGCTGATACTATGTGAAGAACCAAATGTGACGTAACTTGAGCTAACAGAATTTTCTTAACAGAGATGTAGCAATCATATTCCAAATATGAAATTATTTTTTAAAGAGGTATTTATTTATTTATTTATTTATTTATTTTATGTATATGAGTTCTGTAGCTGTCTTCAGACATACCAGAAGAGGGCATCAGTTCCCATTACAGATGGTTGTGAGCCACCATGTGGTTGCTGGGAATTGAACTCAGGACCTCTGGAAGAGCAGTCAGCACTCTTAACCACTGAGTCTTCGCTCTAGCCCCCAAATATGAACTTCTATAGCTGTAACAAGTGATTATGTGTTGACATGAACTTTGTACTAGAAATGATTGTCATGTTTGAATGCACTAACTAAGTTAAACTAAGGTGTACATGTACCATGTAGATAACAACGGTTAGCTCGCATAGGCTTGCAGCAAACAGATATGTGAGTGTAGTTCCTCAAGACTAAAAGGCAAACAGGAAAACACGATATCGTTTATGTAAAAATGTATTCATCTGTGAGTTCTACCTTGCAAAAAATTTTAGGTCCTTATTGCAGGAACATTATCACCTGTCAAAGACTTCTCTAATTTTGGATTCTGTATACATTTAGAATACAGGTGGATGAGAGAAAATTAATAAAATAGAGGTCATAAAAGTGAGTGGGGTAGGAGGTAGGAAATGGAGTGAGAAAAGTAATATAATTATATTTTAATTTCAAACATAAAAGAAAAGTTTAAATCAGAAAAAATAAATACCTGAAATCTAATAGCAGAAAAACAAAAACTAACATTAAAAGTTAGCCAATTATTTGTTTCTCGCTTTCTTAAAATTTCCTTTTAAAGAAGACACCATTTTAAACTTCAAACTTGTTACAATATCATAGAGTATGTATGTTAAGTAAAAGTTCAGTAATTATATAATACTACATTCATGAGATACCTAATCACCAGATTTAGATATTTAATTACTAAATTGAGATGTCAATCAATACACGATCATATTTTCTCAAGAGGTTTGAGATAATTTTATCCTTCTAAGAATATATCAATAAACATGAATGTGTAAATAGAATTATTTTCACCTTTACTTTTCCTGTGATAGTATTGGATCAAACAGGCTTTATTCTTAATAGATACCGACTTTGTTTTCATACTGTAAAACAAAAAAGTTGTTTTAAACGACTTAGATAGATGTATTAACAGATAGATAGGTGGGTGGATAAATGGATGGATAGTTACATTGAGACATAGATAGATAGATAGATAGATAGATAGATAGATAGATAGATAGATAGATAGATAGACAGACAACAGAAAATACATATTAATTTTTTCTGAAATTTTTCTCTTATTTATTATGTATGTTTGTGGCATATGCATATGTGTGCATGCATGCATGGAGGCCAGAGCAGAGACATCAGGTACCCTCATCTATAACATTCTAACTTATTCCCTTAAGGAAGGTGCCATCAATGAACCTAGAGGATATTGTTTTTCTATTAGTCTGGCAGGCCAACAAGAGGCCCCAGAGATGCCCTTGTCTTAAAGCCATCCATTCCTAAGCACTGAAGTCACAGGAACAGGTGGCCACATGTGTCCTTTTACACAGGTGTTGACAGTCTCAACTCAGGCCCATATATTTGAGCCACAAGAAGTCCAACCTAATAGGCCATCTTCAAAGGTATTTATGTATTTTGATTTTTTTTCACAGCTCAGAACTACCCAACTAGCCAAGGCTAGACTGGTGAATGTTCATCAGTCTCTGCAGATGATATGGAAATCTTCAAACTAGCTCTTCCCGTGCACACAGAGAAGGAAAACAGGAGGTTCAGCCAAAGAGAAGAACCCTGCATGGTATAAGGTTGTTCTATCAGTTTAATTTTGAAACTCAAAAATGGGGTTGCCAATTTAGTGTGAAATGTTCTTACACCATAGTCTTCTTTTGTTTTCTTAACTTTCCTTTTATTCACACTCAGCTCTGCCACGTAGGGTGACTTCACACTCAGTTTTGCCACGTAGGGTGATTGCACGCTCAGTCTTCATGCCTCATCTTGAGTGCCTGGACAGCTATGGATTAATATTTCTTTTTTAAATTGAGATTTTTTTTTATTAAATAAAAGATAATCACAATCTTCTAAGAAAATATTCTTTGGGATGAGAAAGATAAATAACACATTGTACATTTTTCAAACCTGTAAAGTACTGCAGAGATTATTAAACCGGAGGAAGAACCCATGTCAAGACTGAATTTATTGGTTTATCTCTTCTCCATAGAACATTTATTTGATTTTTCTCAACAAAGTTAAAGGTCACTCAATTTTCATTACATGTAATTTTGAAATATTTTATTCGTTGTTCCATGTTAGGTACTCTTTTCTCGTAGGAAAATTTCTAGGGAAAGTATCAACTTTCTGGCAGAATCTATAGCATTCAGAAGGATTTTTCAAAGATTGGTTCTTGGCTTAGACACTTTGATCCGGGCATTTCCTCATCAACTAAAATTCCAATTCAAATAAAATTGAACCTGATGTCTCATGTATAAATATTGTATTAGTCATGGCTCTTAGAATCTAAACACACACACACACACCATTCTCCATGTATGGAGAAAAGAGATTTATATCATAATTTACATGTATGGCTAGTTAATCTACAATGACTGCATGAATCGAAAGTTCAAGAATCCAGTAATTGTTCACTCTGTGAGATAGATATCTCAATGTTTTCAGTATACATGGAAACAAGAAGCAGTAGGTTCAAATACCAGTGAAGAGTGGTCTTGCTAGCAAAGTGAGAGGAAGCAGGCAAGCTTCCTCTTCCAGTACTATATAATAGGCTTCCAGAAAAATGTGTGGCCCAGATTAGATGTAATCTATATTAAAATCTGGTCTGTTATTTTAACTCAAATGATCTGTACTGAGGTGTTTTTCCTTCCTCAATATCCAGATAAGAAGGCAATATTTCTACTTCAAATTAAGCGAAACTCCCTCAGAGGTAGGCCCTCCATTTGGGGTTTTGCTTAATTTCTGTCCAGTGCAGTTGACAACCAAGAACAGCCATTACAAATATTAAATGAGCATATATAATGTACAATACTGTTGTTTTACATATCATTAGATATCCATCCTTTCACTCAGATGGATAAAGTTAATTTAACTTTATAACCTAAAGTCACCACAGAATCATTGAAATATTTAACACAGTAAGTCCAAATTAAATGTATACCTAACTCACTTTCCACTTTACTGCTATCAAGAAGGCTAGTTCTGCAGAGAAATGGAAAACAATTGAAATACAGAAATCTGAACTTACTTTAATTAAACCATTTCATTTTCATAACTTACAGAAATGTATTATTTTATGAACACATTACAAGGCCTTTTTCAAGGTCTTTCAGCAGTGTATCAAGATGAACGGAAAGAATCCTATACCTTATAAATTTCAATGCTATCATATTCTTCAGTATAATTGTTTTTAGATTTTCATCTTAAATTTTTGAGATTATAATACAATTGCATCATTTCCTCTTTCTGTTTCCACACTAAAAACTCTCTCATATATGCCCTTATTGCTCTCTCTCAAATTGCTATCCTCTTTTCTCATTAATAATTGCAACGTGAATACGTGTGTTTGTTTTGCATGTGTGTGTGCATAGTGAGAATTTCTGTTTCTTTAAAAACATAGAAATGACATAGAATATGTTTTTGTTTTAAACTCAGATGTATGATATGGGACAACTTCATAGTGTCCACAGTAGGTAACATTATCTGCATCACGCTCTAGCAGGGGCATGATTTTGGCAGCTGAAGAGAGTTAATGTTTGGAATTCTGGAGAGACTCTTCAGAGGATTTAAAACTAATCTAGCCCTGATAAAACAGGTTAACTGGCTAGCTGGTTGCTGTTTTTGCATTTTGTTGTGGTTTGTCAAGTTGTCCTGTGCAAAGTGATGAGAAGAAGAAATTGGATATTGTGACTACAAAGATCAAACTTGCCCCAAGGAACTCTGTGCCTCTAATCATCAGGAGGTAGTCTGACCTTTGTTCTCTCCAAACAAGTATAGGGAATTGGAAGGGATAGAAGTGATGTAGGAAAGTAGAAAAAAAAAGTAGTCAAAAGTCTGGTATAGGTATATAATACATATTTATATTTATATCTATACCTACATCTATACCTATCAATATCTCTATCTCTCTTACTCCCTATCTATATATGATCTGTCTCTGTCTCTAACTCTATATCTATACCATCTATATCTAATCTATCTATATATCTATACCTATATCATCTATATCTGTATCTATAATTTTCATCTATACCTATATCTAATATATATCTATATATTTATATCTATTTATCTATATATCTATTTCTCAATATATTCTCCTTAGTTTGTATGTTATTTGTTTAAAAGTATGTCTTTAAGGATGATGATTTCATATTGCTTACCTAATTTGTATGCTCTTCCCTGAGGAAGACTACTTCTTATACTTTCAGCATTCATTAGTTCCATGTAGTTCTTTGTGCAGGATTGAGTCCTCCTGGGATTTCCCCTTTCTATCTTATCATGTCTATTGCTGTTCTTTTCTTACTCATGCTTAGGCAGACATGTTTGTGAAATATAGTTACACAATGTCACAGCAAACTACCTGATCCTCTGTCTCTTACATTCTTTCTGCCTCTTCTTCTACAATGTTGCTGAGCATTAGATTAGCTAGTTATTTTTGGATACATCAATTGGAACTGGTTTACACAAGTTTGTATTTTGATTGATTGTCCTTTTGCTGTAGTGGTCATGGTCTGCTGCATTTCTTGATGAGGGGTGAGGACTATACTTATCTGTAGTTCTAAGGAGAACTATTCAGAATATACTTAGGTATTAAGCTGACTTAGTAAAGTGATGGATATAGTTTCTCTTCCAAGATCCATGACTATACAGTTTTTAAGATAATAGAATTATTCTCTAATTAAAGAAATTAATTTACTGTGTCAATCAAAATAATCTAAGGTTAACAGAATTGGAAACAGAGGTAGAGGATTCAAAGACAGGCTTGACATCTTAATATATGCTAACATTACCCAATTTTAATTGTACCTTTTCATACTGGGATATAGATAATTAATGTTACTGTTTAAATGTGTACTCTATCAAATTACAGACACAGTGCATATTGGAACATTCAGTGTTCAAATTCCCCCAAAATACGTAATAGTAGCAATTTTTAAAAAGATGTTTTCATCTGTGTTTGCTTCTACACCTATCAAGACTAAGAGGGATAAAGAACGCTTTCTGGTCAAGCAGTTCACTAGGTTTGTAATGATCACACACAAACACAAAACACCCTATGAATGGAACTGAATGAGACCAAAGAAGGTACAGGTCACATGGTTGTTATTCATTTTACTACTTACCTACTTTTAATTGAAACCCTGTGATCCATTATGGTAATGGTCCAGAAAATGAATTAAAAGCGAAAAAAAAAAAGGCATTGTTTTTACTGGAGAAAGCTATAAAATTTAACACACTTTTTTATTTTAGAATTTGTTGTGTATTCTGTAGAACACTATATCCAAATGTCAATGTTAATTTATAGGTTATTCTACAGTGAATTAAATCCTTTGCATACAAAACTCTTTGCTTACAGTGTTCTATTTAGCACTCACTAATTTTTTCATGATTGTAAATATTTTGTTACTCAAATACTTTTGATTTCTACTATAGTATGTTCAAAACACTTACCAGTTCATTATAAAATAAGTTAAATTCTCAATAAAGGAAATTGCTCAATAATAATAAGGGCAAACAATAGAAAATAGAGTACTCAAATACAATTTTAAAATGTACATTTTTTCATGAGGTTATGAATCGTATTTTAGATGAGGTCTCATTTACCCTAGGCTGAAAAGTCTCAAATTTTTCATATAAATAATGTTGGCTGTAACCTAGCATCATCCCATATGCCCCTGACAATGATGTAATTACACTTATGTTTCACTGTTTTAGTCAAGCTTCTCTAGACAGTAAGAAATCATAGAAATGATTTCTTTATATACATATATACACATCTCTAACTCTACCTATCTCTGTCTCTATCTCCTTTTTCTATATATCTATATATATAGAGATAGGTAAATACATTGATAGACATAGATAGAAACACAGATAGAGGCAGAGATAGAGGCTAGTAAAGATAGAGAGATAAAGATAGAGGAAGAGATGGAAATGAAGAGAGGGAGCGATAGAGATAGGGATTTATTAGAATCACCTCCAGACTATGGTCCAACTAATCCAACAATGGCAAGTTTTGAACAGAAAGTTCAAGAATTCAGAAGTTGCTCAGTTCACAAGGCTGGATTGTTCAGTTGGTCTTCAGTCAATGCTGAGATTCCAAAGAAGTATGCTTTAATGACAGTGAAGGAAAGTATGGACTTTACAGCAAGGCAAGAGTAATAAGGCAAAAAACAAATGCTCCCGTTTTCCATGTCTTTATATAGTCATAGAGCAGAAGATGTGGTGCAGGTTAAAGGTGTATCTTCCTTCCTCCAAAGATCTGGATCCAGGCATGTGTCTTCCTACCTCAAAGGTCCAGACTAGAAGTAGATTTACCTACTTCAAACCAAGAAAAACTAGTCTCACATAGGTGTGCTGCCTGCTCCTGGATTCTAGTTCATTTCAGATGTAATCCAGATGACAACCAAGAATAGCCATCACAGTTACCATGCATGCTATATGTCATGCTAGAGACTGAATACTGGACTTCATTCACATCAGGCTAGTCCTCTAACAACTGCACTATATCCCTAGTAGATTATGAAATCTTTTGTATTACAGCATAAAATGTTTTATTAATTTAAGATGAATAAATTGGCTTGCTATAATATGGTTTAAAAATGAAACATTTTACACTTTACAATTGAGTATTTGTTCATTTTATTTTATAGCCAAAAATACATTAGGATCATTATAGAAAGGCCTAGGGGGTAATTTTATGGAATAAATACATTACTTAATTATCATAGGCATTTCTTCTCATTATAGACTGACTTTTTCTGTTCAATATGATAGTTTTAAGTTTCAATAAATAAATAATAATTATAGATGTTTTATGTAAAAGTACTTATTCCCTAAAAATTATATACCACAATACAGTTGAAGCACAGCGAAACAAAATAAATAAATACAAAGCATGCATAAAAAGTGCTTTCTGAAGTTCTGAGTCTCTGAATATTTAAGCTCCTTTCTTTTTTTTTTTTTTTTTTTTTTTTTTTTTTTTTTTTTTTTTTTGAGACAGGGTTTCTCTGTGTAGCCTGGGCTGTCCTGGAACTCACTCTGTGGATCAGGCTGGCCTCCAACTCAGAAATCCGCCTGTCTCTGCCTCCCAAGTGCTGCGATTAGTCAGTTCTAACGTATTCCCATGTTTGCTCTCTTCATACATTTAACAGATAATGTAATTTGCAGACATTGTAACATCCAGAGTTATTTTCTGTATGATTATGATATGTAGCTAATAGGTACATATTTAAGAGCTGAAGCCTGATGGTGTAACAAATCTATTAAAACTACTTTGAGCAAATCCATTAAAACTCATGACTATAATAAATTATCAAAAATTTAAATTATTCAATTGATATAGTAAATGTAGTACTACTTATATTCAAATGAATACAAATAATTCTATAGTAATATGTGAGTTAATATCAGAAGTAGCTATGACCGCTCTTTTACCAGCCCATCTACTCAGCAAAAAGTTTCTGTGAAGTAATTAGATGGAGATCCTTGTCTCTTAATCTGACTGTGCTAAGTTTCTAACTGGAAAAGCAAGTCATCATTCTTTTCATACCTTAGTTTTCATACTTTTGTCCCATGGCTCTGTCAAGAGAACTCGGGTTTCTGTTTTTGCTTAAGGGGCCACAGCAGGTGCTATAGTCTGCTGAGTCAGAACATTTATGTCATTTTTTACATTGTTCATGAGGTGCATATTCCACATTGGAATGTGTTCATTGAGAAAACCACAGAGATCAAATCTTTCACATTTCCTACTTGTAGTGAGCTTCCATTAAGAAAACAAGGCCTACTGTCAAAACTCCAGGTGCAGTACAGTCGTTACAGCAGGAAAGAAGCAAGAGGCAAAACCAGAAGCATCTGTAGCTCTTCTAAAGAGAAACAATATTTGGAACAAGTGTGAGAAATTCAATACTGTGAGATTTTTCAAAAATAATAAAGATTTGGTGGTGAATTAATTTAGAGAGAAATTAGTAGAATCAAAACTGTGAGAAGCGAAATAATGACCAAAGCAAGTTTAAAGAATAAAAACAGAAATAATGAAAAAAAAAAATCTCTTATACCCAGATAAAGATTTTAAGTGAAAAACCTGCCTAAATAAAGAATCTCAAGTAAGGATTAAGAGAAATGAACACAAAATATATTGAATTAAATGTAAATAAAATAACATTAAAATTGTGGGATGTAATCTAAAGCATGCTAAGAGGTAATTGTAAGTATAAAAACTTCAATTAAAAATATGCTCATGTCCCAAGCAAATGTGACACCTAGTAGGACCCTGGAAGAGTATTTTCTAGCTGGATCAAAGAGTGAAAAATGGAATGGAAATGTCAAAGAGAAGGAATGGCTAAAAGGGTCACAGTGAAGGTCTAGGTAGACTAAATTGGTGAGATGATTCAAGTAGATTTTATTTATTTATATTTGTCATGATTTGCCATCTCCTATCAGATTCTCCCCACCTCCCCACCTGCCATACTTCACAACCGGTTTTTCTCCCCCTTTAGAAAACAAATAGGCAAACAAACAAATATATAAATTATAGAAACAAAGAAAAACAACAAAAAAACACAACACACATGAACACATAAAAATTAAAACCCATAGAAACACAAAATCAAAAATCATAGTAAAGCAAAAGACCAATAAGACAAAAAAAACATTCAAAGAAAACAATATAAGGGGAAATGTCCACAAAAAAACATTAAGTTTGTTTTGTTTTTGCTATCTATGGATGGGCATGGAGCCTACTGGACTACCAATCAAAGAGTACACATGGAAGGACCCATGGCTCTGGCCACATATGTGGCAGAGGATGGCCTTGCTGGACATAAATGGGAAGAGCAGCCCTTAGGCCGGAGGGGGCTCGATGCCCAAGTGTAGGGGAATGTCGTGGCAGGGAAGCAGGAATGGGTGGATGAGTAGGTGAGGGAACACCCTCATAGAGGCAAGGGAGGGGGGATGGGATGGGAGTTCTGGAGGAAAGACCTGGAAAGAGGGTAACATTTGAAATGCAAATAAAGAAAATATCCAACAAAAGGAAAATAAAAGAATACTTTGTATACACAGTAAGACTCCATTGAAGAAAATTAATTTTTGCTTTGCAAACGGGTGTCAGTAGGAGATAGTTTCAGATCAATTTTAAATCAACAACAAAGGATTCATCATTTATGTTTAAAATTTTATGTAAATGGTATATATATTTGTATTTGTGTATATAGAAATACGTTAATATTCATCAACATTAAATACATACACACATGTGTGCAAGAAAAAGATTAAAAAATAGTATGTACATGTATATTCTTCAGGTTAGTTTTCTTTGTTTCTTTTTATTAATCAACTCTTATGTTCAATAAAAACTAGTTATCTATTTTACAGAATAGGTTTTTTTTCTAGAAATGTCCAATTGATATGTGAAATCTGTAATGAGCTTACAGATTTTTTTCCATAAACAGAGAAGAAATGGTCTTAAATTGATTCATTTAGTGACTTATGTTTCCCACTCTATATTAAAATGTAAACAATTCAAAAATATTTTTAAACTGTTAAAATTAAAGTGCCAAAATATTCAAGCAGTTAAATCTTAAAATGCCAGACCGAACAACTTCATGTGCGTATCCTCAGTGAGGAAACTGACTCCATCAGACTTTAGGAGCCACAACTGCTACCTAATTGGCCATGAACAGGTGTAAGTATCCATCTTCACAGATGGAGGAACTCAGACACAGAAGGATTAGGAAATGTACTTAGAGATCCACAGCTGTTCAAGTTAGTGCAGGCACATAGGAACCCACTATGAATGAGACTTTATCCTGGAATTTGTTCTCTTGATGGATCCATTACCCAGTTGCCTTATACACAGCTTTCATTTCTTGTTAGCAATTTGCCACTCTTAGTTAGGATTTGACTATATTAGCAAGTCAAGAAATTATAAAGTGGTGATCTCTGGTACATGCATTCTTGTCCCCAGAGAACCAGTTCCCAAATCATTTTAAATACACAAGTATTAGTGTGAATGGTTGTCTCTTCTAGGCACAAGTCTACACTTCTTTTTGGTCATACAGACAGAATTCCTGTTTCTCAATTCGTGTCTTTTCTGCTTCGATTTGAACTAAAAGAATCTTCCAGTGCCTGCAGAAGGACTTTTCCTTATCTTAGCCTAGAGTTTGCATGTATAGTTCAGTACATGCCACTGTATTGTTTTTCTCTACTTCAGCCAGTGTGATAATAATTGCAATACTGTGGTTGTTTGCTAAGTGAGTTAGCAAGGGCAAACTCAGCTCAGACTTCTAAGACAATACTTGGCATAAACTAAACTTCATTTTCTTAATCCACCACTCTTTGTTCTCATATGGCTTCTATTTCATCTCTTTCCAACTCCCACCAGGATCACTTCCATTTAATATTATCTAATGTATTTATTACTGGGGGAAGGAATTAATGTAATTAAACTGTGATTCTGTGAATTGATTCTGAAGGCATAAAATATTAGTTCTTTTATATTAAACTAGCCAGGTGTTTTCTGAAAGTAGAGACCTGGACTAAAAGACAATGTGCTTTTACGTATAAAACTTGAATGTTCAGAGTTGGTCTCTGATTACATTTTGATGTGTGTAATTCCAACTTCCTGTCACGGTATATAAAGATTCTACTTATATCTAAGATGTAAGCAGATGTTGGATATCCATTCGTTTTGACTTTAAAAAATGTTGGAAGATACTCTTCATATTTTAGCATGTATCAATATCAGAGGAATTTTCAATCTGATTCAAAAGATGTGTAATATTAAACTTAACTTGAAAATACATCTAAGTTCTTCTATATGACATATTTTTGTAACATTCGCTTCAATATAAAATTAAATTATTGCTGATATTGAGTTACTATAATTTTTCCTTAGAATTTGGTTTTGTATTGAGAGACTGTTGTTTTGGGGATTTTTTTTGTTGTTGTTGTTGTTGTTGTTGAATCAGAGATTTTAATGCTTGCTTAATAAAAAATGAGGCTGAGGGCTGGTAGGATGGTTCAGTGGGTAAAGGCACTTGCTGCCAAGTGGATGACCTATGTTTGATCATTATGACACATATCCTGGAAGAAAATAATCAATTCCTGAAAGTCATCACCTGATCTCGTCATGCATGTTGTAGCAATTATGTACATATACACACAGACATACGCACACACCACACACACACACACACACACACACACACACAAACTATAAACATGCCTTTAGCCACTAAAAATTATTCCTTTTAATAACTTCTAACTCTAGGCATTCTTTTTTTTTATTGGAAATTTTATTTACATTTCAGATGTTCTCTCCTTACCCCATTCCCCCCCCCTTCCTCCCAGGAGCTCTCTATCCCTTCCCCCCTCCTCTTGCTTCTATGATGGTGTACCCCCTCCCACCCTCCCCCGTACCTCACCTCCCCATCCTCGAATATCCCCCCCACGACGTCCAGCCTTCATGGGACCAAGGATCTCTTCTCCCACTTATATATAGTTCCCTTGCATTATAGCTGGAGCCATGGGTCCCTCCCTAAGCGCTCCCAGGCTGACCATTCCACCTGGATATCCATCCTATGTGCAGTCACCAAAGGTAGAGGTTGATGTGGATGTCTGGATGTACATGCTGACAGGAGCCTGATATAGCTGTCTCCTTAGAAGTCTGCAAGAGTCTGACATACTCAGAGGCAGATGCTCACAGCTAACCATTAAATTGATCATGGGGTTCCCAATGGAGAAGATAGAGTGAAGGCTGAAGGAGTTGAGAGGATTCTCGACACCATGAGGAAAGCAACAATCCCAACCAACCAGAGCCCCCAGGGTCTAAACCACCAGCCTGAGAGACTATTGTTATATAGTGTCACAGTAGAGACAGTATCAAAATGTATTCCTAGAAAATACTTAAAGAATATGCAAAAGATGTGACTGGTTACCATCTCTGTAAAATAAAACATAATAGAAAAAAAGAAAATTTGGCTGACATACCTTTATATGCAATATTTTGATTTGTGGCATATGTATACATCATTTGTGTTTAAATATGTATATGCATGAATATATATGTTCTAACAAATATACAATATATTCAGTGGCTTAAACTATGTTTGTCAAGATCTAACATCAAGATCCTGCCAAATATGGGATTTTCAGAGAACCCAGATCATGACTTATAAATGGCTATCCTCTTCATATTGCTGGTCTGAGAATGAACATCTCTCTCTCTCTCTCTCTCTCTCTCTCTCTCTCTCTCTCTCTCTCTTTCCTCCCAATGACTCTTTTTTTTTTTCAGTTAATCAATTTCCAAGGTTGATTCCAACCTGGCTTCCTATTGGGAGACCATCATATTAGCATTGGGGTCAGCATAAGAATTTTAATATGACAGAAACATCATCCTATATCAGGCTTCAATAATAAATCACAGCCTTAGTGACATAAGCTTTAAACATTGATTCTGAAATTTTGGAAATTGAAAACAAAAACTTTGGTAATATGGTCTCATTCTAGAGTGTCCATATCCTTTGGCTTCATAGTAGCTGTGTGTTTCCAAGTTCACATATGAGTTTTTGGTACCCATAGAGTGAATGTTTTCCAATTTATTTATTGGTAAATTAGCACTACCTTATTTGAACACTCATTATCACTATACTTTAACTTCCCTACTTCCCCTTTAATTTAATGTAACCAGAGTGACTTTGAGGCTACAAGATTGATGTTTTACTAGAGAGACAAATAGATGAGAGCTAGATAGACAAGTATGTATGTATGTATGTGTGTATGTAGGTAGGTAGATAAATTGAATAATTTTTTATAGATGCAAGAAAAAGTATATAAAATAGACATATAGTATATATGTCTATTAGATGATAGATAGTAGACATAATAGATAATTAACTGAGAGAAAAGAAATAGATACACAATTTCATAGTTAATTAAATTATAGATAGACAAATAGTAGTGCAAATAAATTCTTGATAGACAAACAGAACTGAAAAGGCAAGTCTTTAGACCATCATGCAGTTGGGCATTCACATATATAATTTATGTTGACAGTGAGTGATACTACTTATGAACACTTTTCAGTATCTTCTTTTCCAAACTTTAAAATGATTGATCTTTCAGGAGGACATGAATCTTCTATAAATGATGAAATTCGAAACTAGATCTGCCATCCAGATATTCCTAGAGGATCCTGTGGGAAGTTTGGAAGTTTTGTTTTCTTTTTATTTTCTTTCAAGATACAGTAATAGAACAGAGTAGAAAGTGGTATTGCTTTCATTAGCACAAAACCCTAACAGTCTCTTTCCTAAGCTGGCATTGAAAAAATTTTAGAGTGAGAATACTTACATCAAGACTATTTTGGATAAGAAAATATGTACCCAGGAATGTCCATCAGTTTATGTAGAGTAGAATTTTTTAACAAAAATTTGATATAAAAAAATTTATAGATTTAAGAGAATGACATAAAAAAAAAAGTCTCCTCTTTCTTCTGGGGAATGTTCAATCTGTGCATTATAATTATGTGAGGGAGAGTAACAAAACCTTGAAACTGATGATTTCCATATAAATTATTTCATAAATAAATGTGATTAAAAAGTTCAAAACAGGTGTTTTGTGAAAATTTAATATTCTCAGTAAAAGACAAAAGAAAAAAAATAGTAGAAGTAGCTGCCTCAGTCAAGATGAAAAGATTGAAGAATGGTGTCGACTTACCAGTGAAGAGGATCATTTTGGCCTTGATTTTGTTAGCTTTGGAAACAGGATAATAAGAAATAAGAAAAGAAACTGCTTTACATATTAAAAAATGTGTTAGTATTTCATCTACTATCTACAAAAATATTTCTATCATCACATTAAGAAGAATTGTCCCACAAAAAAAAAAAAAAAGAAAAAACAGAAATACAGGTTTTCTACTTGGAGAGAAATCTTATGAGGATAAATTCATAGTTGTTCTTGTTACTAGTTACCATCATATAATCTCCACCTAGCACAATTACTCAATGTTGAAGGAGCTTAAAATGTGTCTGTGTGTGTGTATGTGTTTGTGTGTGTGTTTGTATGTGTGTACCTCACTCCATGGTTTTCACAGTAGATTTGATTGTGCACATCAGCAGGATAGCATTCACTATGATTCTTGGTGCACCTCTGTCTGTTCTGGCAGAAATACAAATGCCCCAGCTGCTACTTGGCTTTCAGTTTCTTCCCTTTCTGGTTCTTATGGCTCCTGCTTCTCTTGCCACTGAATTATTTTATTTTATTTTTTGCCTCTGTGTCTGTCTGAGAGAATTGTTTGACTCTCTGTTCTCAGATATGGTTACTATGCTCTATGATATTGATCATCAAAGCCCATTGTACACATAATCACCAGAAGTCCTCACTGCATCCTATAAATCCAAGACAAACAAGTTGGATATAGCCATCATCATCATTCCCACTTAGTTGTAGACTTGTGTGTGTCTAGTTAATAGAAAGATGTCTCAGCTCATATCCTACAGTAACATGCTCTTCAAACTTTTTGAATAATCACCTTAGTAAAACACCATTTACTAAGGTGATTATTCTAAAACCAGACAAGATGTAAGTCAATATCTTTGTACTATAATTTCTGACTTCCAGACTTGTGTCTCAGTTTCACTTCACCACTAATATATGCATGTAGCTACATAATCTGTAAACAAGGATAAGACAATACTAGGTCGATCTCAGGAATACAGCTTCTATGTGTTCTTAGGAAATACTTCCAAAACAATTTCACCTCAATGATGCTAGTTCCTTATTAAGACCTGCTAATTTCTTATCTAACCAGGATCAATTGTCCTAGTGACCCCTTCTGTTCTTGACTCTAAATCCAGACCTATGTACCCAAAGCTGCCAAGTTCTGCTGCTTGCTAGGGCTTAAATAAGGCCCCTTTGTTCTATTGCTCCTTACTCACAAATCTACACGCCTCTGACTCCTGAGTTCTGGGATTACAGCTACCACCACACTTGGACCTAAGATTTACTTTACCTGGAACTTGCTTGATACCAGGCTAGTCTTGAACTCAGAGACCTGCTTGCCTCTGTTTCTTGGAATTAAAGGAGTATACCACGATGCCTGGACCTTTGCTCTTTTAAAATTCCTTTTCACAGAATCATTATAAGCATAGTCAGTGTGCCGCAAACTCTGAATCACAAGTGTCACCACTATTTTTGGATTATAGTTCATTCCAGATATAATCAAGTTGACAACTGAGAATAGCCATCATAATCCAGCCCTTGTCACTTTGGCACACAATCTCATCTTCTTATGTCAAAATAAAAACAATCACCAGGTCATAATAATGTCTAATATGGTATAACTATCCCTTGTTTAAATGCAAATGAATAAAAAGTAAGCTTAGCCAGGTGGATCTTGTCCTGAAGTCACCGCTCCCTTAATCTGTTTATGTGCTTGAATATAAGATTTAGCTCCATTCTATTCCTGGTGCACTTTTAATACTTGAACCATGCATTTTGCTTTTGTTTGTTTGCTACTATTGTTATTGTTTTATTTCTAAACTTGCTATGCTTAATCAAAATGCTCTTCATTAAAATGTTCTGTCCTGTAAACCACAGGACAGGGTAGGCGTTTTGAGATACCTTCCCTCAATGCAATTAATCTAAATCTCTTCACTTTTGCCCAATTCAGACTCTTCAGACAAGGGCAATAAGAAGCCACATTCTTCACCAAAATATTACAAGAATGATCTCAAGATCTCAATCTGAAGAACTAAAACACTTCTCCTCTAAAAACCTCTTCAGCCAGTTCCCTCAGTTCAAACAACCCTTAGCACCAATGTCTGCTACATTTCTACTAGAATGGCCCATAGAGCCCCACTTTAAGCATTGTACTTATTTCCAAATCCAAAGTCCTAAAATCCACATCCCTCCAAACAAAAGCATGGTCATACCTATCATAAGCAATGCCCTAATCCCTAGTACCAATTCAGTCTTAGTTACGGTTTCCATTGCTGTCAAGAGATACCATGACTAAAGAAGCAACTCTTATAAAGGCAAACATTTAAGTGGAGATGGCTGGTGTACAGAGGTTCAGTCTATTATCATCATGGTGGGAAGCATGATAAGATGTAGAGAGACTTAGTGCTAGAGGAGCTAAGAATTCTGCATCTTGATCATAGGGCTGCCAGTGGGAAAACTGTGTCACACTGGCCAGTATATATATTTTATATATATATATAACCACAAAGCCCTGACTCCACAGGGACATACTTCCTCCAACTAGGCCATGTACCCTCCAATAAGGTCACAACCCCTAATAATGTCACTTATGGGTCAAACAGATTTAAAAACCACAGTGGTGAATAATATTAGATGAATTATATTAGATCAGTTTTAACTCATTGACCTGATTGATTGACTAAGTAAAAACTGCATTTACAAAAAGTCAAACAGGTGTTTTTATTTAATGGGTTGAAATATGAAACAAAAAAAATGGCCTACAAAATGTAAGGTGAACATGTAAGACATGCCTTGGTTTAAAGTACAAGTTGGTCTTTCAGCAGAAGCAGGAGACTGGAATATTAAAGTGGATTGTCAAGAGTGATTTATTCACCAACATTATGAAGGTCTAAAATGTATAGTTTTAACATGTGATGGGAAACCCAGAAACTTTGAATAACTATTTGATTGCACATATCTAAAACCAGACCTTATACTGAAAAATCCAATGACCTACTCAACTGCCATAATGAAGGAAGAAAATAGAAAAATTATCAGATAACTTACAATTAGTTAATTGATTTCAGTAGTGACTCCCAGACATCTGATGAGTGTTCTGATAAATCTTGATCCAGGTCAGTTGAAACATTTTTTTTTTTTTTTTTTTAAGAAAATGCCACAGTACTTGATCCAGTTCTGAGATCTGAGACAGTTTGCTGATGTAGAACTCCTTCAGTGGTGAAGATAAGCCTATTGAGAATCAAATTTGAAGGGGTGATTTTTCTGAAAGTCTTCCTAAATTCTGTTTGTGTAAGCGAAGGTAATTTTCAGGACACTACTACGACACATATACTTTAGACTAAGACTAATTGCAAGCAACCAAAATAAATAAATAAATAAATCATTATTGTTCAAAGGTCAGACTAGGAGCTTTGGAAAGTTATGTGATCAATACTTTTATCTAGGATCTATCTCAGAGTGGATCAAGTTGGTTTCAGGGTCTACTGTGATCACTCACATAGTAATTAAAATCATAACTTGAATGATGCTATGTGGCACGTGGTATAATCTCCATATTAGTCTTCTGTCATATGGAAAAAATTATTACAGTAGGATAGATTTAATAGCAGTCATTTGAACTACCTACCTTGAGTACTTAAAAATAAAAATTAATACTTTATTACTGAAGGATGACATAAAAGACAAAAAGTGTGTGATTCCCAGTGTATATTCACTGTTCCAATTTTATTTGTGCAAAATTCTAGTAGATGTTGGAGAATGACAGCAGATTATTAGCCATCAAACCTGGCTATGACTGTAATTACAGCTATTATTACTAAGTATTCAAGAAAATTAACCATCTTCTTATACCTGCTGCATAGATATCCTCATACAGAAAATACAATTTTCTTCATAGCTCTTCACGTAAAACACAAGGAGTTATTTTCTTCAGCATGTACTAAAAAAATATACATTTACATTACTAAATCAGAATTAAATTAACTGTCTGCCCAATGTCATAATTTGGTCACAAGGAAGTAATTGTCACTTGTTTCAAGGTGACATTCAATGTGTCCTTAATATTTATGAATTAATAGTGATTGAATCAAATAATAAACAGTCTGACTACGTTAGACCTTTGGGTAAGATTTTTCAGGCCAGAGAGTCAGCTATGAATCTAAAAATAGAGATATTTGAACTATGTGAATCTTTAAGCATAGATGTTTGGATTTGGGCAACAAATCTTTTTAAACTTTTGCTTTCTGTAGTTCACTCTATCCACTATGTAGGAAGCTGAAAGTTGTGGGTAGGACATGACATGTGACAAGGAAATAGATGCTACCTTGAGCAACAATGATTCAATGTAACTGGAAGAGAAAGAAAGAAAAAGAAAGGAAAAGAAAAAGAAAAAAAGAGAGACTTTAGGTCACAAGGAAGGGGAGGACTGATGGGAGTGAGTGCCCTCTCCCATGCAAGAGGGAGGGAGAATTGGAGATTGGGAGGAGGAACTGTGGGAGAGGGGACCGAGAGGCACGGGCAAAGACTAGAATGTAAATAAATAAAATAATTGAAATAGTCTATTATTATAATAATTGTACATTAGGTGGAATTCTGTTTTCAATTTATTTGTTAATTTCATGTCAATTAAGGATATGTGTATGATATCAAATGAACAAGAGATGAAATTCTCTTGGGTACTCTTTATTATCAATTTGATTATTACATTTGACTTTGATGTGTCCAAATACTTAATTAACTACTATTACTAGGTGTGTCTACAAGTGCATTTCCAGAACAGGTATTTTAATGTCTGTTAAATGATAAAAATTGGTGACTCTTTCCTATTTGGATCGACATCATCTATTCAAATCAATGGTTAAGTACATTTAAAGTTAAAGTATTCTCTTTCTTAGTGTTGAAGTTGAATCAGTGATCATCTGTAAATTAGTATTCTGTTAGTCTGTGATCTTAGGTGTGAAGCTCAGACTAGCATCAATAAACCGCAGTTCTCTCTCCATCTCTATCTCTCCATCATGGAAAACATACCACTGAGATTATTAGATATACAGCTTGCAAAGTGAAGCTAATGGGACTCCTTACCTTTCATAAGCCTATGACACAACATAGTAATTCTATTTTTATTTATGTAATATACATATCTCTCATATACATGTATATATATATATGACATACACACACAAATATGTAATGCATATAGTGTATGTGTCTATGTGTTCTGTTTCTGCAGATAACTCTAATGCTTATGGAAACAATGAGAAAAAATATTCCATATATGGACAGCAAAAAATATATTTTTGGAAGAAAATAAAGAATAAGCAAGATTTTTTTCAGGAAAAAACCTGTTATCTCTCAGGAAACCAGTAAATGTAGTAAGAAACAATTTCAATACATTCTATAATCCATTAAGCAGAGTATTTGTTTCATGAAACATTATTTTACTACTTTGCTAAAGCCTAAGAATGGTGAATGATATGCATACATACACATACCATGTTTCCAACACAACTTCCTTTTAAAAAAAAAAGACTCTTTTTAACCTATGTTATTTTTAAAGGAGATAACAAGTTCTGGAACAGAGTTCTAATTATAGGCAAATGAAAAGAAATCTTGAAAAGTATTCTAAAAATTAACATGAACAAGTGACATAATTTAAGGTGCTTACATATAGAGTGAACAGTGAATATCAGGTTGTAATAAATATCATGGACAAAAGCAATTTGCTGTAGACAGAGTTTAGTGGATTAAACATTGGATCATCAAAGGAAACCTATACAGGTCCCAAACAGGACAGAAACCTGGAAATATGGAATAAACAAAAACATGTAGAATCAATTCTTACCACTTTAGGCACCAGTGCTTCTTCACCTTCCTTTCTCATAGAACCCACAAGCACTTGTCTTCAGTGCCACTCTCCACTGTGGGCTGGATCCTCCTACATCAATCACTAGTCAAGATAACACACCCATTCACTCATGTACAAGTCAGTCTGATTGAGACATATTAGTCAATAGTACTTGATCTCTCATATTTAATGTACACATTGTTTTTGTAATTTTCTCCTATTCCTGTTTTAATCTCATGTTATTTTACATAGCATGGCCTTAGAGCAACAGATTATTTCACTAATATATATTCATTATAATTCAGGATATGTAGTAGGCTATCTGAACTAGGTGTGTTGTGTGAAATTTTCTAAGGAACTGTGAATGACAGAAACAGAATCTTGCAGACAGGTACAGCTTGGTAAACCACTGAGTTCAATTAAAGTTATATAAAGCAGCGTGGGCGAGGAATTACTTACAGAAACATGGACAAATTCTGGCAGCTACAATACTGAGAGGAAAAAATACTCTTCCCAACACTTGTTAACTGTCTAGATTCATGGGAAGGAACATGGACTCATGAACTCCTCTTATTAATAGTGCTTACTTGCTTATAACTCTTCAGGAGGGTCAGGATCTCATGGCTCCTATCCCATAGTAACCTTAACTGAATAAATTTTGAGGAACAATGGACTTTGTGAGTTCCGCCTATAGAAAGTAAAAAGGGCCCATTCTTGAGTATGTCTTCTTTAGGTAATCACAGCTTCTGACAGATCAAGAGGGCCATCCATGGTCACATTATGCCTACCAGACAGTGCTCCATAACATTCTATTATGTATTCCCTGGTGTTTGCACAATGATAAAATCATCTAAGGATATATCTTAGTTAGCATTTCTATTGCTGTGAAGAGACACAATGGCCACAGCAACTTCTGTAAAGGAAACATTTAATTGGGACTGTGAAGTGGAAATTTCTGGTTTCTTTGTAGACTCATTTGTGTGCTGTGATGGTTTTTTGGAAACTGTCTTATGAAATGATGTTTTTGCTGAAGCAGACACATGATGTTTTTCTGGAAGCATCCTGGAAAACGAGCATGTTTTGATGTTTTCAGATGCTTGAGAAAACATGTGATGTTTGGAAAGGGTATAAACATAACCTATCAGACTCTGCTGTTTGGTATTGGTATACCTTACCATTCTTTACTTGTCATTGTTGGGCTTTGCTGATGCTGGTTGTCACTGATAACAATATATGGTATTGGTTCCCCTTAACGTTCATTGAGGGTCATTGTTTGTTATGACCTCATAGAGAAAAATGCAACAAAGAACTTCTGATGGTGTTCTAACAGCTTCTTTCTGCTTCCAGCTGGGGCAAGTTGTCAGAGCCTTGTGGTTTCTCCTGGATAAACCTGCCTTGGCAGAGTCATGTGAACTGAACTGCTGATATCCTGATGATGCAAGTTCTATTTGCTCCAAAGAACTATTTCTAAACGGGTCCACATCCTCCTTTGCTCTATTAACATTTCCTTTTCACTACCTCTGGTGGGTGGTGGGCTCGGGAGATAAAAGTATCCTTATTAAAAGTAGGTTTTGAAAAACATAAGCCTACAGGGCTGGCTTGCCATTTCAGAGATTTAGTTCATTACTGTTATGGCAGGAAGCATGGTAGCATGAAGGCAGTCATGGTGATGAAGATGGAGCTGAGAGTTCTATAACTTCATAGACAGGCAGTAGGAGACTGCCACACTAGGCCTAGCTTGAGCATATAAGATATCAAAGCCCACCTCCACAGTGACATGCTACCTTCAACAAGGGCACACGTACTATAACAACAACATACCTCCTAACAGTGCTATTACCTTTACAACAAGCATTCAAATACATGAGTCTATGATGACCATTCCTATTCAAGCCACTGTAGGATGCATTAATCAGAATGTATTCCATCAGTTAAGCATCCAATATCTGTTCATGCTTTCCTATCCATATATAGATAACTCTATTAATGAGATTCTCAGGTTAAAGTTATGTGCCTGAGACCTTACAGATGTTGGGGCGATATGAACAGAGCTCACTGATGTATTAGAGCATACTCTATGTATTTTTTATGGCGGAAGAAATGTGGTTCTCCACCAGCCATTACACAGTCACACTTATAGTTACTGAAGGTACTTAAATGACTGTGCTAGAATCTATCCCCTTTGTCTAAAGCACTTTCTAAATGTGAAATTCCAAATTTAATTGTTCCATCCCTTTCATACATTGTATGGAAGATATTTTTTGAGATCTTTGCACATCTAAGAATAGTGGGTTATTTTTCTCTCTTCTAATTTGAAGCAATATGTAACGCAATATAAAGTTATAAGACAAATATTTTGTTCGGCGTTTTGAATATTGATTATATACTTTTCTTAGTATTTGCCATTCATATTAATAAATAGAAAATCATCTGTTCTGGTACATTTTAATCATTTCTTTTTCATTTAATTGTATTCTCCCATACCTTGGACCATGTTCAATTTTCCTCTTTATATTTGCTATATCTGAGTTTACAGGAATTGTTTCTTTCTTATACACTTGATTTTTTTATTGAGATTTTATGCTGCAAGATATGAAATTTTTGAATTTTTGAATCATTAAATAATCAAATCCCTTCTCATTTCTCATTCTTGTGGCATTTAAATTCCTGTTAGTACTTAATGGAAGGATAATGAGAAGAAAAACATATAAACAGACATATACATAAATAAATGACAAATAAACAGATGAATAGACAAGTAGATTACTTAACTGATTGATTTTATCTACATTTTGAGTCAATAACTTGATTAATTTTCTTTCACAGTTTTGTTTTCAGTGGGTCTTTTGTCATTTGTATAATGCATTTAGCTGATTGGGGGTTTCTGGCTCTGAAACTGGGAAGGGGGATAACATTTGAAATGTAAATGAAGAAAGAATCCAATAAAAGAAAAAAAAAAATACCAGGGGGGAAATGCATTTACCTACCAACATTAGCTCCTTTACATTTTGTATGTCCACTTTCAATATATCCTGTGCTTATTTTATGTAGTATTCTTTTTACTCTCTTACAAACTTAATGATAAAGCAATTATTTTCTTAAGATCCCCTCCGTACATACACACACGCATTATATATATAGATATAGACATAGACACAGATATAGATATATAGAGATATGGTGAGAATTTTGTTTTCTTTAAAAACCCAGTTTGTTATGTGAACAGGGTTTTGTTTTAATACCAGATATGGGATATGGGACTGCTTCAGATTGTCCACAGCCAGTAACTAAGATTATCTCATATTCTTGGAGATTAGTTTATGTTTGGAATTCTGGGAACTCTTGAGAGGGTATATAAACTTCAGGGCACAAGCTGGTCCCCTTGCTGCTGCCCCCACTGCTGCCTTTTCCTGCTGATGCTTGGTCTTGCCATTGAGTTTTCTGTTTCTAGTTTTCTCGTTGCTGCTTGGAGATATCCTGACAGCAAAGGTTGGGCTTGCCCAAAGGAACCAAATGGCCAATCAACAGGATGGAGTCTAAAGAAGTCTACACCTCCTTTCCCTTCTAAACATTTTTCTGTCTGATCTAGTGTTAGGGTTGGAAGGTACAGAGTGGAATAAGGGTTGGGAGGTTTGTTAATAGAGCCCATCAAAGTATCCCAAAACATACACAATATTTGGGTGTGTGTGTGTGTGTGCGTGTGTGTGCGTGCGTGCGTGCGTGCGTGTGTGTGTGTGTGTGTGTGTGTGTGTGTGTGTGTATTAATATATATGCCTACTCCAATAATAAGTATTGAATCTTTCTCTGGTGTATAATGCTTGATGTGATGATTGAGGTTGTGCTTGCAATTGTAACTCATAGTGCTTCATTGTGCTATTTCCAAAAGCACCTAAAGCAATACTCACATGGTTGACAGCTAAGCAGAGGTCTGTCAAGATAACTGTTTCTGTTATCACTTGGCCTCCAGGATGCTGCCTGAATTTACCATCCTTTATTATTAGTCATTTTCTGTTCTACAGTGTTTTCTACTTGGAACGGGGAATAACAGTTACAGAAAATAAAATTATACATACATTAAGTCAAATTTTACCTGCAGACACCACTCTCTGAGAATCAAATATATTTTTAAAAGTTATGTTAACTCTTACAGATAAGTATCTATTATCTTCTTAATTACTTTTTCAGTCTATCAGTCCTCTTAGCATAAAAGAATTTTATTATGTCTAAAGTGTACTTTGTAACTGTATGGGGACAGTTTTAGACTGACCCATTCACATGTGGGGTGACTTTACATGATATTTATCACATACTTGTTGTTAGATTTTTGTTCTCTCATCATAATTCTAAATTGTCTGGAGGAAAATAATATATCTAGATATTGGGGAAAGTGCAAAGTTGATCTTCAGAATTGGATAAAATATTTGAAAACCACATACACTAAGGAATGATACATGGAGTACACAAAGACCTATAACTTAGCAACAACAAAAAACAACCCTGCTGAAAAAAGCTGAACAAATATCTTAAACACCTCACAAAGTAAAAATGCAGTCAGTATGTAACGACATTTATGTCAATGTCACAATGAAATACTACTTCACACTGATGAGGATAGGTGTTATTTAAAAATGGAAAATACTACATATCAGGAGTGATACGGAAAAACTGGGACATTTTGTGCTTTGCTAGTTAAAATGTAAAATTGTGTACTTGCTGTATAAAAGTTATAATGTTCTTCAAAACATTAAACACAAAATTTACCATAGGATCCAATCATTCCATTACTACAAGGAAGTAAACTATTAATTGTTGCATAAGTTAGACTAGTAAAAAGGTAAAAACTACTCGGTGTCCACCAACAGGTGAGGGAATAAACACAATAGCATCTACCTAAAGTGCAGAAAGTCTGATTTTAAAACATGAGGGAACTGAGACGACATGTTTCTAAATGAAATAATCCAGGGGAAAAAGACAAATATTATATGATTCTATTTACCTGAATCTACAACAGTCAAATTTATAGAGGTGCAAAGTAATATAGAGGTTCTAAGTATTGGTATCAGGAGGAAATGGGAAATTGTATTCAGTGGTACATAGTGTCTGTTTGGAATTGTGAAAAGTTGTGGAACTTGATAATCATACAACACTGTGGCTGAATGTCACTGTATTATACATTTAAATTAGGCAAATGGTCAAGACTATAGCATATGTACTTTCATGCAATAAAATATACAAAATGTAGGACTTTTAAAATATAATTTTCCACACAACATAACTCAGGTGACTGAGTTATTCTATTTGGGCACTCCTAGAAACGAACCTTTAACTCTTTCTCTTTGGTCTTGTCAGCTGCTCAAAAAAAAAAAAAAAAAAAAAACAGTTTTTCTTCTCCTCAATGAGGCACAATATTAGGAAGAAATACAAGAAAAAGTCATTCTACATAAGTGTATGCAAGTTTCATGATATATGAAGTGTAGTTCTTCTATGTAATATCCTTCTAGATTTCTACTACTAAATGGTCGGCAACACCCAGACACATGGATTCAAGTATAGCATAGATATTTTCCTATTGTCAAGTGTCTTGTTTATTTATATTTTCTACAACTCCTTTTATAGGATAAAGTACCTCTTATAAGGATACTTGTGATTTCTGTTGTTTACTAGATATTAGTCTGATTTATGCTCTGAAATCAGTAGTAGTTATCCTTCTGCTCTATGAATTAATATTTCTATTGATATTTTTCCTCTATTTATTTACTGACAGCTGAATTTGTTTTTGTCAGGTGTGTGTGGGGGGTGGTGTGTGTCTGTTATTACAGATACTATAGCATACATGTAGAGGTCAAAGGAACACCAGCAGGATTGGTTTTCTACTTCTGTCTTACGGAACCATGGATCTAACTCAAGTGCTCAGTCTGGGCAGTAAGCACTCTTCCCACAGATCTGTCTTGCCTCTCCTCAAACATAATTTCTATTTTGAAATTTTTCATTAAACATATATTTATTGCATAAAACATATATGATTGAAGGTATAAACTAGAAAAATGTCATAGATCTCTATAGAAGCATAAAAATATATTAAAACCTCCCACAGATGCTTTCCAAAGTATCATTGAAACTGTCTTGATATTCTCAAGGTATCTATCTTAAAACATAGTAAAAACATTATTCATAAAAGCAGAGTCTGAGAGGCTTTCTCATTGATCCCAATGATAAAGTATCTATTCTAAAGGTCCTAAAAATAAACTAGCTTTAAAGTGGAAGACATTGGGGCTGGAGAGATGGATCAACAATTAATATCCCTTGTTGGTCTTGCAATAAACAACAACTCTCTTCTCCATACCATAGGGTGTCTAACACCAGCCCTTAATTTCAGATCCAAGGGATCAGAAAGCTTCTTGTGGTCTCTATGATATTAAATGTACACTGTACACAGACATATACTAAGGGAAACTAACCATTGCATAAAACAAATCACTTCCAAAATTATACATAAATATATAAAATTACATAAAAATTCTTCCTTTTAAGATAATATGATTAAATAGTAGCTATTAAGTATTTATTATAGTAAAATAATAAAACAATTCAATAAATTGGATACATATAAAAACCAATGTGCAAAATATTATAGGTCCCTAATAAATAAATAAACAAGTAGCAAATACACTTGAACACTACTTGTTTCTACTTAACAAGGTAGAAATAGAAGACAAATAATACTTGGCAACATATACAACAAAAGGTATGTGTCATCTTTTTAAAAATCTCATAGACTAGAATCCAGAGTAGATGAGCCTTAATAACTTGCTGGACCATGTCTACAGTGTTTTGAGTTCACTGATTACAACCAAAAAGAGATTGACATATGCATGGTACACTATTCTATTTATATAGCTATGCATTGGCACTGTAATGAGAGCTCAATACGTGCATTTTCAGCTTCCTGAGCCATCATGTCTCCATTCAAAATATATTTATTTGTTGAACAACAGACATGTAAAACACAGTTTAATGTTTTCATATTTACTGCATTAGAAGTAAATGTGGTTCTTATTGTTTGAAAATTTTGTACATGTATTATATATATATTATATATATATATATATATATATATATTAATATAATGTATATAATACCTTTATCGAATTTACTTCTTTGTCTCTCCTCCCAAATTCTTTATCCCTAAACTACATTTACCTGTACACCACATGTGCTATATTTTTAAACCCACTAAATTCACTTAGTGTTACCTGTATGTGAATGGTGAAGAATCCCCCACTGGATTATTGTTAGCCAATCAGAAATCACATTCCTGAAGAAACCTGATGCTCCTTTTCAACAACAGCAGCAATTGACAATTTTGTCACAGTGAGGAATATTACTTCATGAGCCCTTCCCACATGCAGGATAGAAATTGTCTTGTTTTTGTTGTTGTTTGTGTTTGTGTTGTTTTTGGTTTGTTTTGCTAGCTTGGACTTTGGCAGGTCTTTGCAGCAGTCACTGCCATGGTGAACTTATATGTGCAAATGCAGCAAACACTCCTTTGCTGCAGACACCCACTACTTCTGACTTTTACCATCTTTTGTTCCCATTCCCTTTCCTGCAATGTCGGGACAGAGAGACTCTGTGATAGCTTTATAATGAATCTAAAGGAAAAGTCACTATGCAAACCTTATTAGTATTAAATTGTTAATTTTAAAGACTGAATACTTCAAGGAAACTTAAGTCAAAAGATCAAAGTATCAGTATCTAATGTGACAAGTCTTGACTAAGGTGTTGTCACCTGCAAGAAGAAATAACTGAATCTCAGAAAAGTTAAATAACCTAAAATCACTTACAGAAAAGCCAATAGAATTGGAATTAAAATTTTGATTTTAAGATATGTTCTGATTAATGGAAAACTTTTATGCAAATAAGAGGTTTGATCCTAGTTATAGTGAAGATTTATTGCTTGATACCAATACAGAATTGTCCACCACTACTCACTCTATAATTTTGTTTAGGAAAGATATGCAGTCTATGGAGCTGCCTTCTTAGCACTAAGGAAGCTGAGACAGGAATATCACAAGTTAAAGGTCAGGCTGTAGCACTTAATGAACTCCTGTCTAGAAAAACAAAAAGCAGGATAAAGGGAGACATGGAAGTGAGAGAAGGAAAGAAGGAAGGCATATGTAAAGAGAGAGATAAGCGAAAAGAGTTCACAAAGAAGGAATTCAAATTGCAGAGCAAAAGCATTGTCAAACGTCTTGTTAGAGATTGAGTAGGATAAAAGGAAAAAAAACATACATTTACATAGATAAATATGCATTATAGAGCTACACAGCAATACATATATATATAAATTTATATCATTTTTCAATAGGTAGACTTTCCATTAGCTTCAGTAGACAGCTGCTTAAATCGCACCCATTATCTGTATAAATATATAATGTCCCAAGGTGCAATTATGTTAGCCCACAGTGGGGAATGACTTGGCTTTAAATCACTGTGCTGGGAACATGACTGATTCTGAAATATTTGCATTTGAAAGGAAAGACTCTTCACAGAAGCTGTCAGTAGCTCAATGAAGCCTATTAGTGCACTTTTTATACTAAAGAAAGGGGTATTATGTCTGGGAATTTTCCCTTTTTCCCAGCTAGAAATAGACTTTCCCTATGAGTTTGGATATAGTTGGCTCCTTGCCCATTCCTGCAAGGGAGAACATTCTCTCCAGACACATTTTTGCTTACAATAAGTAAGAAGTCAGTATCCAAAACACAATTTGGGGAGTCCATTTACTCTTTAATCGATACTATCATTTTTGGAGCTAAGTATAAACGTTTATTATTTCATCACAATTGCACTATCATCATTAAAAAACTTCTACAAGGGTTTTTTTCTAAGTGCTTAACTAGACCAAAGTGATTATGTATTTCCTAAGAAGTTAACCATCTTCCTAACTGAAAGTATGAAGGCAGAAAGCATAGCTTCTCACTGTACAGAGAAGAGATCTGATATTTTAAATTTTATGTTAGACTACTGTATGTTTTATATAATATGGCTATGAAATTTATATATAAGACTACTGCTATTTTTCCAGCATCTACCAAGACATACTATACTACCCTAAAGAAAATTCTAAAAATGTCTGAGAAAGTAACATTTCTTGAATACATGAAATAAAGTGAAATAAATCCATCTATGGTATATATTTTAGATATAAATATGTGGAGAAGTTTTGGGGCTGCTTGGCAGGAGTCTGACATTGGCCAAGAACAAGGAAGTAGGCTTTAGGCAGGAATCTGAAAATGGGCCATGACAAGGAATCTAAGTTCAGGCAGGAATCTAATTTTAGGTTAAAACAGGGAAGTAATTTCAGTCAGAAATTTAACTCTTATGCTAGAACAAAGAAGTAGGCTTCAGGCATGAATATAGCCTGGCTAGGACAGGAAATAGTCTCATATATTTTTGTCATCCCGATGACCCTTAGAAACAGTGATCACAATCACGAGAGTTATCACAGGGGTGATAACAGGACTTTGTATATTGCCTTATTTGTTCCTTGACTATTTGTATCTATGTATTGCTGGTTCCTCAACCTAGAACTGACCTAAATACTTTCATGTAATTAAAAGAAAAGTGGGCATAGAGGGTGGGTGGGGGTACACCAACGTGGAGGCAGGAGGAGGGGGGAAGGGATAGTGAGTTCCTGGGAGGGAGGGGGGGAAATGGGGTAAGGAGAGAACATCTGAAATGTAAAAATATTTCCAATAAAAAAATAATAATAATAAATAAAAAAGAAAAGTGGGAAGAAACTAAACCTGTCTTCAGCCTCAGAACTGGCTAGGGTCATGCTGCAATATTGTCTAATCGGCTCTTTTCTTTTAATCCTCACTCCTGTGCTGGAAAACCTGTAAACTGACTAGCGGGCTTAGTCATAAATATATGTCTAAAAAGAGTGGTAAAGTAATCTATAATAATTTTAGGATTGAATCAATTATAGAATTTAAACAGAAGGTGGCATATTGCATAAAATACAAAAGGCTTAAAATCAAAACTTTGAGAATTTATAATTTAAAATAAAATTTATGATAACATACAAAGCCCCAAGCTCCAAAGCAGAGGATCATGTTTGTACTATGAAATAGATTTGAGGGTATTAAGTGAAACAAAGCTTTTAAAGCCAAGGAATTTTGCTCTGTTAAAGTTGTACATCCCACTGAACAAATTATAGTTCTGCATTTTTAGAAGTATCTAGATATTAGTCTTCTGATTCATCAATAGATTATTAAGACAATAACTGGTTCATAATTTGATTTTATATTGTGGAGATAATTAAATCTAAGAATGTAAGGATGGAGGGAGACTGTATGTTATTTCTTGTCTCTGTTCTTCCTTCTGTTCTATTTCATGGCTGGTGTGAGGAGAGCAACCTTGCCTACTCTGCCTTGAACACAAACATTCTCTATCTCAGAATAGGCCCAGAAACAATTGTGGTATATAACCATGGTAATCTGAAACATTGGCCCAGACCATACCTTTCCTGCCTTAACCTTTTTAAGTATTTTGATACAGCAATGGGAATAGTAATAACTGGGCTACAAATTTATTTGTATAAAGGAAGGAAGGAAGGAAGGAAGGAAGGAAGGAAGTTAGGAAGGGAGGGAGGAGAGGGAGGAGGGAGGGAGGGAGGAGGGAGAAGGGAGGGAGGGAGGGAGGGAGCGAGGGAGAAGGAAGAGAGAGAGAGAGAGAGAGAGAGAGGAGAGAGAGAGAGAGAGAGAAAATTGGTTTGTCCATTTGACGTTAAACCATTAAACTATAATATAGAAGGCTGCAAGATGGCTTAGCTTTAAGATTGCTTTCATGTTACTTCCTGCTCAATTTCTTTAAGTTCAAAGTCTAAAGAGTGTGATGACTTCAGCAATGGGGACTAATCTTCAAGTCATGGAGAGAAGCCAGGCCAATGGCAATCGCTCATATTGTTTGGAGAATCTCTTGTACTCCTCTTGACAGGTTTTCAATCCCTGAAACTGGGGATTTGTTGGACAATCTATGGCTCTAGGTGCTTTTCAGGTTGCCAAGAGGAAAAATAAACAATAGTGTTTTTTTTTCCCATAAGCCACAGTGACCATAATGGCCAGATATACCCAGAGATGTAATAGTGGCATTTATCTGGGGTATAGCGAATAGTCATAACATTGGACTTAAGGCTCACTCAACAGGAGAGAGTTCATGCATGTTCATGTAAACACAGCCAAGTATTAGCTGGCGAAATCATGGAACTTAGATAAGAACCTACTACTGCCAATGTCTTAAAGTAGTATAAGTCCTAAGTTACTCTTATACCCATAGAAAATATAACTCTCACTCCTCGTCAGACTTCTGTTTACACCAGAGTTAGACCATTACAGAAAGTCACACCCGGTCAAGTTACAGAAAACAACTAACGATATAGTGGCCAGCCCCAACTGATACATCTACAACACAATCTTTATAACTATAGCTTAGAGAAGAGGTTGGAAGAGAGGTGGAAAAATGTCAGAGACAGTGGACCAGGACATTAGCACTGAAATACGAGCTTCTGTATGACAAGGGAGTTGCTCCCATTCAACCTCAAAGATATGCTTACCTGAATTAAATTTGCACAGTGACAAGATAAGGTGGTTTCTGATATAAACGGAGGTTGGGGGAGGAATAAAAAAAAACTTCCTTAGATGAAGAGTTGCAGGCAGTTGATAACTGTTTAGAGTGATGGTCTTCTTCAGTTATGAGTACTTTAATAGATTAGGCAATCTCAAATGCTCACTTCTAAATAGGTAGGAGCAACAAAGAATGTACTCAGGAAGAGATTATTTATATAATACATATAATATTATTTATATATTATATAATATACATTTTAATATATACATGTGTTATATATACATACATAAATATATAATATATTTTTCTTAAATTTATGTATTCACTTTATAGCATAATATCAGCCCTTCTTCTCCTCCTTGTACCCCCTACACACAAGTCCTCACCCTATTTCCCCCATCCAAGGGGAAGCCACCATTTTGGTGGCATACACACACACACACACACACACACACACACACACACCACATCACAAGTTTCTTGGTTTAGGTACATCCTCTTTCCAGCCAGAAAAGGCTGTCCATTTATGGGTGCAGGATCCACACAGGCAGGCAGGCAGACGACAGGCAAACGGATAACCCCTCTTCCGGTTGTTTGCAGGACCTACATGAAGACCAAGCTATTCATCTGTTAGATTATGTGCAGGGCCCTCAGTCCAGCTCATGCTTGAAACAGGAAATTCTTAAAAAACGGCGCTTGGTTCAGCTTGTTCTCAGGTAGCCACCATGTTCCCGCTGTTCCAACTCTGACTACCGCTCCAACCAGCTAGAAGCAACAGCCCTGGCACCCACAATACGTTAAGCTGGCTGCTGTCTTTGCTAGTCAACTTCTTAGTGACCATGCCCCAAAGCATAGATTTTAGGCCAATCCTGTCCACCTCATGGTTCTCTGCTAAGCCCCAGACAATACCAACCATGCTCGTGATTCCTGGTAGAATGAAGACTCTTAATGCTTAAAGATTATCCAATATATTTATATATTTGGAAATGCTCAATATACAAGATGTCCACACAATAGAATTGTTACCCCATATCTAACCTTTTGATATGTTTAATTACTCGAGACTCCAAGAGACAAGGACATCTCCAATTTTCTTCTCCTCTTTCCTTCCCTCTCTTTCCTCCTCCTCTTCCTTTTCCTCCCAGCTCATCACTCCACCTACCTCTTCTACTGCCTAATCAATGCAAATACAATGTAGCAGAAAAATATCCTGCTATACTTGCTCACTCTTTGGTTGTTGCTTGAGCCTTTGGGAGCCAACAAGGGTTCAGGTTAGTTGATTTTATTGGTCTTCCTTTGGAGTTCCTGTCCTATTTGGGTCCCCCAATCCTCTCAACTGTTCTGAAAGACTCACCGAGCTCAACCTAATATTTGGGTGTGAGTCTTTACACCTGTTTCCATTGGCAGCTGAGTGGAGCCTCTCAGAGGATAGTTATGCTACGTTCCTGATTACAAGTATAATGGAGTGTCATTAATAGTGCTAGGGATTGCCTCCTGCCCGTGAGATGTGTCTCAATTTGGGGCAGTCATTCATTGGTCATTCCCCCAGTCTCTGCTCTATCTTTTTCCCTGCATAGATTGTAGGCAGAACACATTTTGAGATGATGTTGTGAGTAGGTTGCTATCCTTACCCTTGCACTGGAGTCCTGCCTGGTTATGGGAAGTGGCCAATTAAAGATTCACATGGTCCACTGCTAGGAATCTCAGCTAGAATCACCCTCCCCCTTTAGAACTCCTGAGTCCTCTCCCCATCCCAGCTCTCTGGCATGTCCTAGACATTGCCTCCTTCCCCAGCCAATCTTCCTTCTCTCTCCCTTGCTTCTCCCCTTCCTCTCCCCATCCAACCTTCCACCCATCCTCCTCTACCACCCAATTCCATCCTTCTACTGATCTCAGATACCTTTTTGCTTCCCCTTCTGAGGAATACTCAAACATCCTCCCTATGCACTGCTTGTTACTGGCTTCTTTTGGTCTGTTGATTATAGCATAGATATCTTGTACTTTGTGCGTAATATCCTCTTATAAGTGAATATATGTCCTGTTGTTTCTGGGTTACCTCATGAAGGATGATATATTCTAGTTGAATGCTTTTACCTATAAAATTCATGATGTACTTGCTTTTGATGGCTGAGTAATGTGGGCTTATAATTTTCACAACCTAGTTTTAATAAGGATACATAAGTGGTTTAACCTTCTTTCTAGCCTGCAACCTATCAGAAGTAGTGGAAATGAAAGGTTAATAGGGCAAAAGAGGATGTGGACCTGTTTAGAAATAGTTCTTTGGAGCAAATCTAATCTTCATTGTCAGTATATCAGTTGTTCAGGTTATACAAATCAGCAGTAGTAGCTAGATCCACTTGCAAACACTATTCACATATCAGTTCATAGCAGTTCAATCCAGATGAAACTATCAGGCTCTGCCAATCGGAATCCATGGATTACTGCCTAACTGCACAAAATTTCTTTGGTGCATTTCTCTCTATGAAGTCACAACAATGACTACCAAAGAATTAGAAGAGGAACCAGTACCACACATCCTTGTCCTCTGTCTGCTGGGTTATACTCTCTCCAAACATCACGTGTTCTCTCAAGTGTCTACTCTAGCAAAATAGCACATGCCCCTTTTCCAGGCTGCTTCCAGAAAAACACTTAGCAAAATATCCTTCCATGTCTCTGCTTCAACAGAAACATCTTCTCATTGGACAGTTTCCAGAAAAAAAAAAAACATCATATGGCACAACTGAATCTCCAGAGAAATCAGAAACTTCCACTTCAGTGTAGTATTCCATTGTGTAGATAAAACACATTTTCTGTATCCAATCTTCAGTTGAGAGACATTTAGGGTGTTTCTAGTTTGTGGTTATTACACAGTTATTATGAACACAGTTGAATAAGTCTTCTTGTGGGATGGTAAAGCATCTTTTGACTATATGCCCAGGAGTAGTATAGCTGAATATTGAGGTTGAACTATTTCCAATATTCTGAGAAAATGCCAAATTGATTTTCAGAGTGGTGGTACAAGTTTGCACTCCCACCAGCAGTAGAGAATTGTTTCCCTTGGCCAGATCCTCACCAGCATGTGCTGTACTTTGAGTTTTTATCTTAGCCATTCTTATGAATATTATGTAAAAACTCAGAGGCGTTTTGATTTGCATTTCCCTGATGATCAAGGATGTTAACCATATCTTTAGATGCTTTTTGGCCATTCAAGATTTCACTATTGAGAATTCTCTGTTTAGCTCTGTACCTATTTTTTAAATTGGGTTATTTGGGTTGTCAGTGTCTTACTTCCTCAGTTACTTTCTATATTTTGGATATTAACCAATATTTAGGAATTGTTTTGGAATTCTAATGAGAATTGCATTGAATATGTAGATTGCTTTATGTAGATTGCTTTATAATAAGATGGTTATTTTCATTGTGTTAATTTTACTGAACCATGAGGAAAGGAGATCTCTCTAGCTTCTGATATCTTCTTCAATTTCTTTCTTGATAGACTTGAAGTTCATACTGGTCTTTCACTTGAATGGTTAGGGTTACACCAAGGCATTTTATGTTATTTGTGGCTATTGTGAACTTTACTATTTCCCTAATACCTTTCTCACCCTGTTTTTCCTTTATATAGTGGAAGACTACTTATTTCTTTGAGTTAATTTTGTATCCAGCAACTTTACTAAAGATGTTTATCAGGTATAGTATTTCTCTAGTAGAATTTTTGGTGTCACTTATGTATAGTATCATATCATCTGTGAATAGTGATACTTTGATTTTTTTTTCCTTTCCAATTTGTATCCACTTGACCTCTTTCAATTGTCTTATTGCTCCAGGCAGAACTTCAAGTACTATATTGAAGAGATATGAGACAATAGACAATCTTATCTTGTTCCAGTTTTAGTAAAAATGCTTTAAATTTCTCTCCATTTAATTTGATGTTGACTATTGGCTTGCTGTATATTGCCTTTATTGTATTGAGATATGGCTCTTGTGTCCTTGCTGTCTTCAAGACTTTTATCATGAAGGAGTGATGGATTTTGTAAAACACTTTTTCAGTATCTAGTGAGATGATCATGTGTTTTTTTCTTTCAGTTTCTTTATATGGTAGAATATGTTAATGGATTTTCTTAGATTGAACCATCCCTGCATCCCTGGGAAGAAGTCTACTTGACCATGGTGAATGATGTTTTTGATATATTCTTGGATTCAGTTTACAAGTTTTTTAATTCACCATTTTCTCATCAATGTTCATAAAGGAAATTGGTCTGAGATTCTCTTTCTTTGTTGAGTCTTTGTGTGGTTTAGGTATCAGGGTGACTGGGTCTCATAGAATGAGTTTGGCAGTTTTCCTTCAGTTTCTATTGTGTGGAACAGCTTGAGGAGTATTTGGCATTGACTCTTTTTGAAAGTTTGGTATTGTAATTCTATTTTGTTTGGGAGATTCTTAACATTGCTAGTATTTCCTTAGGGGTTATAGTATTTATCTGATCTTTATTTAGCTTTAGTAGTTAGTCAGGCTTTGTATTCCTGTACAAATCATCATGACCAAGAAATAAGTTGAGGAGGAAATGGTTTATTCAGCTTACACTTCTACATTGCTGTTCATCACCAGGGAAGTCAGGACAGGAACTCAATAGGGAAGTAACCTGGAGATAGGAGTCAATGCAAAGGCCATGGAGGAATGCTGCTTACTGGTTTGCTTCCACTGGCTTGCTCAATTTGCTTTCTTATAGAAACTAGGACTACCAGTCTAGGGATGGCACCACACATGGTGGACACTTCCACCTTAATCACTAATTGAGAATATGTCTTACAGCTGTAAATCATGAGGGCATTTCCTCAAGGGAGTCTCCTTTCTTTGTGATAACTCTAGCTTGTGTTATGTTGAAACACAAAGCCAGCCAG
The DNA here is from genome assembly GCA_021653895.1 of Mastomys natalensis. Classification (NCBI taxonomy): domain Eukaryota; kingdom Metazoa; phylum Chordata; class Mammalia; order Rodentia; family Muridae; genus Mastomys; species Mastomys natalensis. Next base: position 148,028 of record JAJTUV010001015.1, on the reverse strand, counting down.
CATAACCTGATTCCTGGTACCAATTTTTGTCTCAGGATTTTTGTTGCTATGCACAGACACCATGACCAAATCCTCTTCTTATAAAGACAAAGTTAAATTAAGACTATCTTACAGGTTCAGAGGTTCGGCCATTATCATCAAGGTAGAAGCATGACAATGTCCAGGCAGGCATAGTTCAGGAGGAGCTGAGAGTTCTATGTCTTCATCTAAAGACTGCTTTTAGACAGCTAAAATGAGAGTCTTAAAGCCCACACCCACAGTGACACACCTAATCCTACAAGACCACATCTACTCCAACAGTGCCACACCTTCTAATAGTGCCACTCCCTGGGCCAAGCATGTACAAAATATCACAGTATCCATCTAGAGAATTATCCATTTCATTAGGTTTTCCAATTTTCTGGAGTACACACCTTTGAAGTAAGACTTAGTGATTCTTTGAATATCCTTGGTATCCATTGTTATGTCTTTCTTTTATTTCTGATTTTGTTAATTTGGGTACTGTCTTTCTAGTTTGTCTAAATCTTTTTCTGTCTTGTTGATTTTCTCAAGGAACCAATGGTTCTTGGATTTCTTGATTCTTTGTATTGTTCTCTTTGTTTCTAATTGATTGATTTCTACCCTGAGTTTGGTTATTTCCTGTCATCTACTCCTCCTGGGTGTGTTTACTTTTTGTTCTAGAGCCTTCAGATGCACTTTTAATTCATTAGTATGAGGACTCTTCAATTTCTTTAAGATATCATTAATGCTATGTACATTCTTCTTGCCACTGCTTTCATAGTGACCCATAAGTTTAGTTGCATTGTATTCTCATATTCATTGAATTCCAGAAAGTCTTTAATTTCTTTCTTTATTTCTTCCTCAACCTAGTCATGATTGAGTAGAGAACTGTTTAGTTTCCATGAGTAAGTAGACATTTTGTTGTTTTTGTTTTGTTTTATTTTGAAGTTTAGCTTTATTACATGGTGATCTGATAAGATGCATAAGATTATTTCAATTTTCTTGTATCTGTTGAGGTTTGCTTTGAAACCACATAATAAGATCAGTTTTCAAGAAGGTTCTCTGAGGTGATAAGAAGGAGGTATATTCTTTTGTGTTTGGGTAAAATATTCTATAGATACCTATTATCATACTTCTGTTAGTTTTGTTATTTCTCTGTTTAGATTCTGTCTCAATAACCTGTCCATTGGTGAGTGTAGGGTGTTGAGGTCTCCCACAATTAATGTGTGGGGACCAATGTGTGATTTAAGATTTAGTATTGCATCTTTTATGAATATGAGTGCCATTCATTTGGTAGCATAAATGTTCAGAATTGAGATGTCCACTTGGTGAGTGTTTTCTTTAATGAGTATGAAGCATCCATCTCTGCCTCTTTTGAATACTTTTGTTGAAACGTCTATTTTATTAGATTTTAGAAAAGCCACTCTAGCTGGTTTCTTGAGTCCATTTGCTTGGAAAACCTTTTTCTGGCTATTTATACTAAGATAATGACTATCTCTGTTTGTAACATATGATTCCAGTATACAACAGAATGATGGATTCTATTTATGCATTCATTCTGTTACCTTATGGAATTGACTCCATTGATATGTAGAAATATTACTGATTAATGATTGTTAGTTATTGCAATTTGATATTAGACAGGGAGTTTCCTGAGATTCCTACCAGCAGACAATATAGAAACTGGAGTGGGCACCTACTTTAGCCAGCCAGGACATCCAATGGAAGGAGGGGGACATCAATCCACCCACAAACCTTTAAATGTGGCCTGCCTACAATATGTGTATGGATAGAGATGAAGCAGAGACTGAAGGAACACCCAACCAATGACTGCCCTAACCTGAGACCACAGGAGTGAGCCAACTTGTGACACTACTAATAATTTGCTATACTTGCAGACAGAAACCTAGAACCTGTCTTTTGAAAGGCTTTATCCAGAAGAGTAGAAGATCCACATACCCATTGCCAAACATCCGACTGTTTTGTGTAAGAGTGGGAAATAGATCTGAGATAGCCAGAGGTGCCAAAGATACCACAAGAAGACCTACCTAGTCAACTATCCTGGGTCCATGGATGCTCACAGAGATTGAATCAACAACCAAAGAGCATGCAGAAGCTAGAACTAGGCCATCCACATATTTGTAGCCGATGTGAAGTTTGGTCTTCATATGGGTCCTAAAAAAATTGGAGCTGGATGGGGGCAGTTTATAATTTTGTTTTCTGCCATTGGATCCCTTTCCCCTACCTGGACTGCCTAGATTGGCCTCAGTGGGAGAGTAGTTGCTTAGCTCTGGTGGGAGTAGGTATCCTAGGGTGGAGTAGTTCCCAAGGATGGCTTATACTTCTCGGAGGAGAAGGGGAGCAAGTAATGAGAGAAATTTGGAATGCCAGAATATGTAGGAGAGGAGGGAGGGGTGCAATTTGAATGTAACATAAATAGAAAAAACAAATTATGGGAAAAAAGAAATATAGATGTAGATACACATACACGCACACACACACACACACACACCAACACACTCACATACACAGTTATAGACTGTTTTCAAGGAGTCATGTAGGCATAGTCAGCACAAGGCAAAAAAGCAAACCTCCAGTATCAATAGAGTAGAAGAAACTATATGCCTTGAACCAGATCAACTACTCATTGCAATGAAATATTTTCAAATAAACATGTGGACAAAAGATTATACTGTGTAACACATTTTGACATACTATAGCTTCCATGACTAGATTTTTATTTGTTTTATTTTGTTTATTTTCTTTTGGATGGAAGTTGCAAGGGATAATTGTAGATACAAAGGGACTATGGGATGAGTGGAATTGGAGTGTGTGGTGTAACATTAGTCAAGAGTCAATAAACATTTCAGAAAATGGAGAACATCATAAAGAAACAGAATTCTATAGATTGAATATGGTTCAGTGGTTTCAATCCCTTACTGGCTCTTCTTCCAGAGGAAGAGCCACATTCTGTCACCACATTGTAAAACTCAGTGTCAATAAAAGAAAACAAAATTCAGACAATGGTGATATTGCCACTAAATAAGGGTTATCAGAAGATGGGCTCAGGAAGACTTGCTTTAGTGTAAAATATTTGGAACCCAATAAAATTGTTACACTATTAAAGTTAAAAGCTCATTAGCCATTAATCAAATTTGAACAATCCACTATATATTGGTGTTTTGAAGATATAGAGAAAATGCAGAAGAGTGGACTATAGCATTCCCATCTAAGAACTAAGTTCTAATGTATTTTGCCTTGCATGAATAGATGAGTGAATGTTTATAATTTGGATTAATGCTCACATATAAAGATGTGTGAAATAACTCAAAAATAATATAATAAAATAGAGAAAAATTACTAAAACAGTTGCTAATACATTCAGAGCTTGTAAATCATTTTCTAAAATCAAGATTCCCAGAGGCAATTATTATTTCAATTCTTGCTACACCACCCATCTTTAGTCTACTGCCCCCACACATCACCTGAACTCCCTAACTCAGCTTTTTACAATCATTTTGCTGTAGTACTCACTTTTTCCTCAGTTGTTTGTTTTCATTTTTTGTTTTGTTTTGTTTTTGTTTTTATTTTTACATTCTAAAATAGAGACAAAAAAAATTTCCATCCTTCTAACTCTCAGAACAGCTCCAAACAGAACTATCATTTGGTCATGATGTTTTTCAGGTCACTTAAAGAGAGATAACAGATACTAAATACACTGCTTTACTAACAGTCAAATTAACTCAAATTCCTCAAGTTTCCAGAAAGAAATCAACCTTGCTGTTCTTCCTTTTAATTTCTACTGTGTTTTTGATTTGCTTTTGTAAGCAGTATGAATTGTAAGATGAGATTTCCATGTTGAATTCTTTTTTAGGATAATGTAACAATTGCCGGTGCAGGGATAGAGGTGATATTTTATGGCTTTCTGTCCTACATTCATTTGGCTTGGACTATTGGGTGCTTTCCTCCTTTGGAAGCTTGCATGTCACCTTCTGGTATCATGAAAATGAGCTCCCTGGGAGGCGGCTGCCAAGTTAGACCCAGTACAAACTCTGTGTCCTATGCCCAGAGTGCATAATATCATTGGCAATAGAGACTTATCTCCAGTCTCTGGCAGGCAACCAACAGCTACATCAACAACCTACAATGTTCCATGACAGAACTTCTTGTCCTTGGTATTGATTTTTAGTCTATGGAACTAACTGTTGTCATTCCTGGTGGGAAATTTTCATTTAAACTATTTCTGTATATGTATACATATGAACTATTTTATCTCCTTTTAGGAAAATAGATAACGTTATTCTATTCACTTTTTCAGAAATCCACACTCTCAATGACAATCTCATCCTCAAGGCTGGAAAACATGATCAAACACTTTGAATAACAAATAAACCATGGAAGAAGAAACAAGAAAGTACAAATCAGAGAGCAAGGAAAACCTTAAAATTGAAAGAAAATATTTAATGTGAAACGAGGAAGTCAGCTGGAAAATAGTCTGAGATGAGAACATTGAAGTGTTAGAAGGGGCAGAAACACAATACTTTTTAAGCAGTAAGGAAAAAAGCATTTCTGAAGACTTGAAGGACATGTATTATGAGATTAAAATTACTCATAAAACATCCAGTACACTGTAGAAACATGTGAGTGTAAGTTATTTTCAAGAGAAAGTGTAACAAAAATACAAGAAACATTCGAAAATTTTAAAATGGCAAGAGCCCAGGACACTGAAGCAAAATTTTTGGCTGGAAGGAAATGGTCTACAAGCTCTGAATAAAAGCAATTTTTAACCTAAAATCATCCTGTCCTAAACTATGGATTAGTGAGAAGAGATGATGTAAATATAAGTTTGACTATATTAGCTACTAAATTGGAACTATTCTATATTCCTCATTCAAAATAAAATTTCTGTCTCAAACAATGAATTATCCTTACATTCAACTTTGTTTCATGTTAAAACTAATTCAACAGTTGTACTGGGGTTGGTGATAATGATTTTTGAGTTTAGCATATAAGCTTTTAATGATTATGTGGTGAATTAGATGTAGATAGAGTTTTTTCTAAAGTAAATCTTATAATCCTCACTAGTGTTCTTTTCAACTTATTTTGGCTTCCAATTTTTGTCTTTGTCCATTTATAAAATGCATTGTCATTTGAATTGACTGATTCTTAGCTCATATTATAGCTTTGATTTTTGACAATTTTATGAGTGCATATATTTTATTTGTGATACACAAAGCCACTCTTTCATACTCTTTTTTTTCTCCCTTATACCCCTGACAACTCTCCTACATCCGTAAATGTCCTTTTCTTCATTAAGATCACTTTTATAAATTCCTTGGATATGTATCTTGTTTATCTTGTAGATAGGACACAATTTGGGTCCAAGGTTTTGTGAGGAGTGGGTTGCTGTCCTCTGGTTGGCCTGTGCGGCTATAGGAACTGTCCACTTTAGAATCCATATTCCCCCACTGATAGGAGTCTCAATTATAGCCAACCTGATACATCCTTGGGTCACCCCCGAGGTCAACTTCTGTTTTTTTATATATATTTATATATGTATTCCCTGTGGGTACTTGTATGATAAGCTTGTACTCTAGATCCCTTTGACACTGGATTTTCCCATTCTATTCCATCTAGGGAAGCCTTCCTCATCTTTCAGAATTCACCTGAATAGACTTCTCAGCATTGTCTTTGTTGGCTGTCTTTTTACTGATCTTCAGTCTCTGAGTCTATGACTTATTCATTGAACCAATATTAGCTGAGAATTAACTATGTGACAGAGAGTGCTCTATGTTACAGAATTTATCTAACATATACTGGTTTCTGCGTAATTGTACAGACAATAGAAAATAAAAGACAAAGAAAATAATTTATGTCATTCAGGGTGTAGTAAATTAAAACTTTCTTAGCTGTTAGCACAATTCTATTTGCATATGTATTTATATTTTTAATTAATAAAACATGAACTGTTTTGATAATTATTGAGTCTTTAGTACTTTTCAGAGTTTTTACCCACCATAAATTACTGATATATAGATTTAAAAGTTATGTTTGTGCAGCACTTATGCATGGTGGGAACATTTTCATTCACATCAATGGATATCTTGATACAAATCCTATCTTTTATTACATACATGCATAAATTCACTAATTTTAAATACTATCTTTTGTGTTGTGCAATAAATGTCATCATGAAATTTTCCCTTTATTGAGTCGGGAGTTAAAGTAATAAGCACATTAATTAAAAAGGACACATATAAATTCCTCACAATTCTATGCCTGATAAGAAGGCTTCATTACTCAGTGGTTAGACGTTATGCATACAGTGATTTCAAGGTCTCTGAAAGTCATTTTACCGTAATACTAAAATCATATTATCTTTGTATTACCAATGAATAGCCCAAAGCAAAACTTGAGTCTTATCTTCCCTACTATTCAAATTAGGTCATTTATAGTACAGTGTCTTGCACCTCATGTGATATTCTTCAAGGAAATGACATTTAACACGTGTTCAATCTAGGTTAAAATTCCCATTAAGGGCATGACATACTGAGTGAGCATAGTACAAGATGTCAAGAATGTGCTTAAGCAATATTCCTTATTTAGAGTGAGGAATCAACATACTCAGCTTTTCTCATCTTTAATACAGAGTGTGAGGAAGAGTGAGAACATTCAACTTTGTGGCATTGCTTTATAGTAACAGGAATAAGAATACTGTGGTAAACAATATATTAAGATATCAGTCTCAATGTGGGATAGTGATTTTTAATTCTTTTCTGCTTGTGTCTTTTATGATTGTTGCTCACGTGACAACTTTTTCTCTCAAATAAACATTTTTACACCTCTTCAGGAGTTCTTTCCTTCTTTCCTATCTGAGAACAGGAGAAATATGACCAAATAACTTCAAATCAGGAAATAAATATATAAAACAAAGTGATAAACACTTTGAATACAAATATCGAAGATAACGGATTTAAATTTTTTTCATTCTTATAATTATAAATTGCATCATTTATCTCTCTACTTTCCTTCAACAAAACCATCCAAAATACCCATCCTTACATTCTTTCAAATTGTTGGCCTCTTTTTTCATTAATTGATATTACATCCATACATATGTTTTCCTAAATACAAAAGTACAACCTGATTAATCTGTATAACATTACTTTAATACATGTATTTTCAAGGCTGCCTAATTGGTACTCAAATAACTAATTTGTCTGCTCTTCCCTGAGGAGGACTATTTTTTCCACTCTTAGCATTCTGTAGTTGCCTATAGTTCAAGATATATTGATGAAGTCTCTTGAGCTTCCCCGTATACATTAGCATTGTCAATTGTTGTTAGTGTTCTTCAAGTCATGTTTAGATAGGCATGTGCATATGATTTTATTGGTATGCTTCTGGTATTCCTAGGAGATTCACACTGAACTACCTGTTCCTATGGATCTTACAATCCATCTTCCAATGAGAGTGACATCACAGATCATGAAGAAGAACCTAAAACTACCACTACATGAAAATCAGATAATCCCTAAGTACATTCAAGCATTTGTGCTTCTATCCACAGATAAGTGGAGTACTCAGCTTCAATACAAGTAAACTTCTCTTTTAAATAGATGGAGACATCACAAACACACACACACACACAACAACACACACACAACCAATCAAAATGCAGTGTCATGGATTCCAGTCCCAAGAATACAACCAAAATCACGGTCTTCACCTAAGGCTTGGGAATCATGACAGAATAGGAGACACTGGATATTTTTATCTTGAATGTTGTAATTCACTATTCAGATGTGCCTCACCTTTTGAGAGAACTGAAATTACTAGAAAATATTAGTCTGAAGAATTCAAACTCACTAATAGTGGGGGAACGGATAAGAGAAGACAAAACAAAAACAAAACAAACAGAAGAAATAGCAAAACTAAAGAAGAGGAATTAAGACTGAAAGTATACCATCTGGGAATTATTTCTATGCCCTTGGAAGAAAGGAAAGAAATGTACTTCTAAACTACAATGAGAGAATAGAAGATTTAGAGTAGAATGTAAGCAACAATCAGTCACCGAGAAGACTGCCATGAAGAATTGACCAAATACAAGACAGCAGAAATAAAGGATTCTCCTATTGAAACAGACAAGATGATAATGAAAATAATTAATATAGCATAATACTGGAAAGTGTCTGCTACAAATCAGTGATAGCATGACTTACATTGTAAGAATCAATTCCTTGTTCCACTACCCATATCCTTTCAATATTCAGCACTTATCACTGTGATGCTAGACTGCATTCCTGGTATGTTTTCTTTTCCAGCATCCTGTACCATCAGTGTTCTCAATGTCTTAATAAGACACACATAGCCACACTTCAACCACAGTGACAGACAGGGAGCAGTTGTCTCTCTGCCTTAGTTCTAAATCAATAATTGACAGGGCCAAAGCTGCACCTGCAATCCTGGATTAGATTACTGCTCCCAGCCCACAATTCTTCTTGCCACCTTGGAGGCTTGTTCCACCCAACACACCCAGAGACAACCAGCTCAACTAACACTAGAGGCAACCAGATGGTGAAAGGCAAGCATAAGAACATAATCAGCAGAAACTAGTGAAATGTGTCATGATCAGAAATTAACTCTCCTACTATAGCAATCTCTAGACATCCTGAACACCTGAAGACCAGGACTGTGACATTAAATTCATCTTATAAATATAATAGAGGTCCTCAAAGAGGATATAAATAAATTCATTAAAAAATATGGAAAAACACAATCAAAGAGGTAGAACCCCTTAAGGAGGAAACAACTAAATTATTTAAAGAAGAACAGGAAAATACAATCAAACAGGTGAATGAAATGAATAAAAAACTCCAAGAAGTATAATATGTAAATAGAAGCAATAAAGAAAATACAAAGTGAAGCAACCTTGGATATGGAAAACCTAGGAAAAAAGACAGGAACTAAGGTGAAAGCATCACCAAGAGAGTAGGAGAAATGGAAGAGAGAACCTCAGGCATAGAAGATACCATAGAAGAAATTGATACATGGGTCAAAGAAAAGGCCAAGTGTAAAATATTTCTAACAAATATCCAAGAAATTTGAAACATTATTTTAAGACCAAACTTAAGGATGATAAGAATAGAAGATGATGAAGATTCCCAGGTCAAAAGGCCAGAAACTATCTTCATCAAGATCATAAAGAAAATGCTGTCCTTTTTCTACTGGACAGTTTTAGCACCTTTGTCAAAGTTCAAGTGACCATAGGTGTGTGGGTTCATTTCTGGGTGCTTTAGTCCTTCTTAGAAGGAATAACAACATACTCAAGGGAGCAAATAGGAGACAAAGTGTGGGAGAGAAACTGAAGTAGGGGCCAATTGGAGACTATTCCACTTGGGTATCCATCCCATGTACAGTCACCAAAGATAGATGCTGATGTGGATGCCAGGAAGTGTATGCTGACAGGGGCCTGATATAGCTGTCTCCTTACAGGTCTGCAAGAGTCTGACATATTCAGAGGCAGATGCTCACAGCTATCCATTGAACTGATCAAGGGGTTCCTAACGGAGGAGTTAGAGAGAAGACTGAAGGAGCTGAAAGGATTTGCAGCCCCATAGGGAGAGCAACAATACCAACCAACCAGAACTCCCAGGGTCTAAACCTCCAGTCTGGGAGCACATAGGGAGAGACCCATGACTCCAGCTGTATATGTAGGGGAGGATGGCCTGTCGGGCATAGGTGGGAGAGGAGATCCTTGGTCTAATGAAGGCTGGACGCTTAGTGTGGGGGAATTAGAGGGTGGGGAGGTGAGTGGGAGCACATACTCATAGAAGCAGGAGGAGGGGGGATGGTATAGGGGGTTCCTGGGCAGAGGGGAAATGGGATAAGGAGATAATATCTGAAATATAAATAAAATATCCAATGAAAAAAATTAAAAAATAAAAAAGATCATAAAAGATAATTTCTCCAACTGAAAGGGAAGGCTATAAATGTAAAAGAAGCTTACAAAATGATTGGACTAATCTTCAGTCAGCTAAGTGGAGGTCTCAAAGCCCACTCTCACAGTGACACACTTCCTCCAACAAGGTCAAGCAACTAATAGTGCCACTCCCTGGGTCAAGCATATTCAAACCACTATGCATGTTACATACTCACTGATAAGTGGATACTAGCCATGAACTATAGGATACCATGATACACCCCACATACCCAAAGAGAGGAAGAAGAAGGAAGGCCAAAGCAAGTATGAGAATGCTTGAATCCTACAAGGGAGAATAAATAAAATGGTCACAGGAGTCAAAGGGAGGGAGGGATCTGGATAGGAGATAGTATGGAGAGAGAATAGGGCTTAGAATGAGGTGTGGGGAGAGAAGGCCAGAGGGCCAGGAGAATGAATGGCCATCTGTAGCTGCTTGGGAACTTCTCTAGGAAGTCCTAAAGATCTGGGATGGAGGAGGCTTCCAGGAGTCAATGAGGGTAACTTTAGCCAAGCTGCCTAACAACGGGGACATTCAACCAGAAGAGGCCACCTCCTGTAGCCAAGCAAGACCCTAAGTGAAGGATAAGGGGATAAGGACACCAACCTACCCACAAAACTTTCAACCCAAAATTGGTCCTGTCAATATGGAACAGAGACTGAAAGAATGGTCAACCAATAGCAGGCCCACCTTGAGACCCATGCCATGGGCAAGTACCAATCCCTGACGTTGTTAGTGATACTCTGTTATGCTTGTAGACAGGAGTCTCTGAGAAGATATACCCAGAAAGCAACTGAAACAGATGGAGATACCCACTGTGAAACAATGGCAAGAGTCTTATGGATTAGGAACCCCACAGGAAGACAGAGTCAACTAACCTGGATACCTGGGAGCTCTAAGGGACTGAGTAACCAACCAAAGACCACCGTACATGGGTAGGACCAAGTTCTTTGGCTCCTATATATTAGACAGATGTGGAGTTCAGACTCTAAGTGGTCACTCAACAACAGTAGTAGGGGCTGCCCTAAAGCCTGATGTGAGAGGATAAACCTAATCCTGCAGAGACTTGATGCTACCTGGTAGCAAAACCCCTGGGCAGGGAAATGGGGGCCAACCTCTCATAGGAGAATGTCAGGTGTGATGAGGGTAGGGACTGTGGGAGGTTTGGCTTATAAATAAACGTAAACAAGTGATTGGCTTATAAAAAATACATAAATAAAAGAGAATGTTGTATGACAGACAAAAATATTTGATAGCTAGTAAGGGGAGGAATTAAAAAGTACAAAAACAAAAAAGAAACACAAACAAATCCAAAAATGAAAGAAGAAGAAGAAGAAGAAGAAGAAGAAGAAGAAGAAGAAGAAGAAGAAGAGAAGAAGAAGAAGAAGAAGAGGAAGCAGCAGCAGCAGCAGCGCACAGCACCAGCCTTCTGCAAGGCAGTTCTAGGTTTAAATCTATAGTATCGAAACTGCTTATCAGGAATAAATCATTTACCCTTCTTTAGTCTCTATTACATTTCTTATTCATTTCCCCAATTTCTCTATATGCTTACTTGGTAAAAAAAAAAAAAAAGTTTCTTTATAAACCACTTTCACAAAATGTCCATTTTTAGATTTTCCTTGGTTTTGTCCTTTCTTCTGTGAAAATATAGGAACAATTTTCTACATATCAGCTAAGGTAAGATTTTCACTGTATTTTAACCATGTTAAATCACAAACTTCTCTATTTAAATTCTTAGTAAAGCTTCTCTTGCTGTATAAGAAAAATCCTTCTTATAAGTAATGGGCTGAAATTCCTCAGCAATAGCTTCCAGTCACAGTAGAAACTTTAAGGCAATAGACTCAGTCCAATTGCCCTCATTATAGATCGTCACATTTCCAAGTTAAAATTAATCTTTTGTCCAAAATTTATGAACATGAGCCCTATGTGGATGTGTCCTCCATAGTCATCGTACTCTCGGGTCCCACACCATGCTTCTTTGTCATCCTCATAGACCATATCATTCTGGTAGATCGTCCCCTGCATAGGGATATGTACCTGTTTATTGTCCGTGATCTTCCTACATGTGTATATACAAACACATTAGTATGGTGACCACATTGTCTAGTCTTTGCTTAATGTCCTACTTTTCATGCTACTAAATCTGTAATGATTTAAAGGAGTAAAAGATAAAAATGAATTAAGTGCTTCCCTACTATGTCCTGTTGGAGAAGTCTTAACATTTTTATGTTTACATTGTTTATTTGATAGATATTTTGATAGATACCTTGAGGGTGAGGCTTCTGATACTTTTTACTTGCTGAAAGATTTTTATATGGATTTTATTAGGCTGGACCTTTAGTGAGGTCTTTTTCATATAAACTTGTCAAGACAAATTTAATCAATTGTCAATAAATGGAGGGTTGAGAAAAAGAAGTAAGTTAAATAGTGTTAGTGTGTAATTATTTAGTTAGACATATGTGTGAATAATTTTAATAAATAAAATATATTTGAATCAGTAATCCTCACTTTTAGATACTCAACCTAAGAAGGGCATATAAGATTGAATCAAATTTGTATCAAATTCAGTTCAGGGGGAACCAAAGATGAAAGTATTAAAAAACACACGGGGATTTGTTTGGATAACGGAAACAGTAACAGAAGGAAGCATTTATTAAGATGAAATATCAAAGTTCCTAATGTCATTATCACTTAGTTATACACTATTTCTTTCATATTTATAAGTAGTTCATGAAAATGTGGTACAGAACATATGCTTAGTTTTTAAATTTCTGTTTGCTTGCACATAGAGAGTTTATAAACTTATATGAATCTTTAAAAATTTCATTGGTTTCCTTAAAATAACTTTTTCATAGTTTAAGCACTTCTCAAAAATACTTTAATATTGAATTTCCTCAGTAGGATATAATGTGCCCTCTCAAATATATACATGTCTTATTCACAGAGACTATGATGACATTATAGTTCAAGGCAGAAAGTGTATTGCATATTCGATTAAAAATTTTAGAAGGGACTATTTCCAAGATGGCTTCTATGTAGTCCTAAGACTCTGTGAAAGAAGGAAGCTGCCTGGTCCAATCAAAGGACAATTAATGGTAAAAGCAAGAGTTGTAGCAATACAGCCACATGCCGATGCACTCAAGTGTCTCTTAGAAGCAAAAACAGCAAAGGAATGAAATTTTTGTTAGAGCTTCCAGAAAGAATGTAGCCGTGTAAAGTCACTCTATACTTCAAACTGACAAAAACATAGGATAATAAGACTAAATCACATCAAAATTTACTTATTCACACAGGGGTTATAAACACAAAAGGCAGGATGTGGGAAAGGGAATGACACCAGAGCATAGGTGTTCAGGGGGAGTACAGATACCTTTCAGAACAGGGTATCAGCTGGGTGTAGGTTCAGGGGCAGGTCACTATGACTCTGCCTATGATTCACTTGTCCTTATCTAAGTTGGTACTGTCCGCCGAGGCTGCCTATTTACAAGACCTAAGACTTTATCTATGTTGCAGTGTGCGCACACATGGACATCAGATGAAGTCAGTTTTCTGCTTCCACCATGTTAGTGGGGCCAGTCATCTGGCACAGTGGTAAATAACTTGACCTAGAGAACCATCTTGCTACCTCACCTGGTAAAATTCACAGGAGTTACATTCTTTTACTACTTTTTTTTTTCCTTTCAGAGATTTAGCCATCATTTTAAAACAAAAATCACTCAGAAATGGCACTGAAGCTTGCCAACATAGGAATAAGAAGAGTACTACTGGAACAGACATAGGAACCCTTCAGAGCACCGTCAAGCACACAGCACAGTGAGACCCTCAAACCCCCTACTTCAAGTATGCCTCTGTAAATCATCTGAATCATTATATTTCATTCAAATAAAAATAAAAAGCAAATGTATATAATTTACTCTTAGGCTTTTCAGGGATAAATATGGTTCATTACCTGCTTTTTAAAAATAACACAAGGCTGAAGTTTGTGATTTGGTAACATTTGTCTTTACTAACATATGTAAATTTCACTGTACATAGGTAGAAATATTTTGGGTCTGGGGATTGTTTAGAAGCATTATTCTACAAAGCCCATTATTGGGAAAAACTTAAAGAATTTTTTTTTTTATTATTCACTCTGGGTTTGATATGACAGACTGCAAAGATAGCCTGCTGACTTAAGTGGAAGCAAATGTATGTTGTTTTCATTTTTTTTAAAAAAAAATTATTCAACTTAGTATACTTCAATGGCATAAAAGAAATTCTACATTTGGGCTGGAGTCAAACATTTTTAAATTAAGGGAAATAACTTTTGAATGACTAAAACAGTTTTGTACATAATGTTTAGGAAGCAACTAACTTTTGGTGGTGACTTTCAATAATTTTAATAATTTTCACTTACATGCTTCCGTTAAAGTTGTAGTGGCTGGTGCTAATGTGACCCACATGTTTGCATACAAAGTGCCTTAATGCGCACAGGCACAGCAAAGAAGTCGACAGATTCTGGCTCCCTTCTTTGCTTCCACCCAATTCAGACAAGTAGAGTCCAGGCAAAGGCTTTTACACCACTGAGATTGTGATTCTCTGAAGTCCTACATTTTTCCCAAATCACAGTTTTCCTTTTATACAGAAAAAGGAGTATCTCTTCTTCCTGTCCCACTTAGGAGGAGTCTTACAATTTGTCTAAAACTATTACTGATCCTTTAATCATGATGACTTTAGATATGTTGCTAGTGAATTCCAAACATTGACACTAAATATTACAATTAGTATTATTAGCATTGTCTCCAAACAAAGAAATATCTCTGTGGCTCTGAAGAGAACAATCACACAGAAAAGCACCATGAAGATAAAAATACAAGTCTACTGCTGTATGTGTTACTGACACAAGAAAGGTAGATGAATGTGTGGGGATCTCTCATGTTTCCCCATATGTGGTGCATATCTAAGCCTTGTCCGCAACAGAAAACTGGATGATGGGAGCCAGACTACTTCAAGCATTTTAATGGTTTGCATTTTATTATTTTATTTACTATAAAAAATGTTATGTTTCCAATCAAGAATATATAAAGGGTTAATCTCTCTTGAGATTAATCCGTACTTTGCTTAGTTTTATCTTATGTGTATGCTCTGAAGAAGGAAAAGATTATATTTCTGAGACATGGTTTTGTATATCCGAGGTTGGCTTAGTACTCAGTCTTCAGCTCAATGTGACATTGAGCTTCCTGCCTCTCCTTCCAGGACTGTGGGATTTCAAACTGTGTGCTGCCACACCTTGAAATCGTTATGCTAGGAATTCAATCCAAAGATTCATGAAAGCCACGCATACTCACTACCAAAGGAAAGACATCTCTAGAACCTGGAAAATATTTTTTCCTATGGTTTGAAGATAATTACAGGCATTTATCCATTTTTCCCCATCATATATATTTATATAGATAGATATGGTTCTAACATTTTTGTTATTTTTTAAGAAGTTTTACCCCCTCATTATTCCTTCCCAAGTTTTATCAATACCTTATATTTCTGTTGTTATGATAGAAAATTCAGTTCTCTTGTGTGGTATAAATTTTCTTCTTCCAAATGTCTGTTGTCATCATAAAAGCCCAGTTGAATTTTGCTTATTGACTTTGTGTCTCAGTCTTCCTAAATTTACTTATCAGCTCTAGCAATTCACTTTGAATATTACATTGAATAACAGGCTTTCACTGTAGATTCTCAACACTGGCTATAAACAAAGCTATAAAACCTTTTGGTGGTTTTTTTTTTTTCCCTTCTTATTGTCTAGATGTGGAACTACAATGACAATGTTACAACAACCAAAAAAATGATGGTGATAAATTCCCTTTCTGGTAAGATGGTTGGGTGGGTAAATGTACTTGCTGCCCGGTATGAGGACTTGAGTTCAGTCCCTGGGATCAACATGATAAAAAGAGAGATGTACAGGGAAAACCTGCCTTGTATCCTCTACCTGCTTCCTGTGACATACACATGCCCCTGCTCCTACACTAAATAAATGTATTTAAATTAAAAACAATAATAAATTTTATAAAGCTTCCAAAAATAATAATGAAGGAAAAAAATCACCAAACAAACAAACAAGCAAAATTAATTAGTTCCTGGTTTTGAGGGGATCCATTCAGCACCTTGCCATTCAGTAAGAGTGGGGGCTGTAACTAAAGCTTTTGTGTCTCCTGCAGAACTGGGCTGCCATGTTTGGACTCAGTGTGGGAGGATATGCCTAACCCTGAAGAGATTTGATGCACCAGAGTGAGAGGGATATGGAGAAGGGGAAGGCAGGAGACAACCTTCTCAGAGGAGAAGGGAAGAGGATGGGAGGAGGGGTCTCTGAGAAAAGGGTAGCCGGAAGGGGAAGCAGTGATTGGGATGTAAAATGAATGAATAAATAAATAAACTAATAAGGGGAAAAAAGGAAAACTATATTACTATCAGCCTGCAATTTAGATTTTAAAAAGGAACTATGACTACAGTTCACTTTGTCATGGAAATGTAATGACATTAAACAATATGAACCTGATAATAGATGGGCAAAGTATATAAAACAAAGGTTAACAAAAATAAAATGAAACATGTTTAATTATCAAAGTAGATGTTTGTTATCCATCCATCAAAAGTCGACTTATCAAGTCAACCGAAAATAAAATTAGAAGTAATATACACAAGTAAATGAAGAATCTTAGACTACCAGATATATAAGGAATTTGACATTATATCACAAATTCACATATGGCCTTAAAGCTTACTCCTGTGTTCTAATTCTAAAATGATGAAATGTAACTATACTGTACTTTAACCACACTATAAAACTTACCAATTGTCATGTTTTGAAACAATTATTCTTGAACAACTGAAAATGATCTATGAGCACTCTGTTATTATGGGCCATTAATCTAGAGAATGAATTATCATACTTGAAGTTTCATAGGTCATCTGGAGTAGCTGTTCTCAACCTGTGGGTTGCAACCCCTTTTGTGGTGCCAATGATTCTGCCACTGGGCTCGCCTACAACTATCAAAAAACAAAGAAACAAAATATTTACATTACAATTCATAGCTGTAGCAAAATTACAGTTATGAAGTAGCAACAAAAATAATTTTATAGTTGGAGGTCACCACATGAGGGTCACAACATTAGGAAGGTTGAGAATGACTACTCTACAAGTCAGTAGTTTTAAGCAGATAAAACTGTAAGGAGGCTCAACAGGAAAATGTGAAAATAAAACAGCAATTTAGTCTATCCATAATATGCAGCTTTCTCAAATTTAGTTAAGAATACAACAAGTTTGACTTCATAGCAATACTGACAGTGTTGGCAATGAGAACATTTTACAGTGCTCTCGAAAGCAGTGTGTATCAGCAAGAGGAAGCAGCAGGCTCCCTGTTTCTCAACATCTCTCCATATGTTAAGAGATACTTGCTTCCTATGGATGTATTATCTTCCTGCTACTCTGTCAATAGGTAATGTTTCTAGTAATGTCTGAAATGATGCACAGGGCAGCATATTATAATCATTGTAAAAGTATGTCTGTGGGATTAACTCCACAACCTTAATGGAGCGATAATGTAGGAGCAGCAGAAATTGAAAAATAATTCATGGCTAAAGGTACAACTGATATGGAAGACACTGGCAAATTTCCCAAGCATTGACTATACTGAGAGTTTGATTGGCTCTTGCTAATATTTGTTATAAGAGAAATTGAAAACATATAGTGTATTGTTTGCTGAAGTTTTTGTATCTGTTCTTTGAACATACCATATTTGGGACACAGCATTTATGCCTTTAAATGGTAAACAGCATCAATTACAGCTTGTGCATCAAATAACATTTAGCTAGTCAATACTGGTATATGCAAACCACTATGCTTCCTGAATATAGTGCACTTAACATTAGTTTCCTTCTGCACAATGCCAAGCCTCTGCATAGTTGATATCTCTTGGATATTACTTCTTCCTCCTATGAGTTTCCCTGTCATTTTCAGTATTGACAGTTAAAAATTGTTTACCATTGAGAGACAAAGCTATACCTTCTTTTTGCTGTTTAGAGAGGCAGATGGAAAGGCATCCATTCTTTGACACTCATCCCATCTAAGTCAGGACCAAATCACACAGCCAGCCTGTCTTGAAGGAGGACATGGAAATAGATAATTATAAGTTATGCAGAGAGCCACCACAAACAGTAACTTATTTCTACTAAATGAAACCAAATCAAATGGGTATTGGATGAGCAGTTAGCAGTATCTGTCTCAGTGGTCATTATCTAATACCATTATTTTCTTTATTATAGTTATATTTCATAACAAAATTCCAAATGGAAATGTCACAAGCAATATAAGCCAAACTAAGAGGAAATAAAAAATACAAGGTTTGGTAGCAAAAAATCAAGGGAAAAATCACCTTAAAATTCCAGTCCCTATTTCTACGGATTCCCCTTTATCTTCTTGGGGATCTATTCCATGTTCGAAGGCAGTTTCAGAAGCATTTATATATCTGACATAATTATGTGCTTAAGGAAGAAATCTGTAAAGTTGCAGTTTATAGAAAAGATGAAGTCTCTTAAGTCTGTTAACAGGAAAAGCTTTCAGAGGGTTGAAAGTCTCATCTTGATTGTTTTATTATTGTAATTATTATTATTGATTATTATTATATTTTTATTATTTGATCTTTTCCTAGCTCTTATTGTATTTTCAAATACTGCTATGAAGAAATTAATTCCATATGCAATTTGAAGAACTTATTGTAACATCTGCAATTTTGTCCTTTGTCCTGTTGTCCTCTTATATAAATACAATCATCAATGTAGAGGGATCCCAATACTAAACTGTAATCAGTGAACTCCCAGCTGTTGGATGCTTTATACATGTTTGTGGAATAACCTAGATTGTCCTTCCATGACTCCTCCAGCCGTCTAATTTAAAACTCACTGATTGAGATCTCTCTGCTTCAAGTTTTATCAGGAGACCAGGCTGGAAGCATGAAGATAAAGGCAAACTGATTGGCGAGACTTTCAGCTTTTCATGGTTGCCCAGAGACTGTCCAGTAGGGAGAATCTAGCTCTCTCTTTGCACCAGAGTATCAGTGAGTTTGCTGAATGGTGGGAGAGGTGGGGTCCTGGGTACATTAGTCATCAGGCTGTAATCATCATAATCAAGTCTGAAACCCCAGACCTTTCAGACATTTGGTAATGTTTTTGAATGAAAAAAGTATAATCAAGATGTACCCTTCACAAATTGACCCAGATGGTCACCCTATAGAGAAATCCATCTGGAACCCAGAGTCATCGCTGGTATAATAATCACAGTCGTTAAATGTTAAGAGAAACTCTAGACTATTAAAAAATGCTGATAACTAAACAGACTAAAAACAGAGTGGTCAACCAGAATAAAATCATGAGGAAATATCATGAAAAAAAGAGAGAAAGAGAGAGAAGAAAAACTCTTCAAAGAGACATGAGCACATCCCATCTTAACATGGGGTATATTGAAATGAAATAAAACCATTAGCTTTGCACTTCTTTTTTAATCAAAAAGATAATTTGAATATGGTTATTTAAGAAATGTATGGAGTGTGCTCTCAAAATCAATTTGATGTTCTGAAGATCACTAGTTATTCATATTGATATTATCATTCCCTCTAACTTTGCATAGTTTCTTATAGCCTCGAACAAAACCACACAACAGATAATTAAGACAAAGGCTGTGGTGAGATACTGTCTCTGCAAATAACGCTGGGCATCTCTGAAAGACCCAACAAACACTTGAAAGAGTCCGATGCAGATATTTGCACCCAACCAATTAACAAAAGCTGCTGACCCCTGTGAGTGAATTAGGGAAAGCTGAGGAGGAGGGTGACCCTATAGGAGCACCAACAGTCTCAATTAACCTGGACACCAGAGATTTCTCATACACTGGACCACCAACCAGGCAGCATACACCAGCTGATATGAGGCCCTAACACATATATAGAAGAGGAATGCAGGGTCTGGGTTTAGTCAGAGAAGATGCACCTAACCCTCAATACATTGGAGGTCCCAGGGATTGTAAAGGTCTGGTGGGGTGGGGGATGTGGGGGGTGGGGACATCCTCTTGGAGATGGGGTGCAAGGAGGTATGGGATGTGGAATAGTCAGAGGGTAGACTGAGAGGGGAATAAAATATGGAGTGTAAAAAAAAAAAGATTAAATAAAATTTAAAAAATAAATAAATTAGTTAATAAAAACACTGGGCCTAAGTATAGACCTAGCACCAGAACACACAGACTGATTACCACAATGGACTCACCATAGGAAGAAATAAAATAACTTTCCAAAGAACTATAGAATCACAGGAAGGAACCGATGTAAATTCTTCCTTTAAAACAGAAAACTAAATTAGAAACTACCGGTAAAAAGTATACTTCTGAGCGAGAAACCAGTTCTCGTCGGAGCTTGGGGAAGGAAGTCTCTCCGTGGAGGTCTGAGGGAAGCCAGGTAGACGCAAGACATCATGGGTAAGGGTGACCCCAACAAGCCGTGGGGCAAAATGTCCTCATACGCCTTCTTCGTGCAGACCTGCTGGGAGGAGCACAAGAAGAAGCATCCGGACTCGTCGGTCAACTTCGCCGAGTTCTCGAAGAAATGCTCCAAGAGATGGAAGACCATGTCTGCAAAGGAAAAGTCGAAGTTTGAGGATTTAGCCAAGAGCGACAAAGCTCGTTATGACAGGGAGATGAAGAACTATGTCCCTCCCAAAGGTGATAAGAAAGGAAAGAAAAAAGATCCAAATGCTCCAAAGAGACCACTGTCTGCCTTCTTCCTGTTTTGCTCCGAACATCACCCAAATATCAAAAGTGAACACCCTGGCCTGTCTATTGGAGATACTGCAAAGAAACTGGGTGAGATGTGGTCTGAGCAGTCTGCCAAAGATAAACAACCGTATGAGCAGAAAGCAGCTAAACTAAAGAAGTATGAAAAGGATATTGCTGCATACCGTACCAAGAGCAAAAGTGAAGTAGGAAAGAAGGGTCCTGGTAGGCCAACAGGCTCAAAGAAGAGGAATGAACCAGAAGAGGAGGAAGAAGAGGAGGAAGAAGAAGATGATGAAGATGAAGAGGAGGAAGATGAGGATGAAGAATAAGTGGCTGTCCTAAAGAGTAGAGTATATGTGCTCAGGCAATTATTTTGCTAAGAATGTGAAATTCAAGTACAGCTCAACATTAGATTCAGCATAAAAACTGTACAGATTTTTGTATAGCTGATGAGATTTTTTTGTAGAGAAAATACTTTTTAAAATGTTTGTAGCTTTTTCAAGGGCTACAACGTACAGTTAGATTTAAAGCTTTTGATGTTGAATGTTTCTAAATATTTAATGGTTTCTTTAATTTCTTATGGTAGCAAAAAAAAAAACAAAAAAAAACTTCATAGGAATTTGTATTACCAGTAAAAAGATTTTTTTTTAGGATGTTGCATTTTTTTTTATTTTTTTTTGAATTTGTAATAATATAATGTATATTACTTGAAAGAAAAGTATACTTCTTTTCTTTTCTTTTTCTTTTCCTTTCTTTTTTTTTTTAAGAATGTGATATTGTAACCTGGGACCAAGTTGCATAGTGGACTTTGCATGGTGTGTGTGTGTGTGTGTGTGTGTGTGCACACCTCTGCAATAAATCTGTTAGATGTACCTCTGGATTGATTTCAATTTACCAGTCTACAAACCAAAGCTCAACTTACTGTCTTGATCCATCACTAACTGAAATATTAATTCCTCTAAAATATTAAATGTCTTAGAATGAATTGCTTTTCTTCACTCCAGGAGGAAAACTCCGGGGAGCTAAGGAAGAAAAGAAGACAAAAGTCACAAGATAACATCCCTTTAGGGTTTGTCACCTCACCTTCTCCATGTGACACAGAGGGTCAGGTGGAGGCAACAGCAGCTGCTATTTCTCACAGCTTTAGAGGAACTGACAAACACTTCTCAGTGCCACTCTCGTTTCAAATAATAAATGTGTCACCTTTGCAAGCTGTGGTAAGTATTTGGGGAATGAGATGTCCAAGAGAAAACATCCGTATGACAGAGGGAACCACTAGTTCATGGCCGATGGACAAGTGAGTCAGAGATATTGAACAGGATCCTGCAAATTAAGCACCACTGTGGTTATTCTGACTTTTGTGATAAATTAGTTTGTGAAAAAGAGGGAAAAAAGTCCTCTTATTCTGACAAGTAGATGTCAGCCCTGCTATTGGGGGTAGAGTTGGCATATTGAGCTAATATTTGCTATCAATAGCATATACATAATGCAGATGCAGATATTGATACTGTCAAAATAACTTAAGAATGGACTAATATGGGAATATTTACTGCTTGGAGACACCATAAAAATTAAAAATTATTAGCATGTACAGTAATCAAGCATGGACAGTTGTAGCAGGATGTCTTCCCACTACATTTGTATAAAGCTCAGTGATTGGGCTCTATGAGAGATAGGCGGAGTGAGGAGTCGGGAGGAGGGAAGAAGGAAAGGAAGAGGAGGAGCAAGAAGGAGAGAGGAGATATGTAGCAGCCATAGAGAACTACAGATGGATCAATAGCAGTCCTGAGTAACAATTTATATCTAAGGTTAGGTACTGGGTAACAATTCTAATTGTGTGGGCATCTTGTTAGTTGAGCATTTCCAAATATATAAATATTGGATAATAATTAAACATTAAGAGTCTCATTTCTACCGGATACCGCGGTCATAGTGGGATGATCTGGGCTCAGGCAAACATTGTGGACAACGTGGTGGATTGGCGGAGCCAGCCACCATGCTAGCGTCTCATGGGTGCCAGGGCCAGTGTTTCTGGCTGGCCTGAGCCTCGGTCTGAGCCAAGCAGTGGTGGGAGCACGGCGCCACTCATGATCTCTGGCCACTTCTAGTCAGGAACATGGCAGTTGCTTAAAGCCAGACTGGGCGCAGTTATTTTAAACATTACCTGTAACAGACAGTCAATATATTCTTCTCTGACCTGTCAACTGTGCAGAGGCCTTACTTCTCAGGGATTGTGTAATCAGGAACTGAATTAGAACTACAGGGACCCTAAAGAAGTTGGAATAGACTGAGAATCTCTGTTTAAGAACTGTCTACGTAATGTCTGGCCTGATCATAGAACAACTCATTCTACTCCATGAATTAAGGAAGTGGTTGGATTTCATTCAAGTATTATTCTTTCTGCCTGTGAGCAAGACAGTTAGTGAAATGGCGTCGCTCTTGCATTGATTTATCAGTTTTCCCTAGAGTAATCATTCGAAAACCACATTGTCATGTCAATCTCTTGAAATCTCTATTTCTCATGCCACATTAAGGGTCTTCACACATGTCTTTTGGCCTAGAATGTTCTCCCTATGTCCCACCTACCATTCTTACTCCCATATTCCATCCTCCTATATATATACTACAGTATATATATTCAATTCTTCCTCCGTACCAACTGTGATAATTGCAGCTAATGTACTGGACTTGACTTGTCATAAGCTGACTTGAGTGAATTTGTACATGCACAGAATGTCCCTCCCTATCTTCTGTGCTAAATCATGTCAAGCTAACAATAAACATACAGCAGAAAAACATTTAAAGATTCAGGTAAATATTTCCTCAGATATTGTAACACAATCTAATAGACACATTCCAGTACATAAGGAGTCCCAGTTGTCAAGATTATTTATTAGTTTATTAGAATCTTTAAGAAGGAGTATGGAAAGTATTGACCAATTTGCAATTCAATAATATTTGATCTCACTAAATTTCTTGCTATCAAGGCTTTCATTGATTGACAGTTCACAGGAAGCATTATATTTTAAATTGTCTAATAGTTACGCTGCGTGGATAAATGCATTCATTTCTTAAGTTTTGTGCATTGAAGTATTTATACCCAAAGTGATAGTATCTGGAGGTGGGAACTTTGAGAGGGAAAAACCTCAAAGATGAAATTAGCACTTGACTTGAAATCCCTAGTTTCTGTCTCTGAGAATACAGATTACCATTATGAGTAAGGAAGCAAAACCTTAATAGATACTTTGTCTGTGGGAAATCAATTTCTTTTGTTTATAACTACCTAATTTACAGTGTTGTACTGCAAGAGCCTTAGTGGACTATGACTCAGAGATGGAAGTGAGGCTAGATTTTAGCACTATCATCTAGAAGCCATGTGATATAACCACATAACTACTTTTAAATTTATTTTCACCTATAAAATGGAGAAATCAATACCAATAACCCAGGTATTTGGGAGGCTAAACTTATGATGCTATGTATAGTAGACTTGTGAAGATACATTTAATTTGAAGATAGACTTCAAATTAAAATTTCTAACTCTGACAAAACCTTATAACTAATTACCAGGATATATTTTATACGAAGTTTTCAAGCACAGTAAATAAATATGCATATGTTGTTAAGATGTGTTACATTATCAAGTAAATTAGTGATCAAGCAAGATTTTCCTCATTGGAATGAAAATTCCTGTCAGTGTTCTTACCTGTGACATTTAAAAAATTAAACTTTATTATAAGTATAAAGAACCACTTTCTTTCTTGAAGTGAAGCAAAGTACTAGCTAGAAAAGCAAGCCAATCATATTTGTTGGTTTATTGATTCTAATATAAATAATTTTACCATCTTATATTTGAAAAAATAAAGTAATGGCGTGTACTGAGTCAAGCAGTAGTAACCTAAAATATGATTCATTAGACATTTTATTTTATAATTTACATTCTTTAAACATATATTCTCATTATCGAAATATAAGGGAAAATAACTTATATCTTAATATTTAAATATTCTATCAGATCGCCAATCAAAATGTTTATTTTTTTTCAATGAGCTTCAAGGATAAGATATCAAAACAAAGTTGAATTGGGACATGAATGTGGATACTTTCTATGGTTGTTCACCATTTCCTGCCGGCAGAGTCATAGTCCATGGCCCAGGATAAGAGAAAACATATTTCATAAAGCAGGAATGATAACTAAAAATGTAGGGACAGTATAAGTTAAAAAATATATGCCTTTTACTTCATCACACAGTAGTATGGATAAAATAATATTTATTATGAAGACACATTTCATGAAGTGAAATCATTCATCTCCTGAGGAGACAGGAAGTACACCCCACTAATATTATTCTAGGGATGAATCCTGCCTCAGGGTAAGCAATGTTTATCTGTCTACTACAACATCTGTTTATCTGCTTGTCAGCATGCTCTTCAGAACCTTTTGCCAACACGTCTGCCTTCTTTCCTACACAGGAGTCAGAAGTATTGCTTTTAAATTATGTCTATCTGGCAAATAACTTATGTATACTTAAATTATTTGTTTTTTCTATTTCATGGGAAACAGCTTTATTTTTCACAAAATACATTTTGAGTACAGCTTCCTCTCCCTCTCCCTGGGCTTGTGAACTTGGAGAAGAGAAAGATGTGAAGATCTGCACTTAGCCTGCTTGCTTCACTGGCAAGAGTGACCTCTGGCCTCCTAGGCGCTGTCTGTTGGAGTTGGTGATTGATAGGATGGGATGGATGTGGGCAAGGAAGTTTTGAAGGGAAGTTCTGTGTGATTCAACGGATGTTATGTCTGGAGTGTGTTTGAGAGACTGTACCATGCAGTGTAGTACAGAGCTAGGGATAAGACTGAGAAAGAAGAGGTGAAAATCTGCAGTTAGCCTGCCTGTTTCCCTAACAGGCATTGCCTGTGGGTTCCCAGGGACCGTCTGATGGATTGGAGACCTGAATAATAAAAATGTTTTCTGTTTAAATCATCAGAAGATTTTACATTTACTTTCCACAAAGCTTACCTCACCTAATTTTGGCTGGAGAATCTCAGGAATACTAACTTATATGTTCTCTCATAGCCTTTCTAGGTATGTGTAAGTTGTCAACAGCAGTCAAATACTCCCAAGTCTCTGATATTTACCTTGATTGGTATCACAGATGCTGAAATTCAACAAAATAAAATATTTGAATCTGTATTGAAGCTGTAAGCAATTTCCTTCTGTGTGGCAAACAGCAAATATGTACTAATGTAAAAATTAAGAGTTGTTTTCCAAGTATATGTAGCTTTACCATTTAATTTCTCTCCTTTTTTTACTTGTTTCTTTTAAATTTTGATATGATAATTACATAGCTTTTCTATTTTGTATACACGCTTAAAACCCTCCCATAACCTCCTCCTTGCTATATTTCAAATTCATGGCCTCTTTTTAATTAATAGTTTTATAAATGTACTATATATTCCTAAATACCAACTACATCATAATCCATCTGTAAATTGTTACTTGTATGAATGATTTGGTATTGGATAACTAATTTGTATGTTCTTTGTAACAGGTACAGACTATTAGAAAAAACTATTACTGATCAAACTGCAATGTTATGGAGGCCATTTAAATTTTTATTTTAATTTCATAGGAAGGGTAGGGGTTAGCAGATATTTTACAAAAGTACCTTTTTATTAATCACACAAATCTTGTAACTAATGGAATTCTGAACAAAAGAAAAATCTTTCTGAAAGTATTGTATTCATGTATATGCTAGATCAGAAATTATAGCACTCAACATTGTTAAACTTAACAAGGCAGTTTTCAAATTTTTACTATACTTTTTAAATATTGAATTAAAAATAAATCACAAGTCTTGGTAGATGACCTAGAATAAGTTGAAGAATTCTAAAAGCTATCCTTAATTGTTTGTTCTTTTGATTCAAACAAATGGTATTTCATTTGATTTTAACTTAAATTGTCAGTGTTCATTACACAGGGATGCACAATTTTCATTGTAGTTTTGAACAGTTAAACTTGATGAAGAATTTCTCAGTCTGCCATAAAGCATCATGGGTAAACATTTCCACTATAGAATGAAATCTGGTGTGTTTCTCCAACCTTAACTGTTCCTCAAATAGGTTAGTGCTCAAACTGTGCTCTCAATTTCAGTTTGATTTTCAAAGGCTTAAATTAGTGTGTGCTAACTTCTGAAAGTGACTTTATTTTTAACTATAAGAACTTCATGATACAAATATCTGTAGTTAAACCAGGATGTGAGCATCATTTTTTTATTTTTTTTTAATTTTATTTAATTTTTTTTTTACACTCCAGATTTTATTCCCCTCCTTTCCCATCCTCTGACTGTTCCACATCCCATACTGATTCCCTGCCTCCCTGTCTCCACAAGGATATCCCCATCGCCAACCCCACCAGACCTCTAAACTCCCTGAGGCCTCCTGTATCTTGAGAGTTAGGTGCATCATCTCTGATTGAACACAGACCCAGCAGTCCTCTGTTGTATATGTGTTGGAGGCCTCAGATCAGCTGGTATATGCTGCCTGGTTGGTGGTCCAGTGTCAACAATCTCAATTAACACGGACCCCCGAGATCATTTTATTTTTTCAATGTTTCCTGGCAATTCTGGACTTAATGCTTCCATTTTCAACAGCTTTAATATTGTGTTTTTTGCATGTATTATATAGAACATTTATTTTGGTATTTTTCTTTTCTACCTCATATTTCAAGTTAAGTAGATAGTTCTAAAATATATTTCCTAATGAAATGAGATAAAGAATCAGAGTCTAAGTTAATAAAGATGATTATGTCTCCTTAAGAAAATGTTTGTTTCACAAAATTATACTATATCAATACATAAAAAAGAAAATTATTTATTTTAGAAAATTATCTTCAAATGGCATCAGAAGTGATGTTCTTTAGTGTAACATGATAGGGAACCTTAAAGATAACTGTCACAATGATTTCTAGGCCACCTACACATAGGTTTTTTTTTAAAAAAGAAAGAAAACTCTATTATGAAGAAGCTCAGGACCTATTCCAGAGTAGCACATTGTCATGTAGGTGAGTCTCACCAAAGCCCAGAGAAAATTGGTGCATTCAGTACATTGCTCTGTGAAATATTCAATTACTCAGTTCTGAAGTGCCCTTCTTGAATTGCAAAGCTATTTCCTAGAAGTATTTCTCAATGTGTCACAGATTGCTTTAAAAAGGAAGCTGATCACAATAGGAATAAAACCAACAATAACAATATGAGTGGTGCTTTTAACAAATCCAGACTAACAAATTCAGAACTCCGTAGGTAGCAGCAGTGGCCTCTGCACATATAAATGTTGCTTGGTTACATATGAGAGCTGGCTTGTCTGAGGGACGGAATACACCTCCATCCTGCTTACTATTGTTCCAAACATTAGAATCATCCCAAAGGAGTTTAGGGGGTCTTTCAGTTCACATAGACTCCTCGTATAAGAAGCTGTTTAGAACTTATCAAGTGACCTAATTTGACAAAATCATGGTTATCTTGTTTATAGAAAACTTAACCATTATACAATATCAAATTGTATTATTCTAAACAATCCTTAGACACAGAAAGTATCCATCAACAATAACAGAATAAGTTATTGCCTTGAAACCCATCTTTGTCATCTAGCTTGTAAGTGAAAAACTCTATCAATGTGCCCACTGTGAAATGATTATAAAACAAAATTATCATTTATTTATTCACTTATTAAGGGGGATGTTAGAAGATCAAGGAGGGAGTGGGTGGGTAGGTGGGGAACATCCTCTTAGAGACAAAGAAGATGGAAGGGGGTGAGAGGTTCATTGATGGGATACCATGAAGGGGGATAATGTTTGAAATGAAAACAAATAAAATGATTAATAAATAAAAATAAAATATATGACCAAGGATATGTCCCTTGACCTAGGTATTAATCTATGTACATGTTATAAACAAATACAGCATAGAGCCTTATCTCCTAATGCTATTTATTATTCAACCAGATAATAGTAAATAGGGGGTCACAGGATGACTGTGGGAGGTGGAAGGAGAGGGAGACAAGTGAAGGAGAAAGGAGAAAGAAGAAATAAGGGTGGCAGTTTCAGAGGCTGGAGGAGATGGGAGAGGAGTACAGAGGGTCAGATAACCAAATAAAAATTGGTAGCAGGGAAGATGAGGAACTGGGGATAGCCATTGGAAGGTCCCAGACACCAGAGAAACAGTGAGGTTCCCTGAACCCAATGGGATTGACTTTAGTTGTAATGTGCAGAGAAGGGGGTGATAGAACCTGTGAAGACTACCTCCAAATGACAGGTATGGACCCTGGTCGAAGGATGGGGCTGTTGTTATTTAAAAAAAGAAAAACGGCGGCAAAGGGTTCCCGAAGGGAATATTTATTTAGGGCAGAGGGGAGAGCAGAGAGAGGTGAAGGTGGTGGCCGGCCATGACCATGTGGAGAGGGGGAGGGGAAGGGGAGAGGGAAAGGGATACAACCTGCAGGCAAGCAGGTCAAGGGGCAAGAAAGGAAGAGAGAGAGGAGGGACCAGACAGCCTCTCTTATAATAGTGGTCAGGGCTACCTGGCCGTTGCCAGGTAGCTTCGGGGAGGAGCATACCTAGCTGTTGCCAGGTAACTCTGGAGGTGGAGTTTAACAGAATGTTAACATACCTCCCTTCTTATTATTATAAAAAGAAAGGAAAAAAAAGGGGAGAAAGAGGTCACTGTGCAGCAGGAATAGGGTCGTCATGATATCTGGCTACTTCCTGCTGGCACTGGGGGTGACATGTCTTTAGGGGGAACCTGGGGTGATGTTTGTCTGTGCTGTCCAGGGTCTGTGGAGCCATCCGATAGGCCAGAAAGAATAGGTCCAGTGGAAGCAGCTGTGTGTGTGGCAGGAGATGGAGCATCTGAAGGTTGCTTCTCTGGAGATGTTCTGGATGCACCTGGACTTGACAAGATGTAAGGAATAAGGAATTAAGCACACTTAGGAAAAAGAAATTTTTTTAAGATGTACATTTGAAACCCAGAGGGATCCCACCCTTTGTGATAGTAAGTGGGAACTTTAGGCAGATGTACTTATCTGGATTGCATCTATTTGGTCCATGAGAGGTAGATTTCAGTGGGTTTCCTGTAGCTTATAAGTTTACAAAAGAGATAACAGCATGAGTTAACAACACGAGCAGTCTTTAAGATGAACCTTTGCTGGATCGTATAGTGGAATGTTTAATAAAACAGTCAGGCAAGTTCATAAGAACTCAGGTAATTTAGGACAGTGGGATAGCAAGCAGAGGAAATATAAAGCATTTAATTGGTGGCAACTGAGTTTAGATAATGAGGTAACAGATTACATCTGTGAAAGCTTAGCTGTCAATGTAGTCAGAAGTCTTGGTTTGACTTAGCTAAGTCATTTGACTCAGGGTATCCAGTTTAGTTCACTCTGTTCGTTCGCATACAGTCCAGGCTGTATCTTCTAGGAGTCCGGTGTTCAAGTCTTCTGAAACCATCTAGGGTCAACTGCTAGAGGCTTTGGGATTCTGTCAGCTATAAACTCAGTTAGTATTAACAGACTTCTGACAAAATTGAGAGCCATAAGATTGGTCTTAAGTAACTCTGGCAGGCTGTGCAGGCAGGGAAAAGCATACTTCTGTATTAGCAAAGAACTGTTTGGCTAGAACCAGGATAAGAAAACTGATAACAGTGGCAAACGATTGATTGAACTGCTGGCAGGAGCTGGGAATCAGGTCCCCTGGCGGCAGCAGGGCTAGACTTCCTGCTAGCAGGGCGGGACTTCCTGCTAGCTGCTGAAGTCGCTGCCCAGAGCCTCTGGCAGTCAATTTATAGGTCCCCGGCAGAGAGGGTGAGAGGATCTCTGGTAGAAGACCTAGAGCAGAGCTAAGAACCATGGAAGGGAGGAGGGAGCAAACACGGTCTTAGACCAGCTGCTTTCCAGGCAAACTGATGGGACTAAGTCCAAGAACTAAGCCCAGACAGCCGCAGATGATGGGGAGAGGAAGGGGAGAAGAGCGAAAGGCTAACCCATTGGGAGAGACATGCTGCAGGGACTAAAACTGGAGGCGGTGCTCCTGATAACAGTAGAGAACCGGAGGCAGTGCTCCTGATACAGAACAGTCCGTCCAGGCCTGGCCTGGCGTCTCGAGGGAAAATGGAAGTGTCTCACCCACCAGGAGCCATCCTAGAGGGAACAGGGTTAGCAGAGCAAAGACCCACCAGGCAAACAGGCAGACCGGCTGCAGAGGAGGCGAAGGGGGGGAGGAGACAGCAGTGGACAAACTGCTCCTTCTGGCAAACCGAGAGAACAAATCTCAGAGGCCGCAAATGACAGGGAGGAAGGGGAGAATGCGCGAATGGCTAACCCATTGGGAGAGACACGTTGGGGGACAGAACAATTGGTCCAGGCCTGGCCTGGGGTCTCGAGGGAAAGGGAAGTGTCTCTCCCATGGGAACCGTCCTAGAGGGAGGTTCAGGAGGAACAGGGTTACAGGGTTAGCTCTGAGCTCAAGAGATCTTTTTTGGGGACCAGTGGGAAATGGGGGAACAGGCAGGGTCTCTGGGATACCCAGCCCACGTGGCAGCCGGTGGTTGAGCCCTGTGTTAGGGGCAAAGCTCACGTGGTGGAAGTTTGCAGCAGCAGTGGAAGTTCACGCAGTCAGCAGCAGCAGGAACAGCCAGTGGTGCAGGTGGTGTAGGTGGTGTCTGGCGACGGCAGGAACGGAACTGCTGCAGGTCCCCAAAGTCTTCATATCTCAGTTTCAGCACCATTGTTGTTATTTAAAAAAAAAAAGAAAAAGGCGGCAGAGGGTTCCACGAGAAGAAGTTTATTTAGGGCAGAGGGGAGAGTAGAGAGAGATGGAGGTGTGGCCGGCCATGACCACGTGGAGGGGGGAGGGGAGAGGGAAAGGGATACAACCTGAAGGCGAGCGGGTCAAGGGGCAAGAGAGAGAGGAGGGACCAGACAGCCCCTCTTATAATAGTGGGCAGGGCTACCTGGCCATTGCCAGGTAGCTTCGGGGAGAAGCATACCTAGCTGTTGCCAGGTAACTCTGGAGGTGGTGTTTAACAGAATGCTAACAGGGGCCACCCACCCATCTCAATTTTTAACCCCATCTCAATTTTTTAACCCAGAAATGTTCCTATCCAAAGGAAGAACAGGGACAAAAAATAGAATAGAGACTGAAAGAAGGGCCAACCCGGGAATGGTCCTACATGTTAATACATTATGTCTGCAGACACCAAACCCAACACTGTGGCCATGGTCAAGAGGAGCTTGCAGACTTGTGTGGCAGTTCCTGGCGAGGTGCGGCCAGCAACTGACCAACGCAGATAAGAATGCTTGGAGCCAACCATTAGACATAACTCAGTGAACCTGGTGGGGGTGCTGGCATAAGGACTGGAGGAGCAGAGGGGGGTTGCAACTCCATTGAAAGAACAACATAGGCTGGTCTGACTACCCAGTTCTCCTAAAGTCTAGACCACAAACCAAGGAGCATACCTGGAGGGATCCATGTCTCCGGATACATATGTAGCATAGGATGGCCTTGCCTGACAGCAATGGGAGGGGAGGCCCTTGGTCCCAGGGAGGTTGGATGCCCCAGGATGGGGGATGCTAGAATGGTGGAGCGGGAGAATGTGCGTTGGTGGGGGAGCTCTCATATAGGCAAAAGGGAGGGGGGAGGGCAGATGTAGGATGGGGGATGAGGTTGGTGGAGGAGTAACCAGGAAGTGGGATATCATGGAATGGGGGATTGATGGAGGAGGCCACAGGAAGTAGGATATCATTTGAGACGTAAATAAATGGAATAATTAATAAAAAAAGAGACATAAATAGCTCATGCAGTGTATTGAAATGAAAATACAGAAAAATTACAGGATATCAGATAACAGAGATTTTAATGGAAATAATTAAACTTTAAATTAGGCATGCATCTCTTTAAGAAGTTAAATCTTGAGAATAAAAACTTTAATGTAGTGTGGGCCTGAGTCACACACCTCAGGAAGAAGTGGGTCAAAAAGATTGAAGGTAGAAGAACCTAGTGTGTCTAGAGCAGAAACAACACTTGGAAGTATGAGAACAGGAAAACAGGAAGAAATTATTTGTCATGTCGGGCATATTTTCAGTACAATAGAGAAAATGTGAGAGACCTTAGTAAAAGAGAAATTGAACCCCACCATTATGGAGAAACAGCCCATGTACATAAATTTTAAAAAATTGCTTTAGTTTATTTGACCATGAGGATTTACTTTGTTATCTTTTCCCTTAAATCTGTGGGACTAACATTACATAATATTTCTGAACAGTCCAACAGTGGAAGGTACAAGGCAGAGCACTGGAAGGGAAATATAGTCACCAGTCTTATACTACAACCTACAGTAATTACTGGTCTGGAAATGTATGCCTATACTTACAATAATAGCATAAATTTTATAGAAATAACCAAATATTTTCTGTGATACTAATCCTCACTTCACCATGTGGAATCTATACACAACACTATTATTAAGACTAAAAGCCTCTTTTTAGATATGTTACAGTCTCCAAAGAAGAATCAAATGCTATTATTCAGCTAAATGGACATACTATTAAAAATGATTCAATATCTTTCTATTTCACATATTAATTACCACACCTCTCAGCTCTTACAAAAGCTTCTTTTCGCAGTTGAATTTTCAGCACCACAGAAATCAGTCAATGTGTAGAAACTAGTAGACTAGAAGACTGATTAACTCTAAATAGGACAACTACATCACCCACATGCCCTCAAGACTCAGGGATCATTACAGAAGAGTGGCAATAAGTATAAGAACAATAAAAAGAAAAGATGATAGGTGAAATAGAATTTGTTTGACACCACAAAGAATTTGCTTCTATGAATTCAGAGCAATGTGTTCCAAATAATTAATATGAATTAATTGGATTTTGAGAATGAAAACTTGGATGTAGTGTGCAGCTGAGTCACACACATCAGGAAGAGCTATAGATCCAACAAATATCTCATTGTAAATCATCATAGGAAGAGAGAACTCTAAGAGAAGGTAGAAAGAAAAGACTGAAAAGAAAGGTTGTGCCAACATACCAAAATCACATGAAGTTGTATAAGAAACTTCCACAGAGTGAATACAGCTATTTTTACTTAACCTCCAATCTCTAAACGATTTCATTTTTCTAGGTATTTGAAGACCAATCGATGTTACATTGCCCGTGCTGCTTTAGGACACCAACGCAGAATTATTCTGAGAGGTATACAGATTCTATCATGTTTTAGTACTATTTTAATTCATTTTCTTTAGTTGTAATTACATGTCTAAAACTAGATGACTAATAAATAAGAGAGGCTGTCTTAGTTAGGATTTCTATTGCTGTGAAGGGACACCATTGCTATGGAAACTCTTATACGGCAAAAAAATTAATTGAAGCTGCTTTACATTTCAGAGGTTAAGTCCATTATCATCATGGTAGTAAGTGTGGTGACACACGGCAGACATGTTGCTATAAAAGTAGCTGAGACTTCTACATCTGGTTTGGAATGCAGCAGGAAGAGAGAGTGGCTCTGGCTCTGGCTTGAGCTTTGGAAACCTCAAAGCCCAACCCCAGTATGGTACTTCCTTCTACAAGGCCACACCTCCAAATATTGCCACTCTCTATGGGCCTATGAGGATTAATTTTATTCAAACTACCATAGAAACTTACTCAGGTTATAATTTTTGAGGGTGAGAGTTCCAAGGAGATTGGTATTCTTATCTCTCCATCATCTGGTAAAGGTTTCCTTGCTTTATCATTCCATGGTAGAGAACACATAGGAACATCACTCTTGGAATAAGTTTATAAATTCCTTAAACAACTCTATCAGATCTTCTAGTTATACAATCACACCACAAAAAAAAAAAAAAAAAACCAGCTCTCAATCCAACTCTACTTTAGAGTAAGGATGTCAGGCATAGATTTAAGGAAGAAACCCAAACCTCATAACTAGTTTCTTCTTCCTTGGTGGAATGTTTAACAGTCCCACCAACTAGAAAATTAAAAAATTTTCTAGACACACATAGAAAATAAATTACATTAACTTGAATATTAATTAAGAATTAATGCTTTGTGAAATAAATACTAGGCTATTGGGCAAAGAAATTGCAATAGAATTGAATTTTGAATTATTTGTTTTAGCCAGATAAACAACCAGAAAACTCTTTCACCACCTGTTGATGATGCTGTAATGGTTTTCACAAGAATCCAGGCTGACCGTCCCCAATCATTAGAACAGCTGAAAGCGTAAAAACAAAGAAATAAAACAAAATGAAGCAAAAAGAAAAACAAGACAAAACAAAACAAAAAAACAGGAAGTCCTTATTAGATCATCTTTAAACCACTGTCTATTTGGCATGGTGACAAAGTATAGTCACACTGTCAAATCAGAAACCAGTGATGTTTGCAGAGGTGGGATATTAGTTATGAAGTTCACAAATAGAACAAATACACGTGATCGTAAGTGATTTGTTATATGGCTCCATAATCCAGGAAAAACTACTGAATAATCTGTTTCCTTCAGTCAATGTGGTTCAACTGCATTTACAAAATAGACTTGATTCTTTGGGGAGGAAGAAGCAATGCAAAAACACATGAAAGTGCAAGTTCTGTGATTTGGCTTTTAAAGATATAAAAATAGAAATACAAATACCTCAGGCTGAAGAAGTCAGCTGAAATTACAATGAAAGTAACTGAAAATAACTATGGAGTAAAAGTAGAAAGAATTGGAACAGTACAAATTTCAAAATTAAAGTCATCTTTCTGCTACTTTAATAGCTGCAGTTCCGTTAGATGTGTAGATAGTAGCAGCTGTGTATTGATATTCCCAGAGTGTAGCCGATACTGGAAAGGTTAACAGAGTCTATGTGGATGACGGGTTACGCCACTTATGTGTGATATTCCCCCATCACACATCTTGGAGAAAGGAAGGGAAGGAGAAATAAAATCTATCTCATGCTTTGCTCCATCATTTCTATTCCCTTGAGCAGCAGTGTTTAACTTCTTAAATAATGTGGATGATTTTCTGATATTCACATCTATATTTGTAAAATCTGAGGAATTAGTTCTGTGGCAATGGACCACAATGCCTGCAGTTATTTAATAAATATTTACTCCTCCTCTCTAATCTAGATAGCATTTCTTTATTTGAGATAGGGACTCACTGTGTATCCCTAGATGACACAGAACTCATTATATATTCTAGTGGTTCTCAAGCATCCTAATTTTGCAACCCCTTAATACAGGTCCCCATGTTGTGGTGACCCCCAACTATAAAAATTATTATCATTGCTACTTCACAATGTCAATATTTCTGCTGTTATTAATCACAGTAGAAATATCTGATAAGCAAATGGTCTTAGGGAATCCCTGTGAAAGGGTCATTAGCTCTCCAAAGGGTAATAACTAACAGGTTGAGAACTGCTGATGTCGACCAAACTGGCCTCAAATTAACTGTCTCTCAGTCCTAAGACTTGGACTTTCAAGCTTAAATTACTGTCATGAAGATGAGTGTTCTCCTTCCAAATGTTAAATACACACATACACACACACCCCGACAAGAATTTTTAAAAACTTTGATGGCAACATAATTGAAGGAGTTGTCCTCTTAACATTGAACTCTAAATTAAGAAAGAAGTAGCAAAGAGAAGAAATTGTATAATACAAATTACAATTTCCATAAAACAAAACTGGGGAGGCAAAAGCATAGAGGGCATACTTGTGAGTGAGCTGTCACGATTTTAGCTTACTTAAAACTTAGAAAAGGAGAGGGAAGATAGACAACAACCCTGCTATAGTTAGGAGTCAAATTGTAACATGACACTGATAACTGGTAAAGAAAACCAAACAGAGCCAGTGGCCAAGAAAACCAATGGAATTAATCATACTAGATGTAGTCAAGGAAAGATTATGTATTGGAGAAAACAGTGGAAAAGCAAAAGTGGATCCAGTGCAAGACAGGAAAACAGTGGAAAAGCAAAAGTGGATCCAGTGCAAGACAGGAATATAAACACAGGAGAACAAATAGCTGGAACCATCATGTTTAATAGAGAAGAAAGGAAAGAAAACTAAGAAGCCATTGAGAAATATCAGTTGATTGACATATTTGGTGTGTGAGAAAATAGGAAGACATTGGTGTCATAAGATCAATGATAAAGAGTAAATCCAGAGAAATAAGACAAAGGAGCAAAACAGAATGAGGGAAAGAAGAGGAGGAATAGTCTTGGATAAATTGGAGGTAATTATGATGTAGTTTTAATGGATACTTTTTATTTTATTAATTACTTTATTTATTTACATTCCAAATGTTGCCCCCTTCCTTGGCACCCCTCCAGAAGTTCTTCAATTCCATTTCTCCTCCACTTTGCTCCTGAGTGTGTGCTCCCCATTCTCTCCCACTTCACCCTACTAGTGTCTTCCTTCACTGGGCATCAAGTTTCTACAGAATTAAGTGCATCCTTTTCCACTGAGGTCAGACAAGGCAGTCCTCTGCTACATACTCCCAGGGCCACAAATAAGCCCATGTATGTTCTTTGGTTGGTGGCTTAGGCTGTGGGAGCTCGAGGGGTCCAGGTTAAGTGATACTATTGTTCTTCCTATGGCATTGACATCCCATTCAGTACCTCTAATCCATCCCATAACTCTTCCATAAGAGTCCCTATCTCATCTCAGACTGTAAGTATCTGCATCTATCTCAGTCAGCAATTGGTAGAACCTCTCAGAGAGTAGTCATACTAGGTAGACTCATGTCTGTGAGTACATGGCATCAGTGATAGTGTCAGGGTTTGGTACTTGTGCATGGGACAGATCCAAATTGGGCCAGTCTCTGGATAGCTTTTCCTTAAGTCTCTGCTCCATTTTTATCCCTGCATTTCCTTTAGACAGGAAGAAATCTGGGTCAAAATTTTTGAAGATGGATGGTGGGCCCATGGCTCAAATGGGGGCCACATCCATCTACTGGAGGTGATCTCTTTAGGTTCCATCTCTCCACTGTTGGGCATTTCGGCTAAGGTCATCCCCTTTAGGTTTGGGAGCCTCCCACATCCCAGGTGTCTGGGATTTTCTAGAGGTTCTTCTGACTCCCCAACCCACACAGATGCATATTTCTATTTATTTTTCTAGCTCTCTGTCCTTCTTGACTGCCCCCCCATACCTCATCTTGTCACCTTTTTCCCCTTCTCCTCCCCCTCCTACGCAGGTCTCTCCAACCCTCTGCCTCTGGTGATTATTTTGTTCCTCCTTCTACCTGAGATTGAATTATCTACACTTGGGTCTTCCTTCTTGTTAAGCTTTATATGATCTGTAAGTTGTATCATGGGTATTCTGAAAATTTTAACTTACAGCCACTTGTCAATGAGTGTATACCATGCATGTCCTTTTGGGTCTGGGTTACCTCACTCAGGATTATATTTGCTAGTTTCATCCATGTGCCCGGAAATTCATGAAGTCATTGTTTTTAATAGCTGAATAGTATTCCATTGTGTAAATGAACCACATTTTCTGTATCCATTCTTTGGTTGAGGGATATCTGGTTTGTTTACAGCTTCTGGCTATTACAAATAAGGTTGCTATGAACATAGTGGAGCATATGTCCTTGTGATATGGTGGAACATCTTTTGGGTATATTCCCAGTAATGGTATAGCCAGGTCTTCAGGTACAACAGTTTCCAATTTTCTAAGGAACCTCCAGATTGATTTCCAAAGTGGTTTCAGTTATACCTATATATGTTACTTGGCATTTTTCCCTTATTGATTTTAATATTCTTTCATTGTTCTGTGTGTTTAGTGTTTTGCTTATCATATGATGAGAAGATTTTCTTCTCTGGTCTTTTGAAAAAAGCTCCAGCCCAAAATATCCAGGAAACTCAGAACACAGTGGAAATTACAACCTAACAATAATAGAAATAGAAGAGAGTAAATATTCTTGATTCAAAAGGTCAGAAAGCATCTTCAACAAAATCATAGAAGAAAACTTCCCTAAACTAAAGAAAGAGATGACCATCATTGTACAAAAAGCCTCCAAAACATCAAACAGAAAACCAGAAAAGAAAAATCTTCTCATCACATGATAATCAAAATACTAAATGCACAGAAGAAAGAAAGAACTCGGTTCTGATGGTGCCAAATAACATTGCCTTTTCTTCTTGTACTTGCCTCTTACCATCTGGTCATCTCTGGTGTTAACTAGCCTGGGTGTCTCTGGCTGGAGCCTGTCCCTCCTTAAAGGCAGGTAGAGCTCTGTGACCTGGGTAAGAGCAGGATTTCTGGAAGTTAAGCAGGGCTGTCTCTGCTTAGGGGAGGCCTCCTATGACCCTGGTCAAGGCAGACCTCCTGGGAGACAGGCAGGCTGTGTCCTTGGTTATGGCATGCATCTTGGGATATAGAGGCTCTGTGGTGTGAGAGAGGGGCAGGTACATCTAATCTGCTGTGGGGGAAGTTCTAGACAAGTCTCTGATTTTTTTCCTTTTATAAAATTTATTCTTTAATCATCTTTTATAGTCCAGACTTTATCCCCCCTCCCAGTCCACCCTCTGACTGTTCCACATATCATACCTCCTACCCCACACCCCCATTTCCAAGAGGATGTCCCCACTCCTACCCCTACACCACCAGACCATCCCAATCCCTGGGACCTAAAATCTCTTGAGTGTTAGGTGCATCTTCTCTGATTGAGTTCAGACGCAGCAATTCTCTGCTGTATGTGTGTTAGGGGCCTCATATCAGTTGCTGAAAATTGTTTTTTATAATTTATTTAATTATTTAAATCAAATTGTAATTTACTTATTCACACAGGTGTTATAAACACAAAACAACAGGATGTGGGGAAGGGAATGGCATTGGAGCATAGGTGTTCAGGGGGAGTACAGATACCTTTCAGAACAGGGTATCAGCTGGGTGAAGTTTCAGGGGACAGGTCACTATGACTCTGCCTATGATTCACTTGTCCTTATCTAAGTTGGTACTGTCTGCAGAGGCTACCTATTTACAAGGTCTATGACTACTCAGGCTTGTAAATTTCCACAAAAGCTGCCTGTTTACAATAACTTATAGGCATCTGGTTCAGTGTTTTTCCACAGAGACCCAAGACTTTGTGTTAGCATGTATGTATGTCAGGCCTATTGCTGATTTTAGGCCTATGGCTGATTTTAGGCCTTCAATGTATAAGCAGGGCTGCCCCTGACATCTCCTC
The DNA here is from genome assembly GCA_021653895.1 of Mastomys natalensis. Taxonomy (NCBI): domain Eukaryota; kingdom Metazoa; phylum Chordata; class Mammalia; order Rodentia; family Muridae; genus Mastomys; species Mastomys natalensis. The sequence goes on along the minus strand of JAJTUV010001015.1, from coordinate 108,036 downwards.
CCTTCTCTAAGTGTAGAAGGGCTATGGCTATTCTAATCATAAGAATAGGAAGAGAGGGTATGGGATAAACAGTTGCTGAAAATTTTTAATGTTTCATTTACTTACACATTCTGAGCTGCATCAAGCATGAAACCACGAGTTATTGACTGCATAAGTCTATCATTTGAAGTAAATCACCTTTAGTATATCAGACCTATTATGAAAAACAAGCATGGAAAATACAAAACAGGAATGAAAACCTTAAAGACCTATTGCTTTCTTTTTGGTGTGAAAATGAAAGGCATAGCCATAAAAAAAATGTGATAGCACACCAGATACAAATAATGTTCTCTGGAAACCAATAGAAACATGTCATCGAGATAAAAGGGTGGGTAGAAATTTCAAATGAGATGAAAGATCAAAACTGAAAATTATCTCAAGCTAAATGCAAACAGAGTATTGATTGCAAATTACTGATCTAAATGGACATTTCATTTTCTGGCATAGTCTACATTTTAATTTTGACAGAAGTATTGTAATTAAGTGTTTGAACTCTACTGTGGTATTTTTCATTACAAGTAAACATTTTTTTGATTAAGTGATTCTATTAACATAATGTAATAGTATCATTTGTATGAACTACATACATTGGATATAAGTCTAAAAGACTTGTGAACACATTGAAAAAGACATAGTTTCAATGGTATCACTTTCTTTTAATTTAGTCGTTTTGTATATTTAATGAAATGCCAATCAAAGCTGCCTGGAAGAGATAGCAGAAATGTAAGCATTCTGAATTTCCTACAGAATTCATAATCCTACATGTCATGGTGTACTTTTGTCAATGTTGAGAATTTGAGATTTGTTTGACTCCAAAATAATAGCAGCTTTGAGACTGGGCTGATATACATATGAACAGAGTATGCCAGTACCTACAGCACAAACACAAGTTCAAATCAGATAAAGTGAGCACAAAGTCCTTTTTTTGTTTTTGGCACATTCCAGACTTTCCCTCACTCCCATTGTTGGAATTTGCCTCCTTGATAGTAAGTTTTTATCTTTGGGAAAGCCCCTGCCCTTATAACCTCTCTACATGATCTCATGTGCCTTCTATTAAATGGAAAACATTCTGCCATAGAACTATCAGAGCAAAGCGGAAAAATGAATCCTGAAAGTAAGGCCAAGAGGGTTCAAATCTAAGTTAGAAAAAACAAAAAGAACTTTTTCTTGTAGTGAAGACCTTCTAGTTATATTTAGCTATGAGCATAAAAGGAGTCATGTGGCTGTCCTTAGTGGCAAAGTGGTGAGCACAGCTGCCTTCCAAAAGCTGTTTGTCACTGATAGTTCTGGGAGACTCCTCCAATAGTGACATGTGGTATTTGACAAATACACTCCGGGGCTGGTCATATGTTCAGAAGTAGTTTAATACAAAATGGATTTGTACTTTTTGCATGTTTTATCCTCTGTGTGTGTGTGTGTGTGTGTGTGTGCATGTGTGTGTATTTGGTGTGTGTGTGGGCCTGTGAATGTATGTCTTTGAAAGAGAAAGTGAATATATAATTGAGTGACTAATGAAGAGTAGCTGAAAGGAGTTAAAAGAGGAGAAAGCATATGATCAAAATATGTTGTATAAAAACTTTTAAATAAAAATAATAAAATAAATATCTGTTATTGTAATTATTCCAAGTTGAAATTTTCTCTCCAGATGGCATTATTGATGACTCAAATACTACCTACTTCTTCCTAACTCTCACAGAGAATCTCACTCTTGTTCTTGGTTTAAGATAGCTAGCTGTTAGGTTAAACTACTTTATTTGTTATTTTATACAACATATTAAGATCATATCCTTTCTCCTCCCCAAAGTTCCCCTGACCTTCCTCAACTCCACAACAAAGATTAATCATCACAGATCCTATGCCCAAGGACTCAGAAAAATATAACCTATTCCTGGTTATTGGGGATTTCACTTGGTAACATATGTTATCTAGTTGGGTCATTATCTTTCCCACTATATGGTAACTTCATTTCAATTCCATTTATACTTGTACATATTTTTGGAAGATTCTACAGCTGTAGGATTCTATACAGCTTTCCAAAAGGTCTTTGGTGTTAGCTATCCCTTTCCGTACTCCCTCCTCTACCTACATCACATACTACTCTCATTCAGCCCTCTTGTGATAGTTTTTACTTTATCCATTTATAACACTATATTCTATTTCCCATTTCTTCAAAGATCTCCTCCACTATGGTCCCTTAGAGCTATCAACCCCTTTTAGGTATTCTAAATTAAATACTTACATATACAGGTTAAAAGCTAATATGCATATACAGAGAAAATAGTATGAAATGTGTTTTGAACTAGGTCTGAGTTGGCTTCAGTGTGTTATAACTGACAGTCAAACTTTATGCTGACTTTTGCCTGAGCTTTGACTTTCAGTTATAACATTCCAAAGTTATTCTTAGAAGGTAAAATTTAAACTGTTCATTTAATGAACTAGCATCTTTTCTAGCTGCATTTTTCTTTTTGAATTACATAACAAAGGAAGTTAGCATTAATCCTTCATTTAAATGGACATTTACTCAAAAAAGCAAAACAAAAACAAACAAACAAAAAGGAGGTAGTTTATAAATAGTTTTGAGGAGTGGATGCAAACTAAATAAGATATAAACTTGTCCTCACAACCCTTAGATATTAACTTTCAAGAATCACTTTTACTTATGATATTGTAGCTGCAATTAGTACAGTTCATCAATCAGATATTATAATAAATATATCCTATGGTAATGATAATTCTAGTTTTACTGTGTTTCCTATATGGGAAGATATTTGCATTTAAAATTGAGAAGATGAACAACATCAGTAGCTTTTTGAGCTCTCAAAACATCATTAAAAAATATTTTATGTCTTACAGGTTCTCTATCTTTGCCTATGTTTGCTCTGTCTTCCAAACTAATTGAGAATGAAACAAACAATATGAAAACGAAAACTAATTCTACTTAGTCTTCTTAGAGCTGCATCATTAGAATTTTCATTTTAATGTATACCTACTACCAAGTACTTTGAAATTTAGTAATAATTAATTAGAAATTTAGTAATTATTAATTAGTAATGTACTCTTAATTGACACCTAGTATATAGTACTTTGAAATGTGTATTAGTGATTTGGCATGAGTGTCCTAGTAAATTTTTTTTACCACTTATTAGAAGTTTGTCCCTTGCAGTATCTCAGGGAAGTAAATGCTTCATCGCTTTCAAGAAAGGAAAATAGAGCAAAAGCTTTTACAGTTTTGCTTTCAATGTGTGACTCAAAACTTGGTAAACCACAAGGCAAGTCATATATTTTAAATAAATAACTAAAAGAAAGAAAGAAACAACAACAACAACAACAAAAAAAAACCCAATGAATTTGCTATAACCACTTTCAAAATCTTCAAATGATTTATAAATACATGTGTTTTTAAAACTTCAGTTTCAGCCATCATGGTAGCACCCACCTTTAGTTCCAGCTCTCAGGAAGGCGAGGAAGATGCATCTCTGTGAATTCAAGGCCAGCCTAATGTTCAACGTTAGTCACAATATTTTTCCAGGTTTTCTGTGTTTGGTCCTTGTCTTATTTTTTTCTGCCACTAAAGTTTTTTTTGATTTTGAGAGTAATTTTTCTACTGCTTTTGAAATTATTAAAGTAATTTAAAAGGTAATATTGATATGAAAATTTTAAAGACAATGTTAAGGAATAGAACTCTATTTAGACAAATTTGGATATATTTCTTCTGGTCATTGTAAAAGCATAATGAGGTATAATCCAATATCTATTAGAACAGCTATTAACAAAAAACCAAATAATAGAGAATATTGCACAGGATATGAAACAAGTAGATGTGCATACTAATGTGGATTCTCACTAATCATCATGGACAACAGCATGGTGTGCCCTCATATGAATAAATATAGAATTCCCATATCATCACACAATTCTTCTCCAAGCTAGACAATTCCAATGAAGATCATAGAAGCTGCTAAAGTGTTATCTATATTGTCATGTTCATTTTGTCATTATTCATAGTTGTCCAGATGGAAAAACATCTAAGTGTTTTTCAGTGGACAGAATGAAAGAAAAAAATCTGCTGTGGTAGAATGCATGGAGGAGCCAGTCCTGCAACTCCAAAGCTGCAGGATCTCCATGACTCCGGGAAATAGCAGGATATCAGAGAAGAAACTTGGTGAGGATTCATATTGATGGTGTTGTAGAAGTCAGAGGCCAGGAACCAGACCAATGACTCGTTGCAATGAACATTTGCAAAAAAGGCTGTTAGGACAAGAGGGTGTACTTGTATGACACACCAGGACACATGGCAGCTTCCACTGTGAAATGGGTTTTTTTGTTTGTTTGTTAATTTTTAAAATTTTTCTTTTGTTGTGGAGATTACAAGAGTGAAGGAGGATATGGGAGGATTGTGAAATCAGTGGTATTGGGCTGCATTACATGAAACAAAGAATAGAGAAAATAATAAAATAAAAGAACAATTTACATTTAGAAAATCTGCTATGCCTGTACCTACATGTTTATACATATACACACATTATTATAGTAATGTGGCCACATACAGTCCTTAGAAAGAAAGGCATTCTATTATTTGACCAATGTGGATGAATCTGAAGGATATTGTTAATGATAGGAAAAAGAGCAGGATTTCTTTTGGTCAAAGATTATAAAGTTCTAGTTAAGCAGGTAAAATAAGTCTTAGTGATCTATTGTAGTGCTTGGTGACCATAAATAATGGATGTTTCAAAAACTATTTTAAAAAAGACACAGGCACACACACATACAATGTGCACATGCACACACACACACACACACACACACATATACATCCAAGACAGAGACAGAGACTGAGGGAAAGAGATAGAAAGACACACAGAGAGAGAGCACTTAGTCAGCCTTACCAAAATGAGTAGATAAGATGATAAAATGGTATTTATCCTGAAGTAATTATTCAATTATACATGTCATTTAAATGTATGAAAATGTCACAATCATCCAAATATCCATAAATATAGGTATATGTGAAGGCTAATTTGATGGAAACATGACACAAGCTAAGTTACCTGGGAGGATATAAGCTCACGTGAAAAATTACTCTAGAGGGTTGGGCTATGATCAAGGCTCCAGGGAAGTTTATTGATTGATGATTGATGTGAGAAGTCCTAACTCAGTGTGGGAAATGCTACCCCTGAGCTGATAGTAATGAATAACAGACAGACAGACAGAAAGAAAGACAGACAGACAGATAGCCAGACAGTCAGACACATACAGACACACACACACACACACACACACACACACACACACACACAGAGGCTGAACAAGTCATGGGATGTAAGCCAAATAAAGCTCTCCTCCATAGCTTCTTCTTCTGTTTTTGCTTTCAGGTTCCTGTCCTGACTTACCTTGATAAAAGTCTATTACCTGGAAGTGTATGATAAAATGAATCTGTTTCTTCCAAAGTTGCTTTTGATCAGCATTTTATCACAGAAAAATAAACCATAACTAGTAGAGTTCTAATAACATCAGAATGAATGTGTGTTACTGGGATTTCAGAGGCAACATATGAAATACAGTAAGACCATTATGTGGTATTGCTTGGGATAAATGAGAAAAGAGCTTATAAAACCAGGATGTCTAGGGTAATGTAAAGAAGAGTTTTTGAGAGTATTAATGCAGGGACAAGGGAAAATTGTATAAGGGCAGTTGGGAGCTGAGTTTCACTGAGATTTTTCAGTAGGTCCCTTACAAAGACTCTGCCCCCTAATGTATAATACAAGTTATCATAATTTGATATCATAACTCAGCAACATTTCAAAATCTCTGTGACTTCATCAGAAAAGGCAGACATGTGTATTACTCTTTTATAGAGATCTTATTGCTAACAAGCTGATTATTTTCACAGACCGGCAATTATCCACAGCAATTTCCCGTTTCATCTCTTTAACTTTTTTCTTCTCTGCAAAATACACAGTAAGGCATAGACACAAAGTGTAAAGCCTACACTGCTTCCGTTCTAGAGCATATGTCTCCGCTCTAAGCTCAGCTCTCTGAGTCTTCATGCTTTCACCATAGACATACTCAGCACCTACAGCAGCAGATTCATACTTTAACACTTATGATCTTTCCTGCTTTTTCTTTTATTTCCTTCTTACTTTCTCTGTCCAGTACTTGAAATTCCTAATCTCTTTTCTTTCAGCCTATAAGAAATGGGCAATCCTTTTAACAGTGATGAAAGAAATATTCAGAAGGTAGAGACAATATAGATCAAGGAGATACTGTAAAGGACATGGAATGTTTTCTTCCATATTGTAGTTATAATACGAAAATTGAAAACCAATGAAAAGATTTCCCATATTCTTCATCATAGTTAAAAATAAATCTTTACTAGAATACAAATCATCATACCAAAAAACTAGTCTAGGGCCAACAAGATTGCTCATCAGGTAAAAAGTCCAGAGGCACAGCCTACTCATTTAAGCCTAAGTCCTAGGACTCAGTGGTTGAAGAAGAAAACTAATTCCCAAGTCATTCTCTCAGAACCACATGCAAATTATGGCACATAGGCATACACACAAAAGCCTGCACACATGCACACTCACGCACACACACACACAGACGCACACTGTTTTTAAAAAATTTTTAGATTACAACACAGTAGCAAAAACAAAAGTAAAACAATTTTCTTAAGTATTGGCAATCATAGAAAGTGTATGACATAAAAGGAATATTTCTTAGCTAAAAATAAGTCTACCATACTGCGTATGTCTTAAGGATGTAATACCCTACTCCACAGATACTTTCTTAATCTTGTGCATGGCTGCTATACTCACAATAGCTAGAAAACAGAAATAACCTAAGTTTCCATCAACTGAAATACAAAGAATAAAACCATGATATACATACACTATGGTATACTACTGAGCTTAAAAAAAAATGAAATCATGAAATTTTCTTGACAAGCAAAGGTCATTTTGTATGAGGAAATCTGCACTCAGAAAGACAAAATCACGTGTTCTCTCAGCTCAGGCTCCTAGCTCCAAATCTTAATTGTGAGCTAATATTCTGAAGTAACTGCATGTTAGGTGGATGGGGAAGCAACAAAGACAGGAATATCAGGGACAAGTGATCAATAAGATATATGGTGTGGTGCTCTAGTTAGGGAAGGTGAAGGAAGAGTAATACAGAAGAAGAAAAAGGGAAAGTGAAAACCCCATAGGGATATCAGGAAAATTCATAACACATAACGCTATCTCCCTAAAATTGTCTACAATATACATAAAGCAGCACTTAAAGAAATGTTCAAAGTCCTTAGTTATCAGGGAAATGCAAATCAAACAACCTTGTGATTCCACCTTATACCAGTTAGAATGCTAACATCAAAAACTCAGGTGACTGCACATGCTGACAAGGATGTGGAGAAAGAGGAACACTCCTTCATTTCTGGTGGGACTGCAAACTGGTACAATATCCCTGGAAATCAATCTGAAGGTCCTTCAGAAAACTAAAAATAAATCTACCTGAAGACCCAGATATACCAATCTTGGGCATATACCCAAGTGATGCCCCACTATATTACAGGGACATGCATTCTAATGTGTTCATAGTGGCCTTATTTATAATAGCCAGAAACTAGAAACAATCCACATGTCCCTCAAATGAAGAAAGGATACAGAAACTGTGGTTCATTTACACAATGGAATTTTATTCAGCTATTAAAAATGAGGACATCATGAATTTTTCAGGCAAATGAATGGATCTAGAAAATATCCTGAGTGAGGCAACTCAGACCCAAGAGGACATGCATGGTATGTCACTGATTAGTGAATATTAGCAAAAAAGTACAGAATACCTAGGACATAACCTACAAACCTTAAGAAATGTAACAAGTAGAGAGGCCCAACTAAGGATGTTTCTATCCCACTTGGGAGGGAGGAGAAAGCAATCATGGAGGCATTGGGAAGGAAGGAACTAAGTGGAAGAGGAGACGGCCAGGGGAAAAGGAGAACAGGTATGACGGGGCATAGGAGAGAAGTCCAGTGGGTCAGGAAAATGAATGGAAATATGAACCCTTGGAGGAAGGGAGGTAGGGGAATCCTCTAGAGTGTACAAGAGACCTGGGAGGTGAGAGACTCTCAGGACTCAATGGGAGTGACCTTATATGAAATGCTCAACATTGGGGAGTTGTAGAGTCCACTTCTAGTAGATAGGCAGGGTCTCAAATGGAGGGAATGGGTTACTAACCCACAGTCAATATTTCTGATCCAGGATTTTTCTTGTCTAAAACAAACAAACTTCAGAGACAAAACTGGAGACAAGACTTAAGGAAAGTCAATCCAGTGACAGGCCCAACTTGGGATCCATCTCATGGGAAGGCACCAAGGCCTGACACTCTTATTAATGCTATGGCATGCTTATAGATAGACAGGAGCCTGGCATGGCTGTCCTCTGAGAGGCCCAGCCAGTAGCTGACTGAGACAGATGCTGATACTTACATCCAACCATTGGACTGAAGTTGGGGACACCTATAATTGATAAGGGAAAGGTTGGAAGAAGTTGAGGAGGAGAGGCACCTTAGGAAGACAACAGTGTCAACTACTCAGACTCCTGGGAGCTCCCAGACACTGATCCAACAACCAGGATCATACAAGAGCTGACCTAAGGTCCCTGACACTTATATTGCATAGGACGGCCTGGTCTGGCCTCAGTGGTAGAAGGACCCAAACCTGAAGAGACTTGAGACCCAGAGAGTCAGAAGGCCCAGTGGAGGTGGGGGAATCCTCTCAGAGAAAAGGTAAAGGAAGAATAAAATGAGGAATTGTGGGAGGGGAACCGGGAAGGGGGGGAATGCCTGGATTGTTTTTTAAAAAGTAATTTAAAACTACAAAAGAAAAAAAAATTAAAAGGAATTTTCCATTTGGATTGGCAAAGCTTCTTAAGAGAGTCTAAACCTTGGCTTTTGGTTTAATTTTAGTTTTAGTAAAACCTAACAGCAGGCATGAGAAGCATTCGAGTTGTTGATCACAGTTGTACAAAAGACCTTCAAAATATTAATGCTACTGCTAATTTGCCGGTTTGCCCATACTCCCTAGAGGTAGAAGGTGTTTGTTTTGCTGAAGAGGCCATGCATGTCAGAATAGAGCCCAGAAGACCCTAAACTGGAACTATTCTGAGAGCCTCTACCCTAAGAACTAACTTTCAAGGTACCAGAAATCACAATGCATATTACCCAAGAAAAAAAGAAACCAACACTTCCACCCAGTTTTAAAGCTTATGAACCAAAACAAAGACCATGGCACAATAACTTAAGTATACAGCAGTGGTATGCATATCTTGGTATTTGTCCTTACATCCAAAGAAACATGTAGTACTTACCTTTCACCATGTGAAACACACAGAAACCATTACAGAAAGCCACCACTAATCAAAATGAAGAGCTACGGAGCCCAATTCTAACTGATACATCTACAACACAGATTCCACAACTAAGGCTCAGGAATCCTTACAGAGAGGGAGAAGTAAAATTGTCAAAACCAGGATTAAGGTGTATGCTGTGAGATTTTTGTTTTCTAGCAATGTCTGAAGCTATATCCACAACTTCTCACCAACGTGTCTGCCTAAATAGGAGCTGAATAAAAGACACCGACTTGTTCATAGACATGCTAAAGTGGATAGGCAAACGTCTACAAGACTCAAATCGTTCACAAAGAACTATAATAAACTAAAGAATTCTGAGAGTGAGAGACATCATCTTCCCCAAGGAAGAACACACAAATTGGTTATCCAGTGACAAATGCAGCCCTGAAAACATACATAGAAATAACACTATACATACTGAGCAGTTTGTACTTATACATTTAAGAATATGTGTGTATGTGTGTGTTTGAGTTAGTGAGTGAGTGAGTGAGTGTGTGTGTGTGTGTGTGTGTAATAATGAGCAAGAAGGAAGAATAGGAGAATGGAAGGTAGGAAGGGGAAGGGGGATGATGTAATTCTACTATAATTTCAAAAAAGTTAAAGATAAAAAATTTAAAGTAGCTTTTCTTTTGAATGCTTTCCTCTTATATTTAGTTATTATGATATGACATGGGTATTATCGTTCAAAAAACAACTGCAGACTGGAAAAAAAAACGACACCTGCCATACTATGAAACTAATTAAGAACAAGGAAAATGATGAATATCTTGTTTTTCATTAGCATGAATTTTCTCTGGAAACCAGGGATATTTAATTTTCATAAATACAGCCAACTTTCAATGTCCCCAGTTTTGTGTAAAATTTATGCTCTTTCCAAAGGACCATACTTATTATTCTTTCTCATACATATCTTGTAGGAAACAGTTTATCTTTAAAGTTGTATTAAGAATATTAGTTATTATAGTCCTTTTCTCTTATAAAATACATTTTCCTCCAGTTGTAACTTTTTTTTGTCTAACAATCTATATTCTAGCATCCATCTCCACAAGGTAAGGCAATTCCAATTGGTTCATGGAGGAGTTTTTATATGGTATTATGCAGAAGTCTTCTTAAGATATTACTAAGTAATATGGCTCATAGAATTCTTGTCTCACGTCTATCACACATGAAACTAGATCTCATCAGCAATCTTTGTTATAAGGCAGGACCCAATCAACTATCTTTGTCTATAAGACTGTACCCTACAAGCTAGCTTTTTCCATAAGAAAATATTATTATGAAATAAAAAAAACACATTATGAACTTCCATCTCTCTATATATATATTTTTAAAAAACTTTAAATGTGGAGAATCCTAAATGAAAAACACAAACCCATCAGGTAGGTTTGTGGCATGAACCCAATTCACCTGTCTCACTCCAATTTACATGTAATTTCTTTTGTGAGTGGATGTTGGCCCATGTGTGCTTTTTATAATATGCACACACACACTTTTGATAATGAAGACAGACAAGCCCTTCATGAGCAGACATGTCTCAGGATGACCTTCTATAGCCACTCCCATTCCTGTCCTTCAGTATTGTGATCTTGTTTTAAAGTTGTTTGTAGAAACTAATCTCTTTTATTTCCCAGTCTTAGGGTAAACCATTACCTTACCTTTGTCAGGCTTCTAGTTAATGGTGACCTGCACTATTCTTCCTGTGCAGTTATGTCATTTTAAGAATGCCCAATAAATAGATTTCACAGTGCATATATGTTTAAAGGTAAAAATATAAAATTTCAATCATTGAATAACCAAAACAATTTAATAGCATAATAAAGTATAAGCTTCACACAGTTATACTTCTATAGTATTCACAGTCTCATAAGAGTTAGCCAATCCACTCATAATAGTTTGTTTATATTTGTAAGAATTAAGTTATTTTTCTTATTGATCCACAATACATAGCTATATTTTATAATGTATATGATTGTTTATCTTCATTATTCATTATTCATCTATCTATTCATAAACTTTTGAAATTTTTGTAAAATTTAATTTTTTATAGTGAGAAGTTGTCTTTATGTTGATAAATGGAGTTTCATAAAAAGAATAAGTTGAATAAGAAAGAGAGCCTGGAGAATTATTTTTATTAGTTACTTTATTTATTTACATTTCAAATGTTATCCCCTTGTCAGTTTCCCCTCCACAAGCCCCCTGTGCCCTCCTACCTCCACCCTGCCTCTATGAAGATGATCACCCACCCACCCACTCTTACCTCTGTGCCCTAGTGTTCCCATATCCTGGGTCATCATCAAGCCTCCACAGGACCAAAGGGCTCCCCTCCCAGTGGTGCCTGATAAGGCAATCCTTTACTACACACACAGCTCAAGCCATGTGTATTCTTTAGATGGTGGTTTAGTCCCTGGGAACCTTTGGGGGATCTGGCTGGTTGATATTGTTGATCTTCCTATGAGATTGCAAACTCCTTCAGCTCCTACAATCCTTGTCCTAACTTCCCCATTGGGGTCCCTGCCCTCAGTCCAATGTATACCTCTGCATCTGTATTGGTACGACTCTGGCAGAGCCTCTTAATGGACAACTATACCAGGCTCTTGTTAGTAAGCACTTCTTGGCATCAGCAATAGTGTCTATGTTTGATATTAACAGATGGGATGGATCCCTAGGTGGGGCAGTCTCCAGATAACCTTTCCTTCAGTTTCTTCTCCATTTAAACGTCAGACCATTGAATATTTGTGTCATGGGAAGAGTAGAGAGGAAACCATGTGGCTTGTATTCTTCTCCCTCATAATGAGATGACCATCTCTTTCATAGAAAACAAGACTCTATTCTATTCATCTTTTTTCATCCTCATTAAAGACTACTTTAACATATTAGGCTCTATAATACTTAACTGAAGGAATTTTTAAAGAAATATTGAATTTACTTTCTTAAAATAATATCAATGTGGACTTTCAAAAGAATGAATTAATGTAAGTTATCATGAATAGTTAATATACAATAATTTTTAATCACTTACCAAAGGTGATTGTAATGTACCAGAAATAAAATTTAATTCCATCTTTTTTCTTAAAAGTATTTGAAGAATAACAAAAACATCTTCTCCTGTTTAATTACATTTTTCTATAATTTGAAAATCAAGATATCCAAAGTAAAAAGTATTTGCTTTGTAATTTTCTCACTACATAATAATTTTCTATATAATTGAGTGTCAGCTTTATTAGGAACTGTGTCATTCTAAAACTGAGAGAATATATTGGTGTTCTACCTTGATTAGATTAAGCAGTGATTGTTTTGTACAAACTTATGAGTAATTTTGCCAGCTGAAGGAATAACACACTCAGTGGAAAACAATGTCCTTGAACATAAGAAGTTTGTGTTCAGTATATATCAAGTCTGACTTGAGAGACATTAAAATTATAATACAAACAGTCAATGGAACTTTCTTCTCATAAGTCTATAGAACAGAAGAAATAGCATTTACATTCTTCCACTTTGGCTCCCCTGTATGAATGACCAACAGCCTTCTTCCTGGCAGTTGATGTATTCTAATGAATCAAAGTATAAAGATTATGCTGAGAGTGACATTTTCTATCATTTAAATACAAAGCACATACTACAGATTTTAAATACCAAGACTAACATGGTTTTAAAGATATTCTTTATCTAAAATCTATCATAAGAAGAGAGACATTGTAAAGAAAAAATTTTAAATGAGAAGAATTGAGATCAAAAGAAAAAATTTGGTTGGCATATGGAAATATGGCCTGACAATAGTCTTCCAGGAGTTACGTTTAAAGAGCTTTATACTGGCCCCTTGTGTCTGTGAGTACATTGGACGCATAAAGCCGAATCAGGGAGCAATTGAAATAAAAAGGACTGAAATAGTTGGGAGGGTAGGGGCGGATTTGGGAGATATTACAGAGATTAACAGAATTTAATATAATCAAAATGCATGATTTATATATGCACATATGCATATATATATTACAGAGATTAACAGAATTTAATATAATCAAAATGCATCATTTATATATACACATATGCTATATATATATGTATATGTATGTATATATAAAACTTCCAAATAATAAAATGTTGTATTATGAACTTCTGTTTCTTCTGGGCCAGTAACTTGTAGTGAGGTATCCGTGCCTTTTGTTGTGATTTTGATTTAATAACCAGTGTCTCCTCAAAGCAACATTGGCCACACATGCATAATAATTACATCTGAATTTCTTTTAAGTTTTACTTTGAAATTACCATACTAACTAGTGGGTTTACATAAGACTTTCTCTTACATAATTACTTTTGGTTAACCACTACCCTCTTTTCTCCCTCATCACTCTACCTATTCCCCATTTAATTTTTCGACCCTCAGTATCCCTCCCTCTTCTTTTGTTTTGCGTAGGTTTAACTATCTATCCACTTTCCCATTTTCAGTTGGGCTGTAAGAATCTAAGCTTATATGTGGTTTTTAATATATCTTTCTTTCAGGGAAGACTTCCCCTCCACCACAGATTTTCTCCATTATTTCACTCTTCTTTCTGTTAAAGCACTTCTAGCCCAGTAGTCAACCTTTCTACTTTCCTTTTGCCTTTCATCTATCACACACTAATGTGTATTCTCCCAATTTTGCTCTGAGTTGCACAACATATAAGATTTGAGGCCAGAATCTGCATATGAGACTGAACATGCACGAATATGTCTTATTTGGCCTGAGATGCCCTTCTCAGCATAATTTTTAGCAATTCCATTCATTTACCTGCAATTTTCATCTATCTTTATAGCTGAGTAAAAATCAATTGAATTGATATGCCATCTTTTTATTTCATACCTATTCTTTAGTTGATGGACATCTATGATGATTCTATTTACTAGCCATCATGAAAAAGCAGCAATAAGAGTGTAAATGAAAGTGTCTCAGGAGTAGGATAGGGTAGCCTGACCATATGGTAGTTCTATTTCTATTTTTTGAGTAAGCTCCAGACTGATTCCCAAAGTAGTAACACAAATCTAAACTACCACCAATAGTAACAGACAGCTGCCTACTTTGATCCTTTTCTGAGCTAAATATGCTGTTATTTGTATTCATGATGATGGCTATTATGTCTGGAGTGAGGTAGAATTTCATTTACATCTTCTCCCCGCCGTGCATATTGATCATATTAGCTATTTCAGAGTTCAGCTTTATGAGTTTGGGGCAGAAACAGATCAACATAGTCATTGTCTGTGGTTTTTGTCATTGTCTGTGGTTTTTGTTTGTTTGTTTGTTTGTTTGTTGTGTTTTACCTTAAGAACACGGCAAGATCCTCTTGCTGAAGCTACCTCACAACTTGACGCCCAGACAAAAATTTAAATTCAAAATGACCAGAAAATTTCTCACAGTGTTAGAAGATGCTATGCAGGCTGGCGGAGGAAGAAAACAGTACCAATGATCCTACCTAGTGATGAACCTTGCACATTTCAACATCAATCTGTCAAAAGAAAAAGTTGTACCTACTGATACAATAGTTGCAGAACTATTATGGGCTAACTCATTTCTTTTTGACTGGATTTGAGTCGTGTACTATATTGGATACTATAATCATTTCAATCCCAGGTATGGCTGGGGAAATCAGAGTTCCTAGTGTAGAACCTATTACCATGGGTTTTTTTTTTCTAAGTTTTTATGCAATCAAGTGACTACTAAATATCTATGTTTATACAATAGAATCTGCATGCCACAATACTGTTTTTTTTAAAGCCTTTATTTTGCAAATATCAAAAGTCAACATAAAGGTGCATAACTAATTTAAAAAGCACTGAGACCAAATACTCATCCGTAAATGGAGCATCTACATTAACCCCACTACCACCAAGTCTCAGGGAATATCTGGAAGAAGGTATAGAAAAAGTACAAGAGCCAGAGGCTGGAAAGGAGAGCTACACAATCTTGTATTTAGTCATGACATTGACACTGAAATCATAAACTCGCTGAAGCTATGCTTACCTACACGTGACCCACACACACCACACCAAAGTTGTCAAAATGTTGGCATCCAAGCCTTTGAAGTTTTCTGAGAAGTATTGACAGTAGACAGTTGATGGGGCAGAGAGAACATTTTTTTGTGAAGATTATAACCAGTGGTAGGTACCTATGTTTACTGGGTGGTTCCACGCACATGTGTATAGGTAGTAGTGATTGGACTTACTGGGTTATAAGAAAGTGAAAATAAAAGAATTGAATTTAGGTGTGTCTTGGGGTAGGTATGTTAAAAATGAGATGAGTGAGGATAGATATACGTTTCAATGTATACATACATGAAATTATCAGAAATAAAGGAAAATTGAAATTATATATTTAATAGAAAACTTTCATTGAGAGATCGATCTGCATTTAGAAGTCCTTGTTGCTCCTGCTGAAAGCCCTGGTTCCAGTTGTCAGTACCCATGTGCCTAACAACCCTCTTTGACTTTGATTCTGAAGATCCTATACGTTTTCTGGCCTGGATGAAAACTGTTAGTATGTGATACACTTATATTTGTCCACGGAAAGCACTAATAAGGATAAAAATGTGAGAGAGAAAGCATACACTTAGCTGACTATTCTTATAGAACCGAATATATTGATATGGTAATTAAACCATAAAATATTCTAGTCTTTAATATATACCTAATACCATACAATATATTAAAAAGAGGAAACAAAACATGAATACTTTCCTATATAATGTTAAACATAAGAATTATTATCTACTTGTGATATTAACAAAGATGATCATAATGTGTCATCTATAGGAACACAAATTCCTCTACTCAACTATGATAGATTCTATAGGTTTAGGATCAGTAAAGCTTACAAAGACATAGGAATAAAAAATATTCCATTGGAAGAAAATTCAGAGACCAGTTCTTCTTCCCCCAAATAGAATAAAGAGATATGTATTTGTGTGCAATGAAAATAGGTACTAAAATAAACATAAAGCCTAGGTCTTCATACAGATTTTGTGGGCTTCCATGATTTCACTGTGAAAACCTGCTAGGTTAAAAATGACTATCTTGGGCATGGCATATACAAGCAGAACACTAATTCTGTTGCCTGGCACAGAAATCTGGAGGCAATTATGAAGCTAAACTTGGAAAATGCCTCTATATTGATTTTTAAAAAATCAAGTGCATAAAATAGAATTTGGTTGAAGCTTCAGCAAATATAATAACTTCTTAAGAATTTACTTATTGTCTGCTATGTGCTAGATCTTTGAATACATGCTGTAGATCTAAAGAGATACAAAAACCTAAAGAGGATATCATAAAAACTCACAGTTTTAAACTTTCTTAGCATAAATCTTTTCAGGTTCCATAATGACATTTCCAAACATGAGTTGTGGGATTTCCTTCATTTTCTTAATTCTTTTTATGCAATATATTTTGGTCGCATTCATCCTACTACTCCAACTCTTCCAATATCTACCCTATCTTTCTTACCACTCAACTCTCTACTTGTTTTTTAATTTCTTCAAGAACAATTTATGAGGTGATGCCCATATGCTCCTACAATAAGCTGTGTATCCCTCTCTTAACAACTAACAATTACCAATAGCTTCATATTTAAGAGTGAAATTATGTGTCAAAATCTTCTCTTCATGCTAAAATTTGGTCTGGCTTGGGCTTGTACAGGTTTTGTGCATCCTGTCAAAATACTGAGAATTCATATGTGCAGCTTATCTGTTGCTTCTAAAAGATAGTATTAACTTGTAGTCATTCATAGCCTGAGTTTTCTTTTTCTGTGCCTTTATTGTACTGGTTCTCTGTTTGTCATAATAATGATAAGTATTTTTATTCACTGGCAATCTAAACATTCATTAAACATTTCTTGGATGAATAGCTTGAGCTTCTTACATGCTTTCTTCTTCACTTTCTGCAGTGATCCTTGAGGCTTGGGGAGGATTATATTTTCCCTTGATGAATGAGAAGTCTATAGTTTCTTGTTCTCTGCACCTTGGCTAGCTGTATTTATCTGTATTACTCACCATCTCCTGCAAATAGAAGCTCTTCTGATGAGGGCTGAAAGATGCATTGCTCTCTGAGTATAATGATATCATTATAAGTTAATTTAATACTATGTTCATTTAGTAGGATAGTATACTTTATCTCCTAGATACTATGACTTATCTAGGTATTTTATTTGGGCTATTTATTGATACCAGTTTTGGGTTTTATTTGGCAAATTCAATCAGAAATTTGTTGTTCTAGCAGAAGGCATGACTTGTCAGGCCACTTAGGTTGTGCTTAGAAAGTTCACACCTGTTTATCATTGATTACTCCTTTTCTCTTCTGATAGAATGAATGGCAAATTCCAGTACTATGAAACTTACCCAGTAGGAATGAACAGGATCTTAACTTCAATTTCTGGAGTAGAGACAAGAGCAATGTTATATTTTTCTTTATATAATAGTTGGGTGTCTATCACTGGCCAACTATAAAATTTATAAGACTTTTCTGTCCCTGGGTGTTTTGTCAGTCTCTGGTGTCTAGCACAGTCATTTTTCCCTCTTATAAGGTCAGATATTTTTTTTTAACTCACTTTGCCCTTCTTGTTTTCTCCCATCTCTCAGGTCCTCACTATATCCTGTAGTCTCCATAGTCTGCCTTCCTCTTTCATGACAGTTGCATTCTATCTCACGTTCCATTTCTATAACCACATACCTATGTATAAGAACATTAAATGCTGATGTACTCTTAGAAAAAACATCCAATATTGGATTTTTCTACTGCTGAGTCACTTTTTAAAATATGAGTAATTTCAGATAGATGATTCATTTATCTGAAATTTTTACAAGGTCAGTTTCTTTTCAGGTAAGGGAAATTTCATTGAATATGTACCACAGTTTCATTATTCATTCTTCTGTTCTAGAGGCTGGCTCTAATTCCTAGCTATTGTGAATAATATCGCAATAAACATGGACATGAAAGTGTCTCTGAGATATGTAGGGTTTATGGGTATATGAACAAGAGTGGTATATCTGGATTATGTGATAATTCGACTTTTAGCTTTTAAGAAACATACTGATTTGTATAACAGCTAAGCTCTGCTGCACTCTGTGAGCTAACAAAAGTTTCTCTTTCCCCATAGACTCTATATTCATTGTACATTAAATAACTTGTAATTTGATATGGCCTGTTCTACAGAATTAAGGCAAGTTTAAATAAATACAGACAGAGATCAGAAAAAAACTGCATATTTAACAGATCAGAGGAGAGGTCTTTATCTGATATACATGAAGATGCTCATACACCAAGACTAGAGTGAAGAATGTCAAAATTTGACCAGAGTATTAAAACTACTAGAATGACCAGAATAGGTTGAGGACTTGAAATCAACTGGATCATAAACCTCTGCATTTAACCCTTTGTCTATTAGTTCAGATTCCACAAATTCTGAAACAATAGTAGGAGATTGAGTTGAAATTCATTGAGGAAAATTGCCTTCCCATCCAGGGAGTCTTCCCATATAAGCACTGATAGCTGTTTATTGTGCCTCTTCTCTCTGCTTAAACAGTTTCAATTTCCAGAAGTTCACCAGAATTTCAAGGTTATAATGCATATGTGAAAAAATAGGTAAATAAAATTAAAAGAAACTAATATTTTTACATCTTAATCTTATAAACAACTCCTTTAATAAACTGCTGTTTCTACAAGTTTGTTGTTTGACTTTCTTATGTGTTCTATATCTTCATGTAATAGTATGTTAGATTCTTCCTGTTTAGAGTTTATACTAAATATGACTTTCACTTACATAATTGTATTGTCAAGATCTACTGGAAAATGCTGCATGCAAATAGTGGGAATGTTGAACACCAATAAATTCAATGCTCATGGCCTAGAGTTTCACATTAATGCGTAATTGTGTGTTTGGCTATATGGATTTGAGTGTTTATATGTTTGTATGTATGTATATATGTATGTATGTATATAATTATTTATGTGAACCCATACATACTCCTGGTAAAAGTTCTACTTCAAAAACTTTTTTAAACTGTATGTTTTTTAATTATTGAGGTTCTAGTGGATAAACTTTCATTGATCAGTTTTGTTATGTAAACTTCTGATGATACACTCAACAATTTATTCCAAGAATTTTACATGAGGATTCCCTTTATGATACATCATATACTTCAATTTGCTAGTATTTTTGTGGAATTTTCCTTTGGGATTAATCACTACATCTAGTTCCCTACCAAGCTTTACTTTTCATTTGTATGTTGTAAGTGCTACAATATTAGATTTTCCTTGTACCAACAATTCATAAATCTCACCTCCTCAATTATGAAGCAATTCTGAAAATCTACAAAGATATTCCTGAAAGGTTTGAAAAGATTGACACAGAAGGTCCAGAGCTGGGTGCCATTGTGTTCTGGGGTTCAAGAGGCAGTTTGGTTATCAATATTCCAGTATCTCCAAAGTTCATTGTAGTAATTTATATTTATACTAAATGTTTAATTTTTCCAATTTTTCACATTCTCCAATAATACATTATATTATTTATTTTCACATTTGTCAAATAAAAAGGTATTTCATTTTTCCTTGACATGTTCAACCTTAAAGGAATCAAGAATTTTAAATAGGCCTATTGTATTTTAATTTATTGAAATGTCAAATACATTTGTCCTTTCTTAAAGTTTGTTTGTTTCGTTCATTTTTTATCTAACCATTTCAGATAATTCAATTCCATTTTCTCTTCAGTAATATCACAATTTTGTAATATAACTCTTCTGAGGAATCTTGGAATTATGTTTCAAACATTGCACTGTAAAGTGTCTGGGTTTTTGATAGTTATATAAAATAAAGTATTGAATATTATTTTTTTCTTTGACAAAAATGAAATTCGGGGTCAATGATGTCCCTTTTAAAGTTCATATTTTTCAGATTCTTCCTTCCTAAATTTATATTATTTTTGTTTATTAGAAAACTCTATTCTACTGAAGTTTTTAAATGTCTATTATCTTTTTTTTAAAAAGTCCCTGTTGATGATGGGGTATTACTTTATTACATGTGAAAGTGTGTAAATTAAACATAATTTCTGTATATTAGATTTTATGTTTCTGTCCAAGGCTCCTTTAAAAAATTTAACTGCTGGTATATTATGCAATGTGTAATTTATTGTCTCATTTAAATACTCACAGTGAATTGCATCTTCTCTATTAGGACTTTAGCTGAGATCTCAGTTGTTTATCAATTCTCAATATTTAGCAGGTGCTAGTCATTTTTAATTCCTTCAGTTCTTCATGAGTGAAAGTGTCTGTGTCCAGCATCTAAACTGTTTTTTCAACAAACAGTCAAATTCAGGGATGTCATTTGGAAAAATGGAGTGAAAAATCAAAGATAACTCTGATTGCTATCTGACTAACAAGGATTATTGTTTACCACAGCAGTGTTGCTTTGTCTCATTAGTCAAATTCTGAGTAAGATTGTTTATAAGCAGCCAGAGCCCCCAGACAGCTCACACTGAGCACCAATTCAGCATGAATTCATCAGCACTCATTATACTATATTTGTGATTCTGTTTATATTCGTGTATAAAATTCCTCACCTATTAGGTAGTCAAAAAAGTTTAATGAATGGAAGAACATGTAAATGAGGACATGATGTACAGATTATGCAATTTATAAAATTAAGGTTCTCTACAAAGGGCAGTCTTTATTAATTTTGTGTTTACAGGAAAAAAGGCTCATTCCAAATTTACTTCAATTAAGTCAGTAAATGTCATTCTTGGAAGTTATGGGTTCATAATTGCAGTCACTTAGTGTAATTATGTAACACTTGCTTTGAGAAAGGACAAGCAGTGCTGAACTGTAGCAAATGACACCTGATGTAATATAAGCAATGAACAACTGGGCAACTCTCTAACCACTCAAGAGCGGCAATAAATATTTCATGTTTCACCAGCACTGAAATAATTGTATAATTAGTAATTACCACCACTGAATAACAAAAGCTTTGTAGGAAAATATATCTATTCAACACAAACTAGAGAATAAGCTCCAGAGACAAGAAGGAAATATCATCATATTAATTGATAAGTTTAACTGAATTATTATTATTATCCATGATCTATGATGACAGATTTTCAAATAAAAAATAACTAATTATTTTACATAATGTCCTTATCATTATGTTTTACTAGGGTATATTTTGTTAGATTTATGGATGAGATTATCTTCATTTGTTTCATTATTATGTTGTGAAGTTTATAGAAAGATAATGTTTTTATAATATAAAAAATTTGTTCATATTAACTAGTACAGTTCATAATTTTAAAAGTTATTGAATCATTGAACGTATAAGAAAATTCATCTGTGATGCAATCTGGAACTGAAGTTCTAGAATGTTGTTAATGTTTACTGTGTCAAAAGTCTACTGCTTTTATTTTTTGATAATCAGTTTTGTACATTTTCTAGGATATTACCTGTACAAAATGATGAGAACAAATAAGTCTTTAATGTTCCAGTATAGACGGAAACATCTGTACTGTGTCTTCCACCAAAGACACAGAGAATGTTGAAAATGAAAGAGAAGAAAGAATCGAGATCTGAAGCAAACAGGGCAGCGGTGTGGAGCACAGACTTCTGGGAATGCTATTGCAGCTCCACTGATGAGCTCACAAAAGCTGTGCTTACATGTCTAAGATCTGCGTAATAGTGCGCCCGTTAGTAACCTATCATCGAGGATGAAGGAATTCATTCTTATCTTAAACATTATTAATTTTTATGGGAAAAGCATTTTCTCCATTGGTATGGCAACTGGTGAGCTACCTATGCTAATTTACATAACCTTGATGCCTAATGTAACTCACTGGATACTAACCAAATAAAAGAACATTCGAGCAGGAAGACGGTAGGGACCCATTTGAGAAAGGAAAGGATGGCAGAGGGAAGAATAGGAAGGAATGGTAGAAGGGGCAAGGCAAGAGGGATGAATATGATCAAATTACATTTTATTCTTATATGAAAATATTGTAATAAAACTCACTATATTAATAAAAGCTTAAAAGACAAACATAATATGTAAATAGTTCAGGAGTATTAACCTAGTTTTCTCATTATAGCCTACGTAATATTCTTTTTAGTTATTTTTCTTACACTCCAGATTTTATTCCCATCCCATTCACCCTCTGACTGTTCAACATCCCATACCTCCAACCCATTCCCCTGACTCCACGAGGCTGTCCCAACTCCCCACCCCATCCCACCCCACCAGACCTCCGAACTTCCTTTATGAACACAAATAATTGGGGGAAATTCCAGGTTTCCTTTTGTTCCTGATTTTCTTTCCTATTCCACTATATCTGAGCATCCTCTATAATCTCACTCATTTTAATTGTTGATACCTACTATATGCCTCGGCATATGTTCAATTTCCGTAAATTATCTTTGAGTACTATAAAAAGATCTTTATTTTTTATTTGTTCAGTGTAGTGTTGTTTATATGATAATCAGATTATATTTGTTGGCTTCTTTTTTTTTTTTTTTTTTTTGGTAAACTTCTGAATGTTTTTAAATTTTGGTCTGCCTGCTCTGTTACTGAACTACTTGAAAATCTCTAACCATGACTGAAGATCTACCTATTTATCTTTGCAGAACCTCATCTATGTTGTATATCTTTAAATGTTATCAATAAATTCTTACAGTTTCATTGTTATATATTCCTAATATACTACAGGGTAAACTACTATGGATATGAATTTTATTTATTTGAACCCTACCGAGTTTATATTAAGTCTTGATAATTATTAGCATTTGCTTATCATACACTTTTCCTATTATACTGATTGTTTTTCTAATCTCTCTCCTCTCTATACTCCTCCAGCCCCCACTCTCTCTCTCCTTGAGATGGGGTTTTAGTGACTTGGAACTCTCTATGTAGACCAGGCTGGCACCAAAAATTCAGAGATCCACCTGCCTCTGCCTCCAGAAAGAAGGGATTAAGGGTGTGCTCCACCACCAACTTTAATATATCTCTTCAGAAGAAGATATAGTTGTTTACAATCCACTAACCTGGTCCTTGCTATGTAATGATGGAACTTAGTATAATAACTGGTACAACTGATATTGAAATTGACATGGTCTGTGAGCCTTCACATACTCTCCTTAATCTATGTTTTGATTACTCATTGCCTGGATGTGTTTTTTTTTTTTTTTTTTTTATTACACATCTTTAATTCAAGTACTTTTTTATATGAAATACTACATTATTTTTATTAATGATTGTGATTAATAATAGTTTATGAGATATATCCTTGATTTAATTTTCCTTGTTTGGGTGGTTTGGGAAGAGGGGTTTGGTTTTTAGATTTTGATTTTGGTTTCTTTGTTCATTTGTTTTGCAAGGACAAGTTCTTGCAGAGCCCAAGCTAGCCTCAATCTCACTATATAATGGAGGATGCCTTTGAATTCCTCATTCTTCTGCCTCTGATACACAAGTTCTGAGACTGCAAATGCATGCTATAGCCAGCGATCTTCCTTATTTATTAAATCTCAGCAATGACTCTTGAAAAGCTCACCCCAGGGATCATTTCTACAGTTTGTTATAATGCTACTTGGACATTTCAAAATATTCCTTATTTCTTTATAATCCATTTAAAGTTTATTTTATATTTTTTGCAACAATTTTATTATGATTTGCAATGGTTTTAGGGTAAAAGCAACCTTCTCCTAAGATTTATTGCAAACATGGTGAGTAGATTTTTCTAATAGTTAATTTGAAGTTTCTACTTTTACGGTGAACTGCTTCCATGTAAATGTTGCAATTGCATTGTTTCCAGTTTGTGTGATGAGTTTGTTTTTTAAGCAAGTAAGTTTTTTCTGATATTTTTTATTTGCTGATTCTATACTGCTTCAAAAGCCTTTCTATATCTATTGGACAGATGAGATTAAACCATCAATACTTTCACAACTGGGAAACTGGAGCACAGTAGAGATGTTAACAAAGACTAGGATTTGTATTGGTAAGGTGACTTCGCTCTCAGCCTATTTACCACTCCTTCTCCATGACCCAGAACACAGTACAATACGTTCTGTGCTCCTTGGTTCCATCATAAGTTTTCTGTGTTTGTTTGTTTGTTTGTTTTTAATTTGACATACAATTTATTATGGCTCAAACATTTTATTCTGTCTGCTGTGTGTTAATTGTTTGTAATTCTTTACATCTAGCACTTGCATGACCAGGTATTATGGTCAGAAAATTACAGAGACTAGCCTCTTGAATCTTCCTGGGGAGGGGAAGTAGAATAGGGTATGCGTGTGGACTGGGATCATTTAAAATGTCAACATGATAAAATAAGTGGGGGAAGGAGGAACTCAGGGAGAGAGTAGAAGCAGAGATGACTAGAATTGGAAGTCATGGGAGTGAGGAGATGTGAAAAAGTAGTCCAGTAGAAACTAACTAAGTATGAGGGTGAGTCTATAGCAAGGACTGCCTAATAATGGAGGGTATGTAGCCTCAACCGGCCATCTGTAATCACTCAATATTTCCAGTGGTTGGAATGGGACATCAACCCAGACACAAAACCTTCAACCCAAAACGTGTCCAGCCTTTGAGATGTCTTGGGAGTATAGTGGCTCAGAGCTGGCTGGAATGGCCAAGCAGTGGGTTGTCTAACTTGAGACCCATGAGAGTAAACAATAAATACTCGATGCAGCCTGAATAAGCCTTGAGAACTCAAAACAGGATTTTAAAAAAAAGTCAATGAAATGATTTCTAATGATATTCTGCTATACTCATAGATCAATGCACAGCCCAATAATTATCAGAGAGTCTGCACCAGGCACTTGATGGGAACAGATGTAGAGACCTAGAGTCAAGCATTAGTCAAGCATTAGTCAGAGTTAGGGGAACCCTGCAGAAGAGAGGGAGAAAAAGGGAGGAAGGATTATAAGAGCCAGAGGGGTGGAAGAGAACATGGCCCATAGAGTCAACGAAGCAGGGCTCACAGGAGCTCACAGAGACTGAAGCACCAAACTCAGAGACAGCATGGGTCTGTGCAAGGTCCTCTGCCTGTAGCACTATGATTTAGCGTATAGTTTAGCGTATTTGTAGTGTTTTTGTGGGACTCCTACCAGTGCTGGTGGGGCTGGCTCTGACAGGGTTTCTCTGTGTAGCCCTGGCTGTCCTGGAACTCACTCTGTAGACCAGGCTGGCCTCAATCTCCGAAATCCACCTGTCTCTGCCTCCCAAGTGCTAGGATTAAAGGCGTGCGCCATCACTGCCCAGCCTGGCTCTGACTCTTTTGCCTGTTCTTAGGACCTTTGCTTCTACTGGGTTGCCTCATTCCCGTTTGATATAAGGGTTTGTGCCTAGTCTTCTTGCATCATGTTATATCGTGTTCAATTGATATCCCTGTAAGATCTTCTCTTTTCTGAAGGGAAATAGAGAAACAGTGGATCTGGGGAAGAGGGGTGTGGAGTGTGGGGAGAGTGGAGGGAAGAGAGGCTATGATCAGAATGTATTTTACGAGAGAAGAATAATTTTTAAAAATCAATAAAATTACAGAGACTACACTATAAAGTAGTTGATTTTATTAACCTCCTTCTGAGACAGCTGCTGGACTGCTCAAAGCCCTTAACCCCAACTCCCCTGCATTCTATTTACCAGGATCATTCATTTTTTATTTGAGTAACTAATAAACACTAAAGTCATATCAATATTATCACGAAGACAGTTTTCTGGGATTATGGAGGAAAGAGCTATTCGTTTGGATATTTTGTTAGTCTTCAACACCAAAAGAATTAAATTTCAGCAGATTCTGAGGGGTTTTAATTTACTTATTGACTTTTTAAACTTTTTTATTTACTATCTCCCATCTACTTTTGAATATTGTTAGCCTCTGAAAACACTAATATCTCCAGTTTTTTTTTTCTAGGACTCCAATAACACACGTTGAGCTTTCAATTGCATTCTAAGTATAGACTGACTATATGAGATTATTTTTTTTGATGAACTAATTCAAGTTTGTATGCAAACAGAACAATTCAAACCTAATAACTAATTATGGTGAGCAACATTTACCTTCTAAACATTTCTAGCTTAGAAACACATTATATTTCTATTGAACCAACATGCACATTTTAATAAGTTTTGGTTGATATTTTCAAACTTCAGTCTCATTGTTTTCTTATAGCCTTATTTGCTACATTTTCTTCTTTTTATGCATTAAGTACTTCAAAACTGCAAATTTTTTTCATCAAATTCATCAAAACTTCCTATTCATTTCTTCTGACATTTTCAAGTAACCTACCTTTGGTTACTATATATCTCTATAAATGTTTCATTTTCTGGATTATTCTCTATGTTTTGTTATGTCTTATTTTTCTTAAGTATGTACTTTTGTCTCTTAGAAAGCCTTCTTAGTTTTAATAGAATGGAGTACAATACCTGCAGTAGAATTATTTAAAATAATTTAAATTTTATTGCTGTAAGATCTCCTACCCAAAGGAGACCAGTAACGGAAGACACAACTCAATAATTATGGTATAAATAGCATGCCTACATTGGGCAGATTTACCACTACACTACTCTAATCCCCGGCTATGAGATCCCTTATAACTTGCGGTTCATCCAGGCTGAGTGGTTGTCCAGCTCTGGCTTCTCTGTCATCGGCTTCCTTCTACTGCTGGCTTCCTTCTCCTGCTTCCTCCACTATAAAGATAATAGAAAATATCAGCATGTTTTCTTTCATAAATGAGAGCTAAAGTCTCTCTCTCTCTCTCTCTCTCTCTCTCTCTCTCTCATCTCTCTTTCTCTCTCCTCTCTCTCCATTCTCTCTCTTTCTCCCACCCAGAGGAACTGTGCGTAAGACAATAAGAAACCCAAAATATATAATCCAATCAATTACATTTTTTAAACTTGAATTTGATTTTTGAAGATCTATTTATATGTAACAGAAACCCTTTTACATTTTATATGTAAAAGTTCTTTCATAGGCTCCTGTGTTTTAATATTTGGTTCCTATTCGGTGACATGCTTGGGCAGTTTGGAACTTTCATGTTTCTATCCTACTTAGCAGAAGAGTGTTCCTAGAGTCAGGCTTTGAATACAATGTCCACATCTTTTTCTGTCCCCAACTCTCTTTTTCTTCCACCCCTAAAATGTGAGTAAGGTACATGAAAGTTCTAAGCACCCCAATACATTTTATGGTACCTACCCTACCATGATAATAATGTGTTTCCTGAAAACATGATTCAAAATACTTTCCCTTGAGTTATTTTCCACCACACTAACAAGTAAAATTCAATGATATTTATTGAATTTTTAAGAGACTAATTTAATGACTAAATATAAAATAGTGATAATAATAGTAGTATTTAACATTAACCTTAAAATATTTATCTTGATAATTCATATGAATGTTCTAAATTATCTGTTTCAGGAAATTCATATTTTGATATTTCTAAAGAAATTTTTCATATAAAGTAAAATATAAAAATAATTGGATGCAAATCAAAATGACCCTGAGATTCCACCTCACACCAATCATACTGGCTAAGATCAAAACCTCAGGTGACAGCATATCTTGCTGAGGATGTAGAGAAAAGGAACACTTTTCCATTGCTGGTGGGATAGCAAACAATCTAGAGGTTCCTCCATTGTGCCACTGGGGCATGTGTTCAACTATGTTCATAGCAGCCTTGTTTGTGATATCCAGAAGCTAGAAACAACCCAGATGTTCCACAAGAGAAGAATAAATACAGAAAATGTGGTTCATTTACACAAGGGACTACTACTCAGCTATTAAGAGCAAGAACATCATGAGTTTTACAGGCAAATAGGTGGAACTAGAAAATATCATCCTGAGTGAGGTAACTCAGACCCAAAAGGATATGCATGGTAGGTACTCACTAACCAGTGGATATTAGCCAAAAAAAAGTACAGAATTCCCAGGATAAAGTCCACAGAACTCAAGAAAGATGAAGGACCCAAGTGAGGATGCATCAATCCCACTTGGAAGGGAAAAGAAAGCAATCACAGGAAGGGGGAGGGAGGAAAGGACCTGGGTAAGAAAGGAGACATGGAGGGGAAGAGGCAAACATGATCAGGTATTGAGGTGTGAGAGGAACAAGGATGAAGCCCTGAGGGCCAGCAGAAAGAATCGAAAAAGGAAACTTCAGAAGGTAGGAGGTGAGGGAGACCCTCTGGATTGTAACAGAGAGCTGGGAAGTGAAGAGAGATTCTCAGGACTCAAAGATGAAATGCCCTATTGTGGGAGAGGGAACATGTAGAGTCCACCTACAATAGAAAGACAGGGCATCAAGTGGAGGGATGGGTTTGCCATTCCATAGTCAAAAACTCTGACCCAGAATTGTTCGTTAAAGAACTGCAGGAAGAAAAATGGAGAAGAGCCTGAGGAAAAGGAGGTCCAGTGACAGGCCCAAATTGGGATCTAGCTCAGGGGAGGCCCCAAGGTCTGACATTATTACTGAGGCTATGATGTGCTTACAAACAGGGCCTATCATGACTGTCTTCCAAAAGGCCCAACAAGCAGATGAAAGAGTCAGATGCAGATATTTCCACCCAACCAATGGACAGAAGCTGGTGACCTCTGGTTGAATTAGGGAAAAGCTGGAAGAAGCTGGGGAGGAAGGCAACCCTGTAGGAGAACCAGCAGTCACAATTAACCTGGACCCTGGGATCTCTCGACATTGGGCCACAGGCAACATATACTAGCTAATATGAGTCCCTTGACACATATACAGCAGAGGACTGTCAAATCTGGACTCAGTTAAAGAAGATGCAACTAACTCTCGAGAGACTTAGGCCCCAGGGAGTGGTGACTTCCGTTGGGGTGGGGTTCTTAGAGACAGAGGAGGAGGTATGGGATGTGGAACAGTCGAAGGGCAGACCAAGAGGGATATAATGTCTAGACTATAAAAGGTTAAATATTTTAAAATTTGGATAAAAATGCAGACTAAACATCAAATGTTCAGGTTATATCATGTTCATATTTATCATTACATCCAAATAAGGGCAAAAATTACATCTGCATTCTGCCCACATTTGGAGAGATTCTACTGTGTTCTCATGGCTTCTCAATGACACTTGACAGCAAACATGTAAAAGCAAAAAAAAAAAAAAAAAAAAAACTCCTGTTTATTCTTGTGTTTTCTATTTTTTTCCTACCAGTAACCACAAGAAGGAGTGCTGTCCTAAGAATGTGATATACAAAGTATTTAATAATTTTAAACACTCTTTCATATGTGATGCTTTTAACATGAGTTACACAACCACCTTTGTATGACAGATGATTTATATCAGTACTGACTATTGCAAAAGAAACTTATTTTATGCCCATATATTTCACAAGCAGTTCTACCGAATCAATGTTTTTTGAACTGGAAACATGAATTCTGTATTGACATTTGGTTCTTAATAACGTCCAACATGCGTTCTGTTGGTATAGGAGTGCTATGACCACGACTGCATCCAGTGGAGGTTTATGTTGCCGGAGTGTCCTTTGGAAGTAGGGAGGAGCTGGTGATTTAGACATACTAATTTCTCCTTGGGACTTAGATGCAGCTTGGTGGAGTGCTGCAGCAAGCACCTCAGCTCTGACACGGCCTGGGGATACAACCCCAGCAGGTCAGACCTGCAAACACTTGGGCAGAATCCTCTACCCCAAGTTCACAAGAACAGGGACGCTGATGGGCCAGTGTGGTAGCTCCTGGAGAGTAAAAGGGAGGCTGAGATGTTACATTCTTGAGGCCTCCACAGGTACATGTCATCAGACATACTGTCTCCCAGGCACATTTGAAAACACTTCCTGGATGACATTGTATACATCGCAATCACAAGGAGCTAGTTCTATTTGCTAGTTCTATTTTTGTTTCAGACATTTCCAATAGGCAGAGGAAGGAACCAAACAGGAGCCAAATGATGATGACTCTTCAACTCCTCCAGTGACTTAATTGCTTGAACTTTTAGTTGAGCAATTATCAAACTTGACCAGTCATGTGCGATTCCTTCCATTAGAGAAGACTTGATAGTTTTACTTATCTTCTGTGAAATTGCTTCTGCTACCAACTGTAAGGTCAAGAACAAGAACTATGGTAGCAGTGTGTGGATGTATCCAAATTACAAAAGTGCCAGAGCCCATATACTATTTACTACTGATGTAGGATTAGAACAAAGTAAGTTACTGCCTAGGTCTCTGTTGTTGTTGTTTTACATTGATTTAGAAAGTAGCATAGCTTCAGTCACTTAAAATGTCTTCTGGAAGTTCAGATTGTTCAATAAGTCGACATCCAATATTAAAATTTGTCTCTCTGTGAGTTCCACAAATATAATTTAAAGCTATAACTGCCATGGAATGTAAAGTTAATAAGAAGAGCCTCAATCAGAGATTTAATAAAAATATTGTTTTATAAAAAAAAGTCTCATATCAAGTGCATAAATAATTCTGCACTTTCTTCTGTGTAAGGTGTAAAAATAATCACTTCTCTTAAAATCTGTAAGTGAGAGCTCAATAATTCCTAGTAACTGCCTATATCTTTTAAATAATTCTCAATTATAATACTTTTTAAAACTAAAAACATGCATCTGGCACATTAAAAAGAGATTGGAAAGTAATATTTTCTGATAAATATACAAATATGTTTATAATTTTACAACCACCAGGTAAACTTGATCTGATGGTGCCCATTTCATATACAAATACACTGGCTTGTACTTTTTAAATGACATGACAGAAATTAAGGAACACAGAAGCTTTTAGCTGAGGCCTAAATGACTCAAAGCTGTTAGAGCTTCCTATTTTAACAAATCTACTTCACTGAAGGATTTTTTTTTTTTAGGCTCTGATATAAATAATCCATGTAGCATACATTTTTAAATTATTTTCATTCAGTTGTGTATGAATATACTGATTACTTCAAATGCAT
Organism: Mastomys natalensis; assembly: GCA_021653895.1. Taxonomy (NCBI): domain Eukaryota; kingdom Metazoa; phylum Chordata; class Mammalia; order Rodentia; family Muridae; genus Mastomys; species Mastomys natalensis. Next base: position 76,684 of record JAJTUV010001015.1, on the reverse strand, counting down.
TATTGATAATTCAATAGGTAATTTACAATTTTACAGAGCCTCAAATTCATCTTTTTAAGCAAAGATAATTAAGGTGCATGCACATACATGTAGGGAATTCATCACAAAGCTTTCTAATTGTATAGACTCTATTTAACAGGATTTTACTTTACCTAAAAATGAATATCACTGTAAGCCTTATTCTGAGCATTACAAATTCTCCCTGGTTATTGGTACAGAATTTTGAGGAAATGGTTCTTAATCAAAGAAGAAATGTCTTCAAAACAATGCAATTGATTAACTGTAATATATTTAAATTCTCTGTTATTTTTGCTCAGTTTTAATTATTCTGAAGAATAGGAAATTAATGCTGGTTCCTTTCTGGGGTGAAAGACTTGAAGAGAGAAGTTACATTACTTATGGACATATCTTTTTACCAATTAAATTTTTTCATGAATAATACGATATACTTTGTTGACCCAAGTTCATATTAATTTTTAATAATGTTAAGTTTTATGGTTTTGAAATTTTGTAAGTATCAGGCCAAAATGAATATAAATTTTTCTCTTTAATCTAAACTGACATGATGACAAAAATGTGACTGTATCTACCACCTCATTGCTCTTTTAGTGAGATCAAAGATGCCAGCCCTCTGTTCTGTCATTGAAACAGTCAAGGAGGTAGTCACTGTCTATATGGAGTGAAGAAAAGTGCCTTGAGCGCTATCCACATCAGCTCCTGTCTGTCAGGTGTCACTATCTCCCATTACATTGTTAACTATGTTCTTGGTCTATTTTGAGTTAATTGCTGATTGTCCTATGTATATGTAAATAGATAGATAGATAGTAGATAGATAGATAGATAGATAGATAGATAGATAGATAGATAGACATATATAGAGATCAATATACATATATATGTAACATCTATAGATGAATTATGTATAATATATTATTAACATGTTTTTCCAACTAATATTAAAAGTTTATTTGTATAAGTTTCTGTTGTATAAAACTAAGTTAAAATAACCAACTTCAAAGTGAAATTCAGAAAGAAAACTCACTTGATATTTTTTCCACTCAATATTTTTTCAGAAACGCTTATTTATGTGCTTCAGCTTTAATCAGAGTCACTCAGGTCATGGACTGTCTTTGGAATAGTTAATATTGCATGGATCTGAACTGGAGATCTGTATACATGCTCTACTACAGGTGCTTCTGGCCAATGTTATCCACACCTAGATATGCATTATATAGATTATGCCTGAAAAAAACGGGTTTGTAATAACACCTCAGCTAGGTTCTTAAACATCAATATTTAATCCAAAATCGAGTAATTAAAATGATCACACAAAGAAATTGGATTGTAATACAATATTCAAAAGCTTCAATTGCAATATACTACACCAAGGCCTTCAAATACAAACAGAATTGTATGCATTAAATTAGTAATAAGTGAATGACTGTGACAATGAATATAACATTTTACTTTTGAAAGGAAGTTTACTTAGGATGGTGAGGGAGAAATCAGGATAGCTGAAATCAGAGGACAACTTGTAAATGGTCCTGGATCATCACAATCATGTGAAATGGGGGACTATCCTGGGTGCGTGTTGTATACATGTTTTATAAGACTTAACTCATCTTGGCACAGTGTAATGTCTTTGCTTTATGTTTCTCTAGACTTAAATTGTCCATATATAAATGGGAAAATAATGGTACCCTGAAAATATGTCCAGAATATTCAATATCACTTTGGAATATATCTGTATATTTCAAATAAGTGTTACAGAAGAACTGGCCATACTAGAATTTTCTAATTCATACTCTGCATGGGACTGAACAGAATCTATGAAATGTATGTTACTATGCTGCACACATAACTGCTATATTTCTAGAAACTGACTTTAAATCCTTCACAAATGGTGATGTGGCAAATATATGCAAATTATTTTTTATTGCCATTCTGACAAATAGAAATAAAAAATAGATCTTTCAGAATAATTGGTTTAAAATTCTTAAAGTCTAGGCCTGTGTTCAGAGATGACAATAGCTTCAACAACTTTTACTTTATGTCAAGGTTCTAACAGATATTTTAGCAGTGTCAGTGGGGTAACATAAAACGTGTTCACTGGCAGACTGAGAGAAGCTAAGACATAGGAAGTGGGAGAAAATATACATCATAATCTTGCTTTTATGAAGAAAGCAGAAGAATCAAACTCATGAAGTAGTTAGATGATGAAAGAACACTTAAAGTTTTGGAATTTAATATACTCTTGTCTGGGAAGGTTACAGGTAGGTTCTATAACTGACCTACACATGAAAGAATCCTGGTGCACAGTCTCTGATGAAGCTTGCAGAAGCTGCTATCAAGATGCTGAAATGACAAAGCTGCAGCTGCTAAGATTGTATGTTCTTGGTAAATAATTTTTGTATAGGTCAAAAGGAACTTGAGATTTGCCTTCATGGTACTTTCGGACTGAATCTGTGGAAAAACAACCTGAATTCTACTTTTACAATATTAATCTTACAAATGTAGATATATTTAAGAATCACCAAATAATAATTGACCAAATTGACTTGGCTTTGTTTATAGAAATTCTAATAACCTGTTTTCTATACACATTTCTTTCATTTTCCATCCGTATTTAGTCTACAAACTTTCAATTTTCCATGAACTATTTGATAAAGGAGATGGTAATAGCTAGGGCTGGAGAGATGGCTCAGCCGTTAAAGGCTAGCTCACAACCAAAATATTTTCATATTCAGGTACCTTAGTTTTCTTTGAAAGATAAGGCAATAGCATTTCTAAAACCTATGTAGGTAAAATGACTTTAGTTATATAAAATATTTTAAAATGTGAAGAGACAGGAGAGACTTCTCCAATCTATACATGGGTAAAGACTGGAATCAAAGAAGTTCATACGATTTGATGAGTGTCATATAATTAGTGAGAGGTAGAAATCATGATTAATAATTCCTTATACCATATAGTATATGCAACAAGAGTATTTCTGATACAAACATAAAAAATGAATTCAACCTGTCAACAACATACCTCTAGACTTAGTGTTTCACACATTTCAATTCTTACTTATTTCTCATCCTTTTTCTTTTTTTTTGAAAATAGATTCTTTTCTCATATATTATAAATTGATTGTAGTTTTTTTCTCCCTCTATTCCTCCGTGTTCCTTCCCATGCCCCATTCCCACTGGTTCCACACTTGTTCTGTCGCCATTTAAAAAAAGAACAAGCTTCTAAGAGATAACAACCAAACATTACAAAAAATATTAATAAGATGAAACAAAAACTATCATATTGAACTTGGACATGACCACCCAACATGAGGAAAGAGTTGCACAAGCAAGCAAATGAGTCAGAAGCCCACTTGTTCTCACAATCATGAGTCCAATTGTGTGTATGTGTCTTTGTGTGTATGTCCTGTGTGTGTCTGTGTATGTATGTATGTATGTATGTATGTATGTATGTATGTATGTATATTACAGAGAAGACCTGGTGTAGACCCATATAGACCCTGTGTTTCTGCTTCAGTCTCTTTTATCCTGGTATTCTCCATTTCCTTTTGTTCTTTTAGAATTTCATCTTTCTCCTCCTTTATAAATTCTCTAAGATTTGAGGAGAAGGAAAGAACTCCTACTTAGAGTCTCTCTCCAAGTAATATCTTGCTGTCTTTGCATTTCTGTCTGCTGCAAGAGGAAGCCTCTCTGAAAGTGACTGGGTAATTTCCTGATCTGAATATAGCAGAATATAATTAGGAGTCATTTTATTGATACATTTTTCTTACTATTTATCTTAATTTTGTAAATTTGTTTGTTTGGTCCATGGACCAGAGTCCTTTACTATTAGTCTAATGTTAAAGATGAATTGAAAGCTGTCCTCAGAACTATAAAGCATAGATGTGCCAACCTTCCAAACATAAGATTCTTCTCCTAACTCCCTGGAGGTTTTCTTATAGAAGGAATCTTCCTTCTATTACTCTGCCCACACTGCTTAGTCACTTAGCAAGCTATAGAGAATAAATGAGAGAATTCTCCTCTCTAACCCAGACACACATTCATTCTTCGGAAATAATCTACCCCCTGGGAATCTCTGACTGATTCTAAAGTGATTTTCTCACGCTGTTTTTCTGTAAACCTAATACAAAACACTGAGTTTATGATTTAGTGTAAGAATACAAATAACACCTTAGGAACTACATCCCCTTCTGTGTGGTGTATAGAAATTAATCATAGTTAGTGTATCAAAAATTATAGATGTCCAGGGCAAACAAAATATAAAAGTGAGTCAAATGACATGTTCACAACAGTGCCTGAAGGGTCTATTGAGGATTCTCTTGGGGATAAAATTCTCAGCCATCTTTGAACATACACAGTAAATTACCCTGGAAGTAAATGATAGCAAAGTGTTGTACAATAGTAAAATTATTGATTTAGTTTGGCTTTTATCTTGAACCAGATGGGGAGATCAATTGTTAATATTGCCTTGATCATTTCTAACCATGCTCAGAGGCATATGAGCAGCAACACCATGCAACAGCAGAAACATAAATAAAGAAAAGCAAACTCAGGAAGACTGTTTGCTACCTAAATTTGGTTTGGGTTTAGAATTTATCTTTTGCCCTAATGGAATTATGATGCATTTTTATTTGCACAGTAAAGACATTGCATTAAAGAATGCTCTTACAGGAAATATAAAATAATATTTTAAAAACATTTTTCTAAGTAAACAAAATCCAAATCTCTGAAGAGTTCATCTGTTTGTGGCGACAGTGGTTCCAATCAAAAGAGCAAGAGAACTTTCATTAAGTGTTCCCCGAATGCTACGTGTTGTGTTTGAAACAAGAACTAATGGTTTCTTCTTTTTGAAGCAGTATGCTCATGGTTCCCCCCACTCCCCTGCCTCTTTTGCTGGCCATTTGTGAAAATGTTTGCCGTTGTACAGCAAAGATGTTTTGTTCCATTCATTCCAGAATTCATTCTTCCATTTTGAGTTGCAACAGATTAGTGGGATGTGAACATAAACACAGAAAGCCATAAAATGTTAGGACTCATAAATAAAATATAAAAACAGACTTTGGAGAATAAAGAGTCTCTGCTTTTCCTCACGGATTTGACTTTTCTCTTTCCTCCGTTGATGTCTTTTAATAAACAACTGACTATTGGACATAGATTTATATATAATATCACATATGTAATCTGTACACCTTGGCTGAGAACAATGCCACAGTTGTTCATTCTAATTTGCTCAAAATACAGTTTTTGACTAACTTCTATTTTCCAGATGTCATATACAAAGAAGAGCAATGATCAAATGTGTAAGGACACACAGTAGGTTCAAAACATGAACTACAAAATTAAATACCACAGCCAGCATGCAAAAGAATGAAAATGAATTTCTACTAACGTGTAGGAGAACTTTCTCAGATGATATATTGATCATATCTCATGAAGAAAACATGGCAGAAAGGAAAGCCTTTTCATACATCAGAAAAATTTTGTAAACACAGTGGAGAGATGGTCAACAAGAATGGAAACTTAGTGTTTGGCTTCCACTATCTGTTATTGATAATTATAGTGACCTAGAAGAAAGAAAACAAAACTCCAGACAGACTTTGGAAGAGACAAAACTGACTTAACAATAAATGACTCTCAAGTTTCTATTTGTGACCAAGGGAAATCATGTCTTTCGGGAGAATCAAAATGGATCCTGCCTAAGTTCTCCATATGTTTAAGCTACTTACAAAAGTGGTCAATATGTTTATTTCTCTATTGAATATACTACAGTGAATAGAAAACATTGTTACAGCAACATAATAGTTGAGACTCAAGCTGTGATAACCTATTGCTGTGCTCTTCCCTTTGTACAATTAGGTCTCCATCCCTCAGCATTCTTTAGTTGCTTGGGTAGGGTTCAATCTTTTGGGCTCATCACCAACCTAACCCAAACTCTTGTCTATGTTATCATGTCTATTGTTGGTGTCCTTGTTCAACTCAGGTTTACAGAATCATGTTGGACAGACTTCATGGGCTTAGCTTCTGATATTCCTAAGAGACACAATCTCATTTCAAATCCCTGATCCTCTGGGTCTTAAAATCTTGGTACCTCCACTTCTTTAAACATCTTAGAGCTTTGGATTCCAGGCAGTGGTGGTTCATACCTTTAATGATGCACTTGGGAGTCAGAGACAAACAGATCTGTGAGTTCAAGACCATCATGGTATGGTCAGGTATGGCCAGGGCTGTTACTTAGAAAATTCTTTTCTATAAAATCTGAAAAAAAATATGTACAGCTAACAATTATTCCCATAACTCTACATTTTATATGGTTACAGTTTTCTGTAATGGATTCCAACTGTGGCAATGAGAAGTTTGCTTCAAAAGTGGTCATCCCTGCAAACATATATACAAGTAACATCATAAATCTACAGATTGAATAGGTTGCTTTATGTATTCAAAAATACATGTATATTTTTATTAAAAATAGTTAACTTTTTTTTTTTATCTCCATGGATTTAAAAGAGCACGGACAGGTAGATGAGAGGTTTGGGAGGAAGAGGAAGGAAGGAATAACTTAATTCTTACTCTAAAAGGTTTTAAAAATTAAAATCAAAAGATTTTTGTATGATTTCATAAGTATTATTATTATGACTGATAAATAAATGGAGTTGAAGATGGATGACTGAGTTGAGTTAAAGGGTTAATTTTCTGTAGAGTTGTTCAAAGATTTCATCATTACTCCAAAAATAAGATGAGCAAAACGAAATATATCCTCCAAGGCCTAACATCTCCCTGAAGTTTCTGTGGTTCAAATACTCATAACCATTCTTAACCTAAAACACATGATATAAATGAAACCCTGAACTATCACAAGCATTCTGAACATTGTAAGCTGGTCTCTGTCTTCCAATTAATTAAAATATGGAGAATTCATGTAGTCATTTACAGTATTCAGGCACTTGATAGAAGCTAAATTAATTCATATTAAATGAATTAGAGGTGTCTGAAAAGAAACTGGTTTGATAGCATCAAAAATATGGGTTTTATAAAATGATAAGTGACTTTTATCTGCCAGGCCTAATCGATTCCATTTATAATGATAGTAAAACAAATTTTCTCTCACCAAAGAAGTCATTTCTTACTTAATTGCTAATAAAATGTTAACTTCATATATTTTAAGGTTATTAAACTATATTATTCCCTCTAATGAGTATATCCTTAATAGAATAAAGAATACTGGAAATGTTCACATTGAGGCATAAATCTGTTAACCTTTAAGTGCTTAAAATTTTATCATGTATCATATTATTACTAAATCTTTAAAATTTTAAACAATGATAATTCATTATAATCTTAATATTACATCAAAACTAGAATGTAAAGTTCATGGTAGCAGATGTTTTCCATGGTAATGTCTAATCTTGTCATAAACACTTCAAAAGAGAGCAGCATTATGAGGTAGCTGGACCCAAATATAATCTTTTTATGTTAAATGGTTTTAACAATTTTGGTTTTAGGGAGGTTTGGAAGAAGCAGAAAACTGATGAAGTATCACTTCCTAGGAAACCACCCACTGGAAGCACACTGTGCAATGTATAGAAATTAATCTTAGTTCATATATGAACAATTATAGATGTCCAGGCAAACAAAATATAAAAGTAAGTCAAATGACATGTTCCCAACAGTGCCTGAAGGGCCTATTGAGAACACACTTGGGGATAAAATTCTCAGCCATCTTTAAACATACACAGTAAATAACTCTGGAAATAAATGATAGCAAAGTGTTGTACAATAGTAAAATCACAAAATGGGAAGGGATGAGGCAAAAGACCTGTGGCAGAAAAATCTGCAGCATAGCAACATAACATTAGGAGACGAAGAACCTCCAAATATGTCACTGAACTTTTTACAGTGTGTGTGTGTGTGTGTGTGTGTGTGTGTGTGGTTCATCTACTGCTCAGAATGCAGGTACCTTTAAGAGTAGTTTTATTTCCCCAGTCCAATTCTTATGGAGAAAACTATTCATTTATTCATTTGCAAGTGGTTATCAATAGTCTGTCCTAATGTCTGTGGTCCCTTAGTGTCTGTACAACATTTTTCCAGACTCTTCTGGCTTTTAGAGTCTCTACTGAAAAGTCAGATGTTATACTAATAGGTCTGCCTATACCCCAAAAACATTTGAACTACAATAAATGGAGAAAATAAGACATTCCATGATAAAATGAAACTTAAGAAATATCTATCTACAAATTCAAGTACAGAGAATTCTCAAAAGCGGAAATTCAAATGGCACTACAAGGAAAACTTCAACATCAGGAGGTTAATCACACCCAGGAAAACACAAGGATTATATAATCCCATACCAGCAAATCAAAAGCAGAGAAATCTCACCACAGCAACAAAATACCAAGAATTAAAAAGAAACTCCTCATCAATAACTCTTGCTATCAAGTAGTATCGATTCCTCAATAGAAAAAAAAAAAAAAAAAACACAGACTAGCATAATGAATTCAAAAACAGTATCCATTCTTACGCTGTATCTAACTGGGCTTAAGTATGGATAAAGTAAAATTATCTGTGCCACTCTCTAGACATTGTTTAAGCTCTGGTTACAATAAAATCAGGCTGAGCCTAGTTTCATTTGAAAAAAAATTATTTAAAAAATTAAAAAAATAAAAGGAAGCAATACACCTTAATGTCAAAGATAGGCATGACCTCAGGTTGAAAGTATAGAGAAGATATTCCAAGCAAATGGACCTAAGAAGCAAGCTAGTGGAGCCATTCTAATATCTGAAAAATATACTTGAAGGCAAAACTAATCAGAAGAGATAAGGAAGGACTCATCAAAGGAAAAATCCATGAGAGGATCTTAACATCTACTCCCCATAGACAAGGGCACACAAGTTCATCCAAGAAACACTGCTATAGTTTATATCATATATTCTCTCTTGCACATTGAAGAAAGAGAATTCAATACCACATTCTCACCAATAGCTCATCCAGACAAAAACTTAACAAATGCTAGAACTACTTCAGACATTCAACAGCTGTGGATAAAGTTTCTTTTCTTCCCCATGGATTTGCTAGCATTTGGCATTTGTTTTCTTGGCCATGACCATCTGACTATGGTGAAATGGAATCTCAATGTGGTTTCCTTTAATTTATGTACTTTAGTGTATGTGTGGGGTGCATTTGTCACAACATGTCGGTGGAGATCAAAGAATAACTTGTGGAACTCATTTTTTCTTTCCTCTATATAGTTTACAAGGGTAGAATTCAGATTCACAGAGATGGAGGAAAAAGCTTTTACCCACTTGAGCCATGTCCCTGGCCCTCAAAATGGATTGATCATATTTGCCTGATGGCTGAGGTAATTAAACATAGTTTACAATATTTACAGTCCTCACATGTTTCTTATTCTGAGAAATGTTTGGTCATTTCGTTAGTTCGTTTTCTGATTTTTACATTTCATGGTTTGGGTATTTAACTTCTGTTGTCCTTTGTATATTCTGGGTATCAATATTTGTCTGAGGTGTAGCTGGCCAAGATTTTCTGCCAATCTATATGATGTCTCAATAGTTTCCCTTGCAATCCAGAAAGTTTCATTTCATGTAGACTCTTTTTGGTTCTTAGGTTTGATTCCTATATTATTAAAGTTCCATTTAGAAAGTTCTTACTTACAGTTGCAACTTTAAGTAGGTTTTTTTTTTTTTAACATTTCCCTATATCAAATTTAGCATTTCATATTATAATGTCTGACCCATATTGAAGTGAATTTGTACTGACTGAGAGATGTGGATATAACTACATTCATCCACAGATGTATGTCTAGTTTGCCACAATCTGTTGTATCTTTTATAATAACTGTGGTCATATCAATACCTAGTGGTCAAACTTGAAAACATATATACAACTAACATTACACAGGCAGAATGTGTTATAATAAGGAATACATACTCATATATATATTATATACAACTACCAATTGATAAAAAAGAGAATATGAATTTGAAAGCAAGCAAGGAGGAAGAGGTATGTTAGAGGTTTTGAAGGGCAGAAAGGGAAGGGGTGATAATATAATTATAATCTCAAAAATAAAATAAATAATTAAATAATTATGGTCAAGGTCATATGAGTTTGTATCTGGATTTTCTACATTATTGAACTGCTCTGCATGCCTGTCATTATGGCAACACAATGTTTATCATTGCCAGTCTGTAATATAATTAGAGATCCAGTATTGGGTAATGCCTTATCATTTCTGTTGCATTTGCCTTTTTATGTTTTATATATAAAACATAAAAAAACAGGATTTTTATAACCATCAAATATGACTTCCTAATTTCATCTTCCTTACTTTTATCCCAGTGGATTAAATAATACAAAACAATATTTCAGAGGCTGTGAGGTATCTTACTCCTTATCAGTTTGAAAGAGAGGGCAATAGGTTTGCAAAATCAGTTGAGTTTTTGTTTGCTTTCCTGGATATCAATCATAAGATTAGACAAGTCTTCTACTATTTAACTACACTTCCATCACAGAAAGAGAATCTCTAAAATCTCTATAACATTTATAATTTTGATACATTTAATGTTGTACCCAAAGCTAATGTTATATAAATAAAGCACTGGTGTTTGCTGAAGAGATAAATCAAAATTTAGAAAACATTTCATCTTACAGTTTTACATGTTTTAAGTAACTATTTTTAATTCAAATCTGTGCTATATCAAAGCAAATATTATTAACTACATTAGTATGAATTATTAATTGATAATTACAAACTTATCTAACACTTGCGATATGCTAGACACACTTTAAAGTGTTAAGGCACATAAATATATGCTATCTGATCCCCTATATCCAGCAGGATTCAGCCTACAGTGGATTGAAAAATCTTCAAAGAAAAATTTGCATTATTACTAATGTATATTTGGATTATCAGTCTTGAGATGGTAGCATCTTGACTGCACATATATAAAGTTTTCTTTTCAATTTCCATTTGTTTATAAATGTGAATTTTTGGATAAGTGCAGGTTCATGCATGCCATATGACACACCTGGATTCCAAAGAGCAATTTTGCTTTCAGTCCTGGCCACTGTGTTTAACTGAGTTTCCTAGGTTTTTGTATTATTACTATTAGGGTAGCTGGCACCCTAGAGCTGAGACTCTGGGGAGTCTCCCTTCTCTTTCACACATCTCATCAGAGGGACACTGAGGTTAAAGTTGCACGCTATTTAACCAAAGTTTATTTGGGCTGTGGGACTCTAACTCATATTTCCACACTTGCATGTCAAAGATTTTACCCACTGAGCCTTGTTCTAGCCTCTGTCTTCTACTCTTAACCAGGACCAACACATTTTAGTTGTTTTTTAAAATATAATTTTAGCAGCTCTTTTGATAGCATTTCTATTACCTTGGATTGGAGTAGAGAGATGTCGTAAATTATATGGAGAAAATTTTTGGTTAATGCAAGTGATATGCACTTTATATACATATTTAATCATATAAAGACTTTATTTATGTGGGAACCTGAACATCGTAACATGAGAATACAAAAATCATTAACTATCATCATTTTATTTTTACAGTTGTGGGGTGAATGATGTAGCATAATTGTCTGTGGTTTATGTTTAAAAAGATAAACACCAAAAGCAAAGAAAAGCAAAGTAGCTTATCCAAGGAAACACAGCTAAGATCCGATGTATATGAATTTAAATGGTATACATTCAACAAAATATGAATTATACTGTGAAGATTTTTGTTTCATCTCCCCCCTAAACAATCCGACATCTTAAATGATTTCAGTTTTAATACTATCACTGGCAATAAAGGAACACTGCCACTAATAAAAAGAAAAATGGTAAGAAAAATAAATGTTCAAAGGCAAATAATGAAGGTAGAGATTCATTAGAGATGGCAGAAGAAAACCTAAGAAAAAACAGGTGAGGTTTGTGAAAGCATGCAGTAGAAGAGCTAAGAAAACAAAGAACAGACTTCCTGTTATGTGAGCCTCAGAGATGGCAGCAGTGCAAGTGGCTCCATCCAAGACTATCTTAGCCCAGATAACTTGGTATTTACATTGAGATTAATTAGCTGAAACTTTCTTTTTTCTGGAACAAATTATTCCTGGTCACTCTTCCTTATAAAAGTTATTTCCAACATGAAAACCTCTTGCAGAGACTAGGAACCGCAACTTTAACACAGTTTCCATGCAGAAATATGCAAATGCTTCCTTAATATACAAGTCAAGTGCCCATGGCTACTAACCAAGGTATCTAAGAGGAAATAAGAGGTTTATCAGAATTCTGTTGTTGTCTCCAGTTCCATTTTCCTGGAGGACAATATGAACTGGGAAACTTTCATTTGTATGCTTCAATTATGATAATAGAGTACTTATAAATGGCAGGATAAAGTCTGATAGAAATTAATACCTGTCTCAATCACAAGGTAAGGAGAAATAAAGCCATAAAAGGATTCAATATATGACTTTAAAGCCTCGTCATTGAATCAGACTGTTGTTTCTACTAATGAGCCTTCCTTGTCTCTTATTAGAATACACCAATCTTTATGCTCCCTCACTTTTCAGATCACCCAAACATCAGCTTAGAAATTTATTAAATATATAATAGTTACTTTCATCCCTAAAATACGTTCTCCATTTGTGAATCTTCAAGAAGTTGAAGAATCATTGCTTTGTAATATAATAATAATAATAATAACTATTAATACATTTCAATAATCTAATAATTATTTTAGTGCTATTATTATTATCATTATTATAATTATTATTATTATAGATAAGAAAATAAATTTTCCATAGTACTTTCCATTCAGATGAAATATGAAGAATCAAACTTACCCTCCAAGTTTGAATAGCTAACAGGAAAAAAAAAACCCTAACTTTTAAGGCATTAGACTTCAGCTAGTAAAAGAACAGCTATTCCTGAAATGAGCTTGGGCACTGATAAAATACCTCAAGCTCGGTGACTTATAATGCTCACTTATTCTCTGTATTTCAAGAAATCACAAGTCTAAAATGAGCTTCAAGGGACTAAACTGACCCCAATTATCAAATAATGAAATTAAGCCAAGATTTGTTTGTTTTTTTTCTCTTGTTTAGGGAGGAGGCAAGTGGAGGGAAGGAATAAAAGCAAATCTAAAGCTGTAAATCTTTCACCATTTGAGTAGTGGCACAATGTCACTTGACACTGAGAGAAATGGATCATCTGTGTGAGCAATTGAAAGACATACCATAATTATGTTTATTTTTTAATATTCAGCCTATATTATGAACAAACCCAATAAACTTGACATAAGGCATAAACCTGACAAAGGTTGTAAACATGCAAAAGATATGCAAACCCAGTAAACAGATTATGGAAAACAGTACAGATACAAAAAAAAAATCAAACACATAATTAACAATATAATACATATGTAGATATACCCAAATACATGCATATGTATATATGTTTGCGCATATGTATCTGTAATATCAGTTTCTTCATGTGATCTCAGATAAACACTCTAAATACATTTGTAGAATTTACAAGATAAATGAAATATTTTGTGAAACACATAATTTATATAATGCAAAAATTTTTACAAAAAAAATTTGGATGGTTAACATCCCTGACATCAATAGCCATAAAACTAGTTATTAAAAGGTTATAATTTGGGCCTAAAATTATTTTTAAGACAATGAATAGTTTAAAATTGACCCATGTGTATAAAGGAATGATAGTTGGCTGGTTAGTTTGTTTGAGTCTTTGGTTTGCTTTGTTTCTGTCAACTTTACACAAGCAAGAAGGAAAGGTCATCTGGGAACAGTAAACTTCAGTTGAGAGGATTCTTCCATCAGATTGGACTTTGGCAAGTCTTTGGGGGTAATTTTTGATGAATGATTGACGCAGAGGATCCAGCCCACTGTGGGAGACTCCCATCTTTGGAGTCTCATTTTAGACTTGTGATTTCTTGAAATACAGAGAATAAGTGAGCATTATAAGTCACCGAGCTTGAGGTATTTTATCAGTGCACAAGCTCATTTCAGGAATAGCTGTTCCAAAGCCAACCAAGAAAACCAAAACTGAGCATAATTCTTCTCTGATCTCTGATACAGTTCCAGCCTCAAGCTTCCTGCTTGAGTTTACATCCTCACATAACTCAATAACGAACTGTGACGTGTAAATAAAGCCAAATAAACTCTCTCCTCTCCAGATTGTTTTTGTCCATGCTCATTATAATATCAACAGAACCCTAACTCGAAGAGTAGTTGGTTCCAGGAGCAGAAATGTTCTGACCATGTTGGAGTATTTTTTATTTAATAAATGTGAGAGTTTTGGGAACTTTAGGGAGAAATTTTGTTTGAATTCTGTAAGCAGAGCTTAGCAGGCTGTGCTCATAGGAGCCTGAAAGACAGTTCTGAAAGCAAAGTTGACAACCAAGGCCCAGCACACTAGGTTACAGAAAGAATCAAGAACAGAATTAGCAATAGATCAAGGGACCCCTCTGATAACACTTTGGCAAGGAATATGGCTACTCTCTGTCCTTGTGATAAGAACTGATCTGAGGTTAAGTTAAAAATAATTGACTAATTTATTTGACAGAATTGATTTCAAGGAAGCATAATATTCAGCCAGTGGTGTAGTTATATTATTCATAACTGTTACATGGGTCTGCAAAAAGAACAGTTGTCACTGAGAAAATACAAAGGGTTCAGTCTAAAGAGGAAAAGACCACCAGTAAACTTAAGATCGCGACGAAGGCTTCTGTTGGAAGAGATAAAGAGGTTAGTGCCATTAAGGATATGAATATTCTACACTGTAATAAACAGAAGGGTACTCTCCAGACAAGGTGCATGCAGCTAGGCTTGAACCTGTGAAAAGAGATCCTATGGCTGTCTTCTACAACGCAACTGAAGGAAAAGGTTTTTACAGGTGGCATTCTAGGGACGAAAATCCATTCCAAGCTGGGAGAGTCATGCTGACTTTTGAGTCATGAAGGATTCAAAGAGTAAATGGGTTATGATATATTCCCCTCTGCTTTCAGAGAGCTGCTAAGGGCAGGCAAGGGGAGTCTCTGCCTGCTCTGAGGGGGATAGAGGCTCTGAGAAGCTCTCTCATGAGGTAGTGTAAGTAAGGCTTGAGTTGTAGGAGAACCTCCCTCAAGTTGAGAAGCCAGATCTGGGGTATATCTTCCAAGGAGAGCAATACAGAGAATAGAATCAGCAGAAGAGAGCTATTTATGTTGTAGGCAACATGAAAGGGGAGACCCATCTAAGTCCTTTGACACTAGAAATAAAGCTGTACAGGATTTGGTGTTTGTCTCTCTGGGCTAGGGTCTTGTCTTGATCCAGTACCTGACTCCTCGTTTTGAAATGGGGATGTGTATTCTATGTTACTGTACTTTGAAATTATGTAATTTGCCTTTTGGTCTTACAGAGGGTTACAGTTAAAAGAATGTATAAATCTCAGAAGAGAAGTTGGACCACTATGTGGTTTGAAGGTGTAAAAGACGGACTGTGAAGAGTTCGAAAGCTAGGCTAACTACATCTTTGTATTAGGATACGGCCACAACCCTATGAGAGCCACGGAGTGGAATGTGATAGTTTAAATGGGTATGTCCCCATAAGTTCATGTATTTGAACACTTTGTCACCAGTTGGTAGCACCCCTTGGGGAGATTTAGGAAGATGTAGCCTTGCTGTGGAAAGTATGTGATTGGAGGAGATTTTTAAGAGATTAAGGCCTGGCCCTCCTACTCACGGAGGGGATGTGAGCTCTCAGCATGCTGCTCCATCTGCTGTGTTTGCCTCCTCATGCCATACAATATCCACCATTATGGAATCCAACTTTCTGGAACCAAAACTCAAAGAAACTCTACTACAAGCTACTTTGGTCACATTGTTTTATAAAAGCAACAGAGGAGTGACTAATACAGCAACTAAATATAACAACTAATATTTCCTAAACTCTTTATTGGGATAAAGAAAAATTATATGCCAAACAGAAAAGAAGTTTAAAAAAAGCGTTAATTCACATAGTATAGCATTAATAAAACTTAACTTACAGAGTATCTAAAACTATATAACATTGAAAGCACGCAGGAAAATGCATTTACAAACCAATGTTTTGCAAAATGTCCTAAATAATTAGATGCTCGTAAGATTTAATTAATCAATTATTTTTTTAAAAGTGAAGGCACAAGGGGAGTATGTTCTAAATATTCTACGTTCTTGTAAAGAAAACAGAGATGCTTTAAAGTGATGAATCAAGTATCAACAACCCTCAGAACTGACATTACTTCCAACTTTTATGAAAACTTCTGATACAGAAAGAAAATTATCCCCTTAGACAAAAATCCAAAAACATCTTCCAATGTTATTTGAGATCATTTGAGCCAAATTTATAATTTTAATTTAATTTAACTTACACTTGTTAAACACAGCACTTAGTACTATGATAGCACTCAATACTAGGATTGTTATAAGTAAATTTTTGGAAATGTTGATAATGTTAACTATAGCCATAAATTATAAAATTTGGCAACTCTTTAGGCAAATATATTGGTTGTGGAGCACATGATGATAGTTAAAACAAAGAACACATTCATTATACATAGTCCTTTAAGTACTTGGGTATAATATTCAATGGCAATTTCTTTTATAGTATCAAAAAGATAATATCTCAATTAATAAATTCCATATATTACAGAACTGCAACAGCATTTAACATTAAAGTTTATATTCTTTAATCTTTGACCGCAGTCAGGTGGCCCTGTTTATTACTGCATTGTGACTTAGTTTATCTGACTGGTGGCTGGGAAGAGCATGGTATAAGAAGAGTGCTAGGACTGGAGAGAAATCTCAGTTGCTAAAAGTGCATGCTGTGGAAACAGGAAGACCTGAAGTCTAATACCTACCACCATGTTAAAGTTCAGAACATCATGGTACATGCTTGTAATCCTAACCCTACAAAGATGGAGACAGTAAGATCCTGAGAGTGTGCTATCCAGTTAGGCATGATTCATGGATATCTCCAGGTTCATGGCAGAGACTCTGACTGAAAACAAACCTTGGAGAATGATAGAGGAAGGTACTAGAAGAGAACCTCTATGTGGACACACATAACAGTCATGAACTCATAACATGAATAAATACAAACATAAATGAAAGCAAGCATATAGAGTAACTTGTTCTTATGTAAAAGAGTTATGCTCTGAGAACCAGAGTAAAAACATGTATAATCCAAACCACTATATATGTGATTTATTTTTGTATATGTGTGTGACTATAATGCAATTTAACTTACCTGCTATGAACAGTAAAAGATTAATGACAAATATGCATAGAGCCATAGACAGTTACCGAACTGCACTATAAAACATCATGTTGAAGTGGCCACTGTTCCTCAGCGTCTCCTATTGCACTGTCACCATTTGACTTAAGGCAGTGTTTCTCCACTTTCCCAATGCTGTGACCCTTTCATATAGTCCCTCGTGTTGTGGTGACCCCAACCGTAAATTATTTTATTGTTATTTTATAACTATAATTCTATTGTTATGAATTATAATGTAAACATCTGACATGCAGGATATCTGACATGTGACTCCTCATGTGTCCTGACCCACAAGTTAAGAGCTGCTAACCTAAAGAAACCATATTGTGCCTTCTTTTTGACATATTTTAATTGACAACAGCTCAATTTTTGCCCTTTGGTAACAACATTTAATAAAAAAGACTGAGCCTAAGCACTGCCATAACAAAGCAATCAAGTTGATTACCAACATCGGTAAAAGATTAACAACTGGCTGTCATATACAGTGTGTATGTACTAAACAAAGAGGAGTTGTATATCCTAGTCTGGATGCAATAGGGAAAGTAATATTTTAATACACTACTTAAAATGTACCTAAAGTTGTGTGTGTGTGTTATTAATTTTTCTTTCACACTTACATACATATATAATACATTCTAATCCTCATTAAAGCCATCTTATCCTATCCCCTCCAATACTCAAAAGCCACCTTCTTTACAAGTTCCTTTACCACATTTATAGCTTGATATTTTGCCTTACGACCCACTAAAATTTAACTAAGACTGTGTGACCATGAGTTGTGCACTATGAACCGGAGTCTGATGAACTCAGCCACAGATGATGCTGACAATGATTGTCTCTCTTCCAGAAACTATCAGTAGCCAAATGTTTAACAGGGTGGGCCCTAGTCCTGTGAGTCTCTCCCTAGGGTATGCTTCTGATGACAGGGCCAGTCTTGTACAGGCCTGGTATATATAACAGTAACTTCTTGAAACTATGGTTGCAGGGCTGTGTCTTAAAATGAGACATAAAATGTCCATTTTCAAAGGTTTTTTTAAGTGAGAAGGTAGAGAAGTTTACCCTAATTATTGTGTGTCTGTCTACATATGTTAGAGAGACAAAAGGGAGGGGAGGAAGGTGGAAGAGAAAAGAAAGGAGTACATTTGGTACATGTTCAAAAGAAAGTCTCATGGTATGAACAGAAGGTATTTTGGATGGTCTCAAAGTCATAAACAGAATTTCAAAGAAACAGAAAAGGTAGCTACTCGGAAAGCAAAGAGAGTGGGACTACAATAAAATACTTTTGTGATAACCAAAATAAAGATCGGACTATTTTTGGTAGAGAAAGAAAAGGCTTTCTAAAGTCTGGGAGGCAGAACTGCAATAAAAATGATTGAATATAACATGACAGGAAGAAATGAGCAAGCTTTGTTCCAGCATGTTAGACCTCAGGCAGCCCGATGCTGAAAGCACCAAGGAAAAGGAGAGCCCAATGTAGAAATAGGTTTCTAGAAAAACCTGGGGCTTTGTCTTCACTAGATAGGTTGGGATAGAAACAATACATCAAAAACAAGAGGAATGATCCAGGGCACGAAGAGGAACCATGCAACACAGATTAAAAGTTGGTTTTATTTTCTTGCAGTCAAGTAATAATCCTCACTGACAGCTTTTACTTTTAAGGATAATGTTTTAAATTATCTTCAGTATTGGTTTTCTAAAATTTTACATATTTTTCCTTATGCTAGAGCATTCATTTAATGTGATATATTAATAATATGCTCTTTGTGGGTTCTGAATAAACTGTCAAAATACTCAGAGCTATCACATTTTTTCTAATTTCAGTCACTTGGAAAAATCAAACTTCTCCATCAAAAGATGACAGTAAAAATTAAAAGAATGTTAAACATAGAATTTATAAGTAGTCTGTACATTCTAAGTGTGTTCATAATAACTAGCTTATTACAAGTTAATTTCTAATTGTTACATCCTTGAGTGCAGGACTGGGTAACTCAGAGTAAGACATGAAAGCCATAGAAATGTGATTTCAGATCACAACCTCTTAAGGTTTTAGAAAAGAATGTATTGAGCGGGGGCCAAAACAAAGTCAAATTAATTGCATAATTTGCCAAAATAATCGACATTCTATATTCATAATTGAGTAATAAGTACAAGTACCAGAATACCTAAGCAGGATCAAGCAGATTAGTCCAACCATAGGATAACAACAGAAAACCCAGGAGACTCTGTGCACCTCCATAGATCAACATAGGTAACAGTTCCTGGAAATGAGGACTAAAAGTGGAGAAGGCTAAACCAGTTCTGCGAAAGAAGCAATGTGTTAATATCCTGAAAAACCAGGAACATAAAATGGATTGCATGATGTCAGAGCACACTAGAGATGTCTGAGGCTGAGCCACAAAGTAGTGGATATTACAACTGCTGAGCAATTTTCTTACTTAGATGAAGTTTTCTCCAAAAAATTGCAGCAAGGTAAGAAAGTCATATAGATGGGAATCAAGAAACTTCAGTGGTAGAGAAACAATAATTACTAAAGGCTGTGTGTTAAACCATAGCTGGTAAATGTTTAAAATATAAGTTGGATATATTGTCATTAGGAATATAGGCACATCAAAACACAATTTCTGATGCTTGACATAATATAATGCCATTATATTATATTATATATTTATATATATATATTATATTATATTATATTATATTATATATTTATATTATATTATATTAATTATAATTATATAAGAGAGTTATATTATAACTCTCTTTCCAAGGTTATAAAATAATGAAAAATATGAGGTAGAAAAGGACAGTGAGTTTCAATTTTAAAAGGACTGTATATCACTTTAGGATATTGACAAAAAAGCACTAATCAGAAAAACCTAGTAGGGCTGCATACCTGGAATTCTAAAGTGCTCCTATAAGATGCTTTGGTGCGGTTACTTGACCTGTACATCCTATTAATCGAGACATTTGTGGAAAGTTACAATGAATAAGGCTGAAAATCTGAAACAAAAACATAGGAAATATACAAGAAATAACAGCTAGAAATATCCCTATTTTTCAAAATATTAAGTTTCTATTAAAGGAGAAGTTTAGCTGGGTGGTGATGGCACATGCCTTTAATCCCCATACACTGGGAGGCAGGTGCAGACAGATCTCTGTGAGTTCTAGGCCAGTCTGGTCTACAGAACTAGTCCAGGACATCCAAAGCTACACAAAGAAACATTGTCTTGAAAAAACAAACAAACAACACAAAACAAACAAAAAAAGAAAGTTAGACATTTAACCCTTTGGTTTTTATTTAGACATTGAAATTTTAAAAAAAACATAATGATTATTAGTCACTGAAAAGAATAACTCTTTAGAACTCTGTGTAGAATTTCTTTAATCAGGCATTCTAATTAGTTAGCAAGATCTATCTAGGTACTCTAAGGACAACCTCTGGGTGAGATAGTTAGCATGTCAAAGTGGAAATGAGCCTAGCTTTGGTAGCCTAGACTCCATTTGCCTCTGATTAGCTGTGTTACTTAGAACATGTTTGTGATAATCACATTAAAGGTAGATATGAGTTGTTTCCAGCTTCTGGCTAATGCAGATAAGGCTGCTAGGAACATAGTGGAGCACGTGCCCCTGTGGTATGGTGGGGCATCTTTTAGGTATATGCCCAAGAGTAGTATTCTGGGCTTTCAGGTAGATGTAATTCCAATTTTCTTAGGAACATCCAAAATTGATTTCCAGAGTGGTTGTACCAGTTTGCATTCCCACAGCAATGGAGGAGTGTTTATCTTTCTCCACATTCTCACCAACATAGGCTGTCACCTGAGTTTTTGATCTTAGTCATTCTGATTAAGCTGTTGGAGTTCTCTTTATGAAACCCCACCCACCCACCCATGATGCCAATGAGTTGGCTCTTTCCCACTTTCTCTTCTATGAGATTCAGTATATCTGGCTTTATGTTGAGGTCCTTGATCCATTTAGACTTGAACTTTGCAAGGTGACAAATATGGATCTATTTTCACTTTTCTACATAAGACTGCCAGTTAGACCAGCATCATTTGTTTAAGATGCTTACTTTTTTACATTTATAATTTTGGCTTCTTTGTCAAAGCTTCCCGTAAGTGTATGGGTTTATTTCTGGGTCTTCAATTCCATTCCATTGATCGACCTGTCTGTCTGTGTACCAGTACCACGCAGTTTTTATGACTATTGGTCTGTAGAACAGTTTGAGGTCAGGAATGGTGACTTCTCCAGCCATTATTTCATTGTTAAGAATTGTTTTTGCTATCCTGGGTTTTTTGTTTTTTCATATGAAATTTAAAATTGCTCTTTCCATGTCTATGAAGAATTCTGTCGGAATTTTGGTGGGGATTGCATTGAATATGTAGATTGCTTTCTGCAAGATGGTTATAACCGGTCCAACTTGGGATCCATCTCAAGAAGTGACTCCAAGACCTGACACTATTACTGATGCTATGGTGTCCTTACAGACAGGAGCCCCCAATGGCTGGCCTCTAAGAGGCCCACTAAGCAGCTGACTGAGACAGATGCAGATACTTACACCCAACCCATTGAACTGAAGTCGCAGACTCCTATGGTTGAATTATGGAAAGGCAGTAAAAACAGAGAAGGGCAACCCATATGAAGACCAACATTTTCAATTAACCCAGACATCTGAAATCTGTCAGACACTCAGTCACCAACCAAGCAGCATACAAGAGCTGGTCAGAGACCACTGGACACATATAAACAGAGGACTGCCTAGTACAGGCCTTAGTGGGAGAAGCACCTAACCATCGAAAGACTTGAGGCCCCAGGTAGTGGGGGACCTGGCAGAGGGTAGGGGGACATCCTATTAGAGAAAAGGGGAGGAGGATGAGATCAGGAACTTTAGGAGTATGGACCAGAGGACGGCAACAGTTGTATTAAGTAAAATAAATAAATAAATAAATAAATAAATAAATAAATAAATAAGTAATTAAAAATGAAGATATGAAATCTAGAACAAACTACTTAAAATCAACTTCCTCAGGATAATGCCATAAACAAAGGCCATTTATTTCTATCTGCTGCATCTACTGAGCTCATCACAAAACCAGCAACAACAACAACAACAACAACACAAAACAGAAAACAAATCAAAATAAAACTCCCCCACTTAAAGAAAGCCACCTTTTGTGAACTAGACCTTCCCTCCAGAATGTTTCTTCATTATTGAAATGATAAAACTACATTAGGAAATTTGGAGTGACCTCCAAAACCACACAGAATTACATATATGAAAAGAATCAAGTGGATTCTTTCATTGCCATATTTAATGTCTATCTCCACATTGACTACTTAACTAGTCAATTAATTGTCTATGAAACAAGCTCTGATCTCAAGATACAATTATACTCAAGCCTGGACAGTGCCCTTAACAACAGTATATAAACTGAAACATCATGTATTGAACATTTATTATGCAACTGGAAATATGATTAACAAAACATTCAAATAAAGGTAATTTATAAGGATCAACCTTATTAAAACCTATAAATGTTAGCACTGTCTAAAAAAATTAACAAAGAAGTTTGTCATTGAAGATTGGTCTACTAAAATGTCTGTGTTAAAATATTTTAATTACTTTGAGAGTTGACTACTTGATTACATTAAATAAGGATGTTATTGGGAAAAGAAAACTACTAGCACTTCCTGAAGCTGAACCTACTTCACCGTTTGCCATGGCAACTCCACAAGGAAAAAATAGCTGATATTCAACAATAAGAGGAAAAAGCCTCTGAGAAAGCAATGAAAGCTGTCTTGTCAATGCATATATTAGTCAGCCTACCCAGCATGGCATTGTAAATTCTCTCAAGATGATTGCTAGATAGTTGACATGAACTTCTTGTACTTTCATTGTCTTCAACTATACCAACTAGCTAGATCTTCCACCATCCCACACAGCAGCCCCACTGTCTTAGCGTCTAAAAGATGCAAGCATTCAGGAGAGTCAAAAACTTATGAGAACAAGTGCTGTCATGATTTCTTCTCTCCAGAGAAAGTCCCAGGCTCCTCCCAACTCTGCTTCTAGGGTAGGTAGTAAGAACAGGACCAAGCATCACAGGAAATTATTAGGAAAACAGCTGAAATCATCCCATTTCCAGGATACAAAATATCACTCAATGTCATTATTATTACTCTCCTTTTTCAACAGGTAATAATATGGAGGAAAGTAATTTGAATCCACCAATTCAATGATTTGCTTGAGAGCAAACAATACATCAGACAGCTTTAAGGAAGCTTCCTCATTTAAGTGACACACAACATGAATTGCTTCTATTGTACCAAAATAACATACAATGTAATAAGGGGATAAAAACAGTAATTTTGCAATGATATTTTAAGGAAAATATCAAATTACTACAAAATACTTTTTAAACCAATTTTGAACTTAAAATAACAGTTTTTTGGATATTTGAAAAATGGTTTGCTTGGGTTTTTTTTCTTTTTTTTTAAAATTTATTTAGTTATTTAAATCACATCAAAATTTACTTATTCACACAGGGTTATAAACACAAAAAGGCAGGATGTGGGAAGGGAATGGCACCGGAGCAGAGGTGTTCAGGGGGAGTACAGATACCTTTCAGAACACTAATATGCAACATCTTGTTCAAAACAATACTATATACTCAAGGATATTTTAGAAACATCTAGAAAAATGGATAATAATTTACTCTTTTCATAATTAGTTCTGAGACTGCTATAGAAGCTAGTTACTAAATATCTAAAATATATTTAGCATAATTGATATATGTGCATATGTAATACTTCTGATTGGAATCGATTCTATAAATAATGCATGCCATTTACAGCACACATCATTTTGATTTGTTTTCAATACTTATTTTAAAATATATATGGTTTTTATTTCTGATTTCTGAAACCATGGATAAAATATTCACAGAATTTTTAGTATTTAATGACTATGTGATTTCTATTTCATAGCAGTACTCAAAGCACTCAAACTACAGGTATCATCAATCATATTTAAAAAAAAAACTTTTTCAAGCTAGAAAGTTTAGTAAAAGTCAGTTCTGATATTCCTTCCTTTTTAACAAACAGATGAGTTTGCCTTGCAGAATGTAACAGCCTGGCCATTCTATAGCCTCAAACAGCTTAGATCCCCATTTTGTATTGTTCCTTTACTTTAGAGATATTTTTTATTTCTATCATTTCACTTATCAATTTCTTGCCATTATCTTTAAATTACTCAAATACATGTGGCTGTTCTCTTTAGGAGACTTAAATATCCCTCCCTCAATAACTAAAGGGTAAAGCAAAAGTTTGAGTTAGAATCTTTCAAAGTCATTACCCTTAAAACTAATGTTTGATGATCTATGATCTATTTCTCAATCCTTTAAATTGGCCAGGTTTTCAACAAAAGCAAGTTCTTCATCGATAAATGTCTGAGTGTCCACACTCTGCTACGCTCTTGCCCTATCTGCTGTTTTATAGTAAAATAATTATTTCGCAAGTAATCTGTATGGCTGAAAAAAAATGTGAGAAATCTAATTTAGGTACTTTCCCGTAGGCATAAGGTAATGTTGTAGTGGAATATTTTCCTGCTACACGTGCAATAAAGCTCGTTCATTGGGCAGTATGAAAGGTAGGTGCAGTGAGGAAGAGGAGGAGAGAGAAGGAGACAGAGGAGGGGAGAAGATGGCTGCAGATGTACCCGTGTCTCTAGCAGTCTAAGGTAGTTACAATATCTAGGTTAGATAATTGGGCAACAATTCTAATTGTGAGGGCATCCTGTTAATTGAGCATTTCCAAATATATAAATCTATTGGATAATTTTTAAGCATTAAGAGTCTTTATTCCCAGGCTGGCCTCGAACTCATGATCCTCCTGCCACTGCCTCCTTTGGCAAATCCTTCTGGCATGCACCACAAAGAGTGGGAGAGAAACTGAAGGAGGGGCCGTGTGGAGACTGTTCCACCTGGGTATCCATTCCATGTGCAGTCACCAAAGGTAGACGCTGATGTGGATGCCAGGAAGTGCATGCTGACAGGAGCCTAATATGGTTGTCTCCTTAGAGGTCTGCCAGAGTCTGACATATTCAGAGGCGGATGCTCACAGCTAACCATTGAACTGATCAATGGATTACCAATGGAGGAGTGAGAGAGAAGACTGAAAGAGCTGAAAGTATTTTGGGCCCATGGGGAGAGGAACAATACTAACCAACCAGTGGTCCCAGGGTCTAAACCACCAGCCTGGGAGCACATAGGGAGAGCCCCATGCCTCCAGCTGTATATGTAGGGGAGGATGGCCTGTCCAGCATAGGTGGGAGAGGAGATCCTTAGTCCCATGAAGGCTGGACGACGAGTGTGGGGGAGATTCGAGAGTGGGGAAGTGGAAGTAGGAATAAGGGGGCCTGGGGGGGGGGATGGGGAAAGGAGATCACATCTGAAATGTAATAAAATATTCAAAGAAAAGGAAAGGAAAGGAAAGGAAAAAGGAAAGGAAAGGAAAGGAAAGGAAAGGAAAGGAAAGGAAAGGAAAGGAAAGGAAAGGAAAGGAAAGGAAAGGAAAGGAAAGGAAAGAAAAAAGTCTTTATTCTACTGGGTACCGTGGGCATAGTGGGAATGGTCTGGGCTCAGCTGAGCACTCTGGACTGCGTGGTGAATTGGCAGAGCCAGCCACTACGCTGGCATCTCCTGAGTGCCAGAGCCTGCCCATCTAGCTAGCCTGAGCCTGGTCAGAGCCAAGGACAGCGGAATCTTGGTGGCTGCCTAGGAACAAGTCAGACTGGGTCCTGTTTTATGAAGGTTTCTAGACACGAGTGTGTGTGTGTGTGTGTGTGTGTGTGTGTGTGTGTGTGTGTCTGTATCCCTGAGTCAGACATGAGGTGAGGGGATGGGGATGGTAATCAGGTGATGTGGGCAAGAGAGGCAGGTTATGGAAATGGAAATCGGCAGCACCAAGTGGATGGGAGGTAATCTCTGATAAGTAACTAGAGGACTGGGACAGGAGAGGTACAGCGAGTCTATGATGATGACCTTAACTGAGATTCCTACCAGAGGGGGATATAGAGACTGAAGTGGCCGCCTCCTTTAGCCAGGCAGAACTTCAGAGATGGAGAGGGACATCCATCCTCCCACAAAACCTTCAACCCAAAAGAATGTCATGCCTACATGATGTGCAGCGACAAAGATGGAACAAAGACTGAGGGAACAGTCAACCAACGGCTGCCCCAACTTGAGACTCATCCCATCTGAGAGAACCAATCCCTGGCACAATTAAAGATACTTTGCTATGCTTGCAGAGAGGAACTTAGCATAACTGTCTTCCTGAGAGGCTTCATCCAGCAGCGGATGGAGGCAGAGCAGAGACCTACAGCCAAACATCAGGGGGAGCTCCATGAGTCTTGTGGAAAAGTAGGGGATAGAAGTGAGCTAGTCAGCTGGGCTGTGGTGGAGCAACCTTTAATCCCAGCACTTGGGAGGCAGAGGCAGGTGGATTTCTGAGTTCGAGGCTACACAGAGAAACCTTGTCTCGGGGGGGGGGGAAGAAAAGAAGAAGAAAAAGAAGAAGAAGTGAGCTAGCCAGCTGGGTCAAGGCCACTACAGGAAGACCCACACAGTCAACTAAATTGAGACTATGGAAGCTCGCATGCAGGAACTGGACTCAGAAACCCTACACATTTATGGCAAATGTACAGTTTGGTCTTCATGTGTGTCCGCTAACGAGTGGAGCAGGGCTGTCTAGACCTCTGCTGCCTGCCCTTGGATCCCCTTCACTTCACCTGGACTGCTTGTTTAGACCTCAGAAGGAGAAGATGTGCCTAATCCTGCTGGGAATAAATGCCCCTGGGAGGGGTGGTACCCCAAGGAGGCATGGTACCACAGGGAGGGGTGGTACCTTTCTCTAAGGAGAAAGGAGAGTGGAAGGGGGAGGGATTTGTAAAGATGGACTAGGAAGAGAGAAGAGAAGAGGATGTGATATGGATGTAAAGTGAATAATAATAAAAAGTAGAATTCTAAAATCAGTCTAATAAGAGGATTAACATTGAAGAGGGAGGATTTTTAAAAAATATAAAGAAGGAGCAAACCACCAGACAAGGGCTGCAGCTGATAAAGAACCCAGTCATCTTAGGAAATGTTGAGGCTTAATCATACTGCAAGGTCAAGAATGGAGTTAGAGAATGTAAGCTCTTACTGACTGGTTGGCAGCAAGCCTGTGGAGGGTCTTCCTTGTTGAATGACTCCGTATAGTTGAAAACACTAGACTGATGTCTGTTTCAAAGAAAACATGTAATAGCTGTTTGTTGTAACTGTTCATACATATAACTCTTCATTGCTATCCTATGATTACACATTTTTATTATTGAACCACTCTAAGGCACTGAGTATAAGAAGTAACACATAAACTGGTAACTCACCACTTGCAAATATGGAATAAAGGCAATTTATGACTAAAGACGGATATCCCATAGTACCAAAATTAATTTATGGAGACAAAATGTGACCTTCTTAATTAGGAAAACCTTTGTAGAACCTATTTTTCTTACCCAGACAAAACTTAACCATCATTAAGGTTTAGATGTTTATTTGCACATTGTGTCTGAAGAATGAAAAAAAAAAATTGGTTACCTCATAAGTGAAGCTGAGTTCAAAGGGAGGGATTTAATTGTATACTGCAACCACCAGGTGTTTAATTCAGTCACACATCATTATAAGACATTTCCCATCACAGGAATCCAGCTTTACTGCATATTCAATCATGTTTCCCAATAGGTAGTTTTGTTCAGTGTCTCCTTCTCACTGCTCTTATATCAGAAGTAGGTAACGGGATTAGGCAAAAACTCATTTTGCCTAAGCGTTAATGTGTTTTGTGTATTCTCTAAGTACCATTTATGTGATGGATGGTTCTCACTCAATGTTACGCACATGTGCACTTTTTTGAGAAACTAGATATGGAAGTGTATAAAAAGTGAAAATATATAGGCCATTAGACATGAACAGAGACTAGAAATCTGACTCACGTTTATGGGAACCAATAAAGCATTCACATTCCACTAAAAAACATGGAGAATATGTATCTCTGGAATGGATATGAAATACACAGCAACCTGAACCTCCTCTTACAATGTATGCTAATATTAAATTCAAGCACACCTGTAATTGCTATAAGTCAGCAATTACTTCTATATATATTATAGAACACAAAGTCTACCTATATTCAGAGGAAAATACAAAATTCTTCACAAACAAATCATGTTCAAGTATAACATTTGGTTTTCCCCACTTGCACTGTATTTAATGGATAAACTACTTTGAGATAGTATATTATAAGACAATGACAATCGTTTCCTAAATGCACAATTTGATCTTTTCAGAAATAAACTAAGATAGGAGATAGCCATTACTTTAATCTGTATAATTGTAAAAGTTGTTAGGTTACCCTGGAGGGAAAGATTGACAATTGGACAAAAAAGTGATGTTTGGACTGTGGGTTTTTCTTCTTAACCTTCGCCATTCTTTGCCATAACAAAGCAGATATTTTTGGCCTCCATAAATTACGACTTCTGTTTCTGTCCCACTGCAACTATAACTTTATTCTCTAAGGAGATCCAGATGTCTTCAATTTTTTTCACTGATTTGTATTAATCTTCCAATATTTTCTCAGTCGTTGCCAAGTTCAGGTATTGTAAAAACCAACTGACAATTGCAGCCCCATCTGATGGATTTTTGCCTTAAATTTTCAGCATCCACCCATTAAAATGCATGTTTTCATAATTGCCAGTTTGGCTACACCTTTCTTATATGATTAAAATGCCATGAAGCTATTGTAGAAACTATAGAACTCTGGATTCTTTATTCTAAAAGGTACAAACTAGTGCTTTTTAATATACATGCAGCTGGGGATATGCTAGTACATGTTTCCTGCAATCTAGAGATTTACAGAAGTAATGTATAAAAGACCGTGAGTAATATATTGAACGTGTTATCACCTACAGTACATGTGTATAACAAGATTTATATCAGTTTTTTGGTGTCACTTCATAATACAACACCATTATGTCAAAACATTTTTTCAAGATGCATGCTTTCACTTTCCAATCCATGCATTAATCTATTTGTGAAGAAATGACGAAAAAAAAAAATAAAAGCAAAAACAGAACACATTATCCCTTGATAAATCCTTAAAAAATTGTGAACACTTCAGAAATAACAGGAAATAGTCCTTTGCATTTCACCCTTCTGAAACTTCATTATGAGAAGGTTTTTGTTAGACTAGAGTACATGTATATAAATCCACAGTGCAATGCTTTGCTCAATTTTAGGCTGGTACTCTCTTATCTTGTGAAAAGACTTATAGAGCTATTAGAAACTTAACACCACCACCACAAACCATACAAAGATCATAGACATTCTTGTCCTTGAGTTAGGTGACATTGTGCCCTAAGCATCAATAAACAATATTGCTCTATTGAAGATGAGAAGAGATAAATAAAAATAGCAGCAAGAAGGTTAGAAATGAAGCATTTGGTTTTTTTGTGTTGTTTGTTTTGTGTTTTTTTAATTTCCATTTGGATGCTGTGGTAGACTTCTGTTACTATTATAAGACACCTGAGAAAAGCAACTTAGGAAGAGGAAAAGTGCTTGTTTTTGGCTCATAATTTTAGAACTTGGGGTTGTCCTGTTGTCTGAGGGTCTGGGCAAGGCAACACATCATGATAAAATAAACACTAATATGTAAAGTCTTCATCCTAATGCACCATGAAGACAACAAGCTCAACGGTTTCCAAAAGGCCCTATCTTCCATTTCCATCAATTCGAATACAATCACAAACTGGCATGCAAACTCTCAGCATGTTAGTCTTGAAGACTAACTTTAGTTCCAAACCCTAACATAAACCTTTTCTTATAGATACAAGGTAAAACTTAGAAAAATTTAAAACTGAGTGTGCTAGCATGTCCCATGTCCAGACAACATCACATTTGAGGTTAAATATTTATTAGATAAATTTGGAATTTAAATGAATTTGGAATATTTAGTTCATAACTTCATCACAAAAAGTAGATGCCTTCTTTTGCAGAGTCACCTTCTTTGGGTGACCCTTCATGGCCCTTTCCTCTCTTTCTGGTGACTTTCTGTCCCATAGGAACCTTACTCATAATGATGGCCCTCTTTCTTCTGAAGGAAGTTTAAGTAGAAGAGGACTAGGGTTTGATAAAGGGACAAGATGTGTCTACCTTAAACACAAAGTGTTTCTTTCTTCCATAAAAGAGTAAGAACTTGTGTAAATGACTTCTATACTATCCAGTGCCTCTTAGCAGGGCTAACTCTGTCGTAACACTAACATCTGGTAGTTTTCCCAGAAGACTGTGTGGGATACCAAACAGCTTTGTTTCTAGATATGAGACTTAGTCATCACATCATGTTCTTGGCAATTATCACAGTTCTGTTATACAAAAATGTGGCTAACATGGACAAATAGTTCTCAAATGTGGGCAGACACTCAAACCACCTAGCGGGGCATGGATCTCTCTGCACCTCTGCTAGTGCTCTGGTTTATTAGATTTGAGTTAAGGCCAGACAGTCTGACTTTTGAACAACTTCCCAGATAACCTTCATGCTTCCAATCCAGGGATCACTGCCTGAGAAACAAGGATATAATTCACAACCTATTCTTGTATGGAAGGATGTCTCTTTTGTCTTGCTTTATATTATTATTCATAAATATCTATAAATATAAAAATAAATATAATAAATGTAATATATTATATATTATTTAATTATGTTTTATAAATAAATGTAATACTCTTCATAAATAAATATAAATAGTATTTATATGTTGTATTTTATACTCAACAATTATCTGTCATTTGCTTATTTCCTTCTCAGATGGTATTTGGGATATATTGGGTTTATTGACATACAAACTAAAAGATTTAAAGAAAATAAATACTTTATTTATTTAATACTTTAGTTATTGAATAATAGCATTTTCCATCTTCAACAGAAGAAATAACAATCACAGTGTTAATGAACACACTGGTGTGTTCTAAATAACATCAATTGAACTTGATCACTTACAGGCTGAAAGGCAATTGCCGTGCTTTTAAAATTGAGACATCAATAAAACAGGTTATTAGGCATTTACATATGTATTGAATAAATTGCATTCTAAAATATGTGAGATATCTTTCTTTATATTGGCACTCAACGTTTTGTTTTAAATCTCAGTTTTGCTGTATTGAATTGGTAATGATTATTTTTATTTCCAGAGACTGTAGGAAAATCTTGAACTTAAAAGAAAGGCTATCAGAACTTTAGCTGTAGCAAGAGTGGCAACCAGGCTCTGTTATCAAGAGTGTTAATTATTTATTCACACCTGGTTCACCACTGATTAACAAAACCTATTAAGGCCTTCCCTTGAAGACCTAGCTGTTGACATGTATTTGCAGCTGTTGTTGATTTTTTTTTTTTCAAATTAGCACATTATGTGTTTGGAAAACAGACACAAAACAGCTGCAATGTCTGAATGCATTTATTATGTACGCTTCTCAAATGCTATTTAGGTTGCGTAGTAAATGATGAAGTCAGAGGAAATGTACTGTTAACTCTGAGCTTCTAGTGCTCCTGAGTCTAGCAGAAACGGAACGATAAGCGAATCACATTAAAACTTCAGCTTGCAGTTTGAAAACAGATTTTGAACATTTCAAGGGCCTATTGTTCAACAGTACTCACTAATCTGTATTACTACAGAGCAGTCTCTTTATAGTTTAAGAAAATCCTGAAATCTATGACTGAAAATAATTAAATGCAGTGCTCTATGGCTGTAAGTTATTAAAATAACATTAATATATTAATATAATTATTAATATATAATATAATATTGCAATCATCAGAACATTATTGGCTTCATAGCCCCTCCTCAAGTCTTCTACCTTCAGGTAATAACAATACATTGTTATTGAAAGACACTACATTAACGACTAAATTTTTTTGTGGTGCTTCAAGTATTTATTCTTGCCACTTTACTGTAGGAGTGAAATAACTGATATTTCCTATGATTTGGAAATCCTCTATCTTCAAAGCCCTTGATTGATCTGGACTCAGAAGACATTGGCAAAAGTCTGGGAATTCCCATTTGCTTTCAGATACTGTGCAGACCAATATGCTATGAAGCATAAACAGAGCAATGGGAGAAGCGGTCCAAGATAGGCTTAAACTCCACTCACATATGCCTCTCCTTTGTCCTATATTCCAAGTCACAGAAAATAATCTACTCTTGTTGATCCTCTCTCCACTGTAGGTCCCATTTTCTCATGATGGTGCTGGTAAAAGGGGACAGACGGTCTAGCAGGTGAAAATTCGTCTGTTATCATTGCAAGCCCTGACAATACAATGTTCTTTCAGTCATTCATTCCATGGAGTAATAAAAGGCTTTTTTCAAAATTCCAGTGAAACATATTCACATTCATCTTTATCAGAGACAGGTGTTGTCTAATTAGCGTTATCTGTTTACTTCATGGTTCTTGTCACAGACATGCTCACTAGATCAGACATTCACATCTGTCCATGTTATTAATTACACAGAGAAAAAGACAAGATCATTTTCAAATACCAATCATATTGCAGGCCACTGCTCTTTGTCCGTGCTGTTTCTCTAACCTGAAACAAAGTAAGCAGGTTCTTCGGCTACATGACATTTGGCTGTGTCAGCCAAGTTACTGAATGCAGTCAGATTAAACAGATGCTGTCTGTATTAAGCACAAGAGGAATTTGTTGTAGCCAAAGTGCTTACTGGAAAGCTAGCCTTAAAAAGAAAAAGAATTCAAATCAATTCTAAAGGGTTGAACACACACCACCAGGAAGAAATTTACTTCATGATGAGTAACTACACACACACTCACACACATACACAATTTTACGAGAAATATTGATAGACATTGTTATCCATCCGTGTATTTCATGCTGGTTGGCACAGAGATAATCATTTTTTTGGAATGTAGGATGTTTCCGTTTGCCAGAAAATAGCCATAGAAAATTCCCTACAAGTCCAAAAGGCTTGGATTTATGTAGGTAAAAGGCTGACTCAGGCCGAGTGTCAACTCATTTATAATGTTTCTTAGCAGCTTCTACAATGTTGGCCCTTTTTTTTCTTCTAAATAATTATAACCTATTTATATATAGTCTGTTTTGTTTATTTTAGCACCATATATGCAATATCTAATTTATAACTTCTTTACATTGCATAGGATTTTCACTGAGGACTGAGCACATGTTTCAGATTTTTATAATATAAAACACACTTCAAGCAGAAAGAGTAGGGTGATGATGTTGTTAATTGGGATCAAATAGACTTACCAAGCATGACGTCCAAGAGGCAATATGCAAATACAGATGTTTAAAAATATACTGTGATATAAACACAGATACAACAAGTGTCCTCAGAAAAGAAGAGTCTTTGCGGTATTTTTTATGTTTTGTAAATGATTTTTACTATAAAATGCTAACTGTATGATGAATTAGCTTATATTTTCTCATAGTCTACTTAGTTCACAGAGATCATGTTTTATATTCAGTTTCTGCTTCTATGAAAAATACTTCAAACTTAGTAATATACAAAGAAATAATTTGAGCTCTCACAGTTCTGGGGGCTGGGACATCCTTGGGAATAGTGGGGAGCATCTTTTGAGGACCTTCTTGCTGTATCAAGAGCAGACAGAAGGCATCACATGGCAAAAGAACAAAAATAAGAAGTCAGAGAGAACCAGGAAGCAGAGCTTGATGCCCTAACAACTCATTGACAAGGTAATAAACTCACACCAAGAAAGAACATTGATCCATCAGGATGGCTGAGCCTTCTGGACCCAACATTTCTCAAAGGTCCCAGTTCCCAATACTGGGAATTTCCTTTCAGCATGAATTTTGAAATAGATGCTCAAATCATGTTAGGACTGTTTCCTATAGTTTCTAATGATCCATCTCTGCTTCATGAGTTTTATACTCAGGTAAAATTCCCTTGTCTTATTTCTTGTAAATAAAATGTGAGAAAAAATGGTGAAATGTCAATTATGAAATTAGGTTGTGAAGAAGAGGATTACAACCCCATAGAAAGAACAATAGTAGCAACTAATAGGACCTCTCAGAGCTCCAAGGAATTAACCAACCAAAGAGAATACATGGATTGGTCTATGGCCCCCACTACATACATAGCAGAGGACTGCCTTGTCTGACATCAGTTGGAGGGTGTGTGCTTGGTCCTGTTGAGGCTTGATGCCCCAGAGAAGGAGAATGCTAGAGGAGTGATGTGGGAGTGGGTGGGTTTTGTGTAGCACCTCTAGAGGTAAGGGTGGGGATATGGGATGGGTGGATAATGAAGGGGGACCAGGAAGGGGACATTTGTAAATAAGTAAAATAATTAATGAAAACAATTAGGTTGGGAAGATAATAACACTCATTCTTCTTCCCTGCCTTCTTCTTCCTCTTTCTTATCTTTCTTATCTCTCTTTATCCTCTTGGTTAGTCTTCTAACATTCTTGAGCTGAAGAAACAAGTTACAATGTGTGATCTTACCCATTCTGTGTTAATAATAAAAGAAATATTTTCTTTTGTATTTCAAGTATTTATTTTAGCGACAAGTCTCCCTGGAGTAAAATAGCTGGCATGTCACATGGTTTGTAAACCATCTATCTCCAAAGTCCCCATATTGACCAAGAGTCGGGAGGATTTTGGGGAAGTCAAAGGATTACCCTTAAATTTTGGATATTGTGTGGAACAATTACTTCCATATGAAATATGAACAGGACAGTAAGGAAAGTGGTCTGAGATTGGGGTTCAATTAAATAACCTGTAAAGAATTGAAAGGCCCAGGAAACCACTCCAAGAGATATGTGTCTTATCCTCCAATATATGAATGAGATAAATTCTTCCATAACATAAACCTTGAGATAATCAATGTCACTGTGACTTTGACTGTGTGACTCTGAAGAAAGCAAAACAAACAAACAATAACAATACAGAAATGAGTGAATCTGTAAGGATGAGAGAATCCATAAGGAATGTGAGATGAAGTTGAAAATTAAACTAGAATATAAAGAATATATTTTAAAACTATTGCTGAAAAAATAATAATGAAGTAACAAGTTTGCATCTATGCACTATCTTAGTTTCTGCATCTCTCACAATGACTCATGTCTGTCTTTTATATGCAACTACCTAAGATTTGCACTCATTCTTATGCTTATGGAACAATCTCTTTTACCCACTGAAACGTCCACCTAGGCCTATGTGACAAACTTCCTGGGTAGGTAGACACAAACAGACACCTATTCACCACAGATAATGAACCAACAACAGAGTAAAATATACATACCACCAAAGTCCAACTTGGTCAAAAAATGAGTTTTATTAGGGTTGCCTATATTTATGTGGGTAAGGGGTTTTCTACAGGAAATAAATAACTCAGAAAGTTATATCACCAAAGTCCAACCTAAAAATGGATGACAGCTCAAAAAAGCTGGAAACACAGAGAACTCTGCAGCCAGCAGACAGCTCACCAGTTTTGGAGAGTGTTCTTCCTTTTGGCTCAGTTCAGTCTTCTGGACATCTCAGTTGATCTTCATTTCTTCTAGGGAGTTCTCTTCCAGGCTTCTGGGCTCATGTGAAAAATCTTCCTACATTTCTACATTTATTCAAGACTGGTGCACTATTTTCTCCAGAATCTGAAAGGTAAAATTACAAGAATGCTTGTTATATTTAATTTCAATCTATTTTTCTGCACACTAATTAAAGATTAGAACAACTGCATTTTGTATCTTTTGTTACTTTTAATTTACGTTTTTAAAATGCTAACAAAATCATTTGGCTTCAAAAGAGCACATTTCCATTCTATTTTAAAATAAACAACCATGTCACTGAAGTTGATTGTATACTTGTGTACATAAAGGCTGTCATTTTGACTTCAAGCTTTCATTTCAATGTTAAAACTTTAGGGAAAAAAAAAATAATCCTTCTAGCTTAAAATCAGGAGCCTACCTCAGCAAAGGAATAAGAAAGAGGTGCTCTTTGGGTTTTGTTTGTTTTGATTTTCAGCAAAAAAATGGCAACTCTATAAAAAATTTTAAGTGATTACAAATATTAAATATGATTCTTCAACACTCAGCAGGATCTTATTTTATAGAATTTTATGTTTCCATGAACTATCTCATGTGAACTATCTCATGCAGGATTCCCTTCTTATACAGACTAATTTCAAAATAACAGATGCTAGTTTTAGTGCTTGGAACAGGTTAGGCACCTGAGATACTCGTGTAATGTCTCATAACACAATGCGACTTTTTGTTGTATTTGAACTCTTTGTCTCTTTTTTATTTATAATTTTTTTTTACAATCTCTATGTATATTTCTGTGGATCTTGGATCACTAAATTCAGTAGCATGGACTAAATTCGGTACATCTATATATTTTTTAAAAATAGCAGCAGATGACGGTAATGATGATGATGATTAGGATAATGATGATTGTGTGTGTGTACTTGTGTGTTTTTGTGTCAGTGAGTATGTATGTATTCTTGATTTAAGCAGTTCTTATGTATGTATTTTTGGAGACCTTAGTGTGAAAAATGCTACTTATTTTTTAATGAGAGCATTCTGCATTCATGTTTGGGACTTTCAGTTTCTAAATCTTCAAAGATGTGTATCGCCTACTGATTCCTTCTCTCATATCTTTTTGTCTTATGCTTAACTGTAAAATAAAATCTATCTTATCATTTGAAATCTATAATTATGGAAGACTTTCTTAAATTAAATGTAAATTTCCCTTAAAATATCTATTTGGAAAAAAAAGACAATCTATTCATTTTTAAAGAAAAAAATGACCCCTTTTATATGTAAAAATGTTACTGTATAATTTAACACCAAGCTTATGAGAGCTTTGAAACTCTAAAACATCCTGTCAGAAATGCTCAGCTCTAAAGACAAAGATTGGGGAAGCCAGATTCATGCAACAGTCAGCCTCTACCACAGATGAGGTGCATGTGCAACTTGGGAAATCAGGCCTCTGATCTTTCATTATTCCATACGTATGGCAGAAGTAATAATGCTTCCTTCATGATGTTATTTTTGTGATTAAATTAATATGTGGGAAGCAATTAAAAAGAATCTGACAAATTTCTAATGCTGTGTAAAAACAGACTCATATCTGTCCTAATGTATTATACATGAAAATTCAGGCCATAGACAGATTTAAACTTTAACACATCATGATTTACTATTTTTTTCTGATAGTGTTACTTGGGTTGACAAACACCATGATCATTCATAGATGCTGATATCATGGGATTATGCAATATAGGAAAAAATAATGATGTTATATATATATAGAATGCTAAATATTATGACACTCTCTTTAAAATTTATTAAGTCCAAAAGGAAAACATTGTTGAGTCAACAGTTTCATAAAATCACAGTGATACTCATGCCTACATTTTTAAACTTTAGATGAATGAATGCCTCATTCTTTTTAAAGTAAAGTATTAATTATACAGTATAATCATAAATTGAGTGTGTTGAAGCAGGGATTTCATGACAAGCATTATATTCTAATTTGAGGTATCTAGGAAATTGTCTAGTTACTTTTGGAAACATGCTTACCCTAGTACACAGTTTCTTTTTTGAGACATGGCAGAAATACAAACCCAACTAGCCTAAATCTTCCTGCCTCAGTGCTAAGATTACTGCCCATCCCAAAAATGTATTTAAAAAAAGGAAACTATTATTCATTAGTAATGGCATGTAAATACATATTATGGGAAAATATATTTTCCAACCTTAAATAGATCATGGCCAACTGTAAATGTGTCTAAGAAAAAATATTATTCATTAATAATGGCATACAGATACTTATTATTAGAAAACCTGCTTTGTACAAATAACTGATTGAGAAGAAGAATTGAGAAAAGCTCTACAGGAAAATGAATATGTAACTACAGATATATTGAATGATTTATTCCCAGTTTCCAGCCAATAGGTAAGGCCTATGTGTTTCTTCTTCTCTCTACTCTCACCTACATCATTTGTGTTCTTTCTCTTCTACCACAATTTACAAATTCATGATGCTAATTAAAAGTTAATTCAGAAATCCTTAGTTGCATTTGCTAATTTCCATCTCAGTCACAATCATTTAATTATCTTATTAATGACTACCACCAATGCAAACATTTCTACCACTGCAAACATCATCATGCCTTTCCCCCAAATCAGAACCCCTGCTTATAAAATCTCAAAATTCAGTGTTAAATATGTTACCACACAGATATATCTAGCACCTTGTAACCAGTTCCCAGTCAGTTGATAAAACCAATTTATTTCTTCTTTTCTCAATTCTCTCTTATACTTTCTTTTATCTTACATCTTCTCTCTTCTACCAACAATTATAAATTATATGTCTCCTTTTTATACATCACATTCTCACCTTATTTGGCTTTCCAATCACTCTTCTCCAGTTATCTGACACTGAGGACCCTTCATAAATGTTTGTATATCTTCCTTGTAACTAGAGGAGTTATTATGACAAATACAGGACTTTCTTTGGGGCTGCCTGCTATAAGTCAATCTGCAGTCTCCCGTATCAACCAATCCATCTGTCCATGTTCTGCTTCCCAACTGAATCCTACAGAAACATCTTAGGACATCTCATACTGTTTTTCCCTGTATTTCCTTAATACTTTTTAGATGATGAACAGAATTTTGCATGTGGGTATTTGTTTTTTAAATTTGTGTTCCTGCTGTTGTGAACAGAATTCTGTTTTCAGACAAGACTACTACAAAATAGCAGAGGCTCCATTATTTGAGATTGCTGAATGAATTCCTAGAGTAGCACACTCACCTGAGTGTGTGAGTGTGTAGCTCAGATAAGGATTCACTAATATTGAGCCTTTCTCTAATATGTTGCTGTCACAAATATTTGTAGGTCTAAACCAATATTAAGGGTCTCAGTAAGTTCACTTGACCTCTGAGTTATTCACTACACTTCCAATAAAAGAGAAATTTATAAAATTTTTATTTAGTA
This sequence comes from Mastomys natalensis, assembly GCA_021653895.1. Classification (NCBI taxonomy): domain Eukaryota; kingdom Metazoa; phylum Chordata; class Mammalia; order Rodentia; family Muridae; genus Mastomys; species Mastomys natalensis. The sequence goes on along the minus strand of JAJTUV010001015.1, from coordinate 37,290 downwards.
TTTTAATAAATATTTATTGTAAGAAACAAAAAAATTCTTAGCACTTAAATTGATAATTTATCTTAGATCATACAAATACTGTATCCATATATAGAAATAATGTCTCTTCTTTCCCATGTTAGGAAGGCTAGAAAGACCAAGGTAAATCACAGAGAGTGTATTTGGTATCTGCTAAAAGACTGCTTTGTTCCGTACACAGAGTAAATGGCAAAGAAGATACCTTAGACCTCTTTTATAAGAATGTGACTAACATTGTTGAGGACTCATGATATCAGTGTCCCCAAAGGTCATTGAAGAGGTCTTTAAGTTACTCAATTTTGTACCATCAGGCACTGATCATACTGGGGAGTATTATCTACTAGAATAGAGTACTGAATTTTTCAAAACTTCTAGTATTTGATAACATACATGCTTCAATATAAAAAATCAAAATTATTCATATCAGCACCATTCTTACCTGCAATATCTTCCAATATTGAGGTGCTGTCAAACTCACTATTCCAGACACATGATTTCCATAATTCTTTCACTTGAAATGCTGATCATAAAAAAGCCTCCTTTGCTTTTCCATGAAATGACAAGATCACTTCCCACATTTATTTTCTTAATAAATTGTAACTGTTTTATTATTACCACTAATTTGTTATTAAAATTTTCAAATTGTTAATAGTGTATCTGTCATTCATCATTCAAATAATAACAGTGATTTTGAATCACTAATTTGCTAATTCAGCTCAAAATTCAAACCTGTATATTCCTGACGACAATGATCATGCCTTGGTATGCAATGGAAGTGCCTCCTACATTCCTCCCAATCTATCACTCAAGTGTCAAAATTTAATACATAAATTTTAGTAGTCTACAAAGTCCATTTTCCAGAAACCCTGGACTTTTCCGTTTCCTCAATTAGCACAATGTGGTGGCAAATATAATAAATATCAGAAAAGTTAAAAGTATAATCAACACTATGGTATTTTAGAAATATTTGCCCTTACCTATATCCTATAGGAGTTTCAATAACCTTAATATATATAGACATTGTTTGAGTTTCACTGTTTTGCTGTGTTGAAATACAAGGTTAAAGGTGGCATGGTACCCCAGCATAACCTATGTAATCTTAACTAAGGTGAATAAGTAAGAGCTTTACAGAGAACGTAAGAATTATTTTTAGATAAAAGACAGCAATTGCAAAGACAAAATAGAAATGAAATCCCCAGCTTACTTAGGCAAAAGAAATTATGTCTGTGTGAGTGGAGTTTACAAAGTATGCGCATTGTATCAAAACTAAAGAGATGCTTCAAAGGTAGAGAGGAAACAGATTTCAGAGGGCATTGAGTTCTTTGATAAGTACTTGGTACTTTTCTCTAGAGATAAAGAGTAAATCAATACAAAAGGTGAAGAGACCTGACATCGTTTATATTTTACTGAATGGAATTCATTATAATGAAGTGGGATAACAACTCAGAAAAAGGAGACTAAAAGAGTGAAAAAATATAAGAAATGGCTTAGAAATACAATAAGGAGATTGGTTAAACTTCTGAATATAGAAATATAAATGAAGAGAAATTGGTGTTGTTTGTTGACTGGGGTGTTTCTCATATCAGGAAGATAACATGGTAATTTAAAAATTACAAATTTCTAATTTTCAGAAAATATAGAAATTAAAATTAAATTTCATTGATATTTATGAAGCCTGCAAACAAAATTAATGCTAAAAGCTAATTGATAAGGCTATCTATATCTTCAGAAGAATCCAAATATTTAGCTAGGCACATAGACATACATAGTAACTCAACTCAGAAAATATTTATTGAACACTTTCTATGCATTGTAGATGGGAGAATGAATAAAACTGTCCAAAACTCTTGTTCTTGCACTACTAGTGCTGGGTAATATATATCACACAGAAAGTATAATAAATACAGAGTATGCTGGTATAATCACCATGACAGAAAAGCTGAGCAGGAAACCGAAGACAGAAAGATGTGTCATGTAACTTAGTCATGTAACAACATAGTCAGGTAACTTCCACTGAGAAGAAGATGCAAGCGAGGCTGACAAAAAAAAAAAAAAAAAAAAAAAAGAAGCAAAAAGCCTTCTCAAAATCATGGGAAGCCTTTCCAAGAGAGGAATTTGTTTATGTAATAGCCCTACTATAGAACCATGTGAGACAGTTTAATAGGAGCACAGGAGATCTATGGCTATTATGTGAAATCCACTGAAGGGGAAGAAGAAAGGCAGATGCTGAAGCCCAGACAACAGTAGGTGTACTACATGCCTGTGTATGAACTCCATGTTTACACTGAATAGTGGAAGGGGTTAAGGACTCTAGGCAGAGGGATGACAGATACAAAAAGGACAATTTGACTAATATCAGTGATTTATTAGAAGAAGAACAGAAAGAAGTATGTATAAGTGAAGCACTAATCTTTGCACACTTGCCTACTGTTGAAGATATTGAATACTCACTGGTTCTATTCATGGGCATAGCTACTACCAATTTATTATATGAAAGTTTTTTATTGGATATTTTATTTATTTACATTTCAGATGGTATCCCCTTTCCCCATTTCCCCTGCCTATAACCCCTATGCCATCTCCCTTCCTCCTTTTTGTTTTTATATCATTTTAATTATATGCATGTATTAAGGTCAGTTCTAGCTTGAGAATCTAGCAATACAATAGATGCAAATAGTCAAGGAACAAACAAGATAATAAACACAAATAGTCAAAGTACAAGCAAGGTATTAAACACAATTCTGTGAACACTCCCATGATCACTGTTTTTAAGGGCTTATAAGGATGACCAAAATATCTGAGCCCACTTCCCTGTCCTAGCCCAAAGTCATTTTCATGTCAGAAGCCTACTTCCTTGTTCTAGCCTAAGATTTAGATTCCTACCTGAAATTACTTCTTTATTCTAGCCTAATGTCAGATCCTAAGACATAAGAGCATTGCTTTTGATAATGCATATTCCATGATGGTAAGGAAGGTATTCTTGTCATAATGACCTAAGACAGGCTCAGTCTTGTTAATGAAATAAAAAAAGGGGGGCAGAGGCAAAGAGCCTTTGGGGCTACTTGGCAAGAATCTGACATTGGCCAAGGACAAGGAAGTAGGCTTCAGACAGGAATCTGACATTAGCTATACGAAAGTTTTAATGCTATCATCTTCTCTCCCACCCTCTCTCCCTTCCTCTTACCCTTCCTTCCTCCCTCCCACTCTCTCTTCTTTCCTTTCTTTCTTCCGACTTCCTACCCTTCTTTTCTTACTTTCTTCCTTCTTTATCTCATTTCTTCATCTCCTTTGGAGATATAAATCAAACCTTCCTCACAATTTTCACCAAGTTACACAGGAAATATTGAGAACCAGCTTCCTTGATTGTCATGTGTGTGGTTCAAATTGTTGTTGAGTAATTTTAATTCAAACATCCTTCAAGTATTCATCACTCCAGAACCTCTTCAGTTATTTATGTCACAGTAGGAATTGCACACAAGTAAATTATAATTTTTACAGTGAAAAGTATCATGGGAGAACATACGAACATTTTAAATAATAACCTGTTCAAACACCTACATAAAATTTTATATACTTTTTACAAAATAAATGTAAATAAATTCATTACAGTGAGGAAAAATTTCTGCAATAAAATGTGTTTGAAAGTAAGCTAACTATAGAGTACTAAAGGTATAGAAACAGAAAGAGGAAAGGACATGGAAGTATAATAAATAGGTGTAAGAGAGGAGATTGATGAATATGAAGATCATAATTACATGGGTATCTTTGCACAATTAGTATATGTTTTAAAATCATATGTCTTGTCCGTACAAACTGAAAAAGACATAAAGTGAGCTTTCTATTAATTGATATCTACCATGTAAGTTCATGATGCTGGCTAAATGTTGCATGACTTTTTAATCATTCCTGTGTCCATGCCACTGCTAGAGCTTAAGTAAGTCGTAACTACTCTGACCATTTACCTTTGTGAGTTGGGATGCATCTAACCAGATGTCGAAACCTATCAGTCTTTATTAGTTAAGGACATTACTATTATTCAAATAACATTTTTATTTCCATTGCTTCTTTCCATGTACAGTTCTGAGATATTTTTAAATTACAACCCCTGTTATTGCTGGAATCACTAGTTAGATGGAAAAGATGCTTTGATTATCTCTCTAGCTGCAGTTGAATCATATGAGTATAAAGAGTCATTTGACCACTAGAACACAATAAGGTTATCCTATTTTAATTAGTGATAAACTTACCTCCTGCCAAGCAGACCAAGTCAATGAGAGAGATGGAGAATTAATAATTTCCATGTAACCAGCATTGCTGACAGGATGCAGAAGGAGATCACTGCTCTGCTCCTAGCACCATGAAGATCAAGATCATGCTCCTCCGAGCGCAAGTACTCTGTGTGGATCAGTGGCTCCATCCTGGCCTCACTGTCCACCTTCCAGCAGATGTGGATCAGCAAGCAGGAGTACGATGAGTCCGCCCCTCCATCGTGCACGCAAATGCTTTAGGCGACTGTTTACTGAGCTGCGTTTTAACCTTTTGTTTGAACAAGTCCTAACTTGCACGAAAACAATCGAGACAGCATGGCCTCGCTATGGTTCTTGTTCTTTTTTAATCTTTTTAAAAGGTTTTGGTTGTTTTGGCGCTTTTGACTCAGGATTTAAAAACTGGACGGTGAAGGCGACAGCAGTCGGTTGGAGCAAACATCCCCAAAGTTCTACAATGTGGCTGAGGACTTTGATTGTACATTGTTTTTTGTTGTTGTTGTTGTTGTTGTTCTTTTTTTTTTTTAATAGTCATTCCAAGTACCCATGAGATAAGTGGTTACAGGAAGTCCCTCACCCTCCCAAAAGCCACTCCCACTCCTAAGAGGAGGATGGCCGAGTCCATGCCCAGAGTCCACACCGGGGAAAGTGGACAGCATTGCTTCTGTGTAAATTATGTACTGCAAAATTTTTTTTAAATCTTCGCCTTAATACTTCATTTTTGTTTTTAATTTCTGAATGATCAGCCATCGTGACCCCTCCTTTTTTGTCCCCCCAACTTGATGTATGAAGGCTTTTGGTCTCCCTGGGAGTGGGCTGAGGTGTTGAGGAGCCAGGGCTGGCCTGTACACTGACTTGAGACCTTTTTAATAAAAGTGCACACCTTACAAAACAAAAAAAAAAAAAAAAAGAATTTACCTTTGCTGCCTTCAACTGAGACTTTGCAGTTTTACTACTACTTAAACCTTCCATATACAGCTATTTCATAACATTTGGTCTAAGCTGGTGTAGCTTCCTCCCATGACTGTCACTCATGCTTTTTGTGGTTTCCCTTCTTTAACAATTATTTTCTTCTCTCAATAGGTGTTTGATGAGACGTTGGATCAAGTTGGCTAGGAATAATTCATGTGTACAGGAATCCTTCCTCTTTTTAACATTGCCCTTTACCCAAAGCCTTTCTGGAACACCAATACTTTATAGTAGTACTTCCTACCTGATATATTATGTGACCTGAGGCATGTTGTTGAAAACAACTGTAATACAAAAGTATTTATTTATTTTGTGTACATTCTCTGCTGAACATTAAATTTGATTCAGTAGAAAAATATTGACTTTTTAGAAACAACATTTACTAAAAATAATCACAGTGTGTATAGTGTCCCCAATTCTAATTTCCATAATAATTAATATTTATTGAATGTTTATTATGTCCCAGAACACATTCAAAGGTTTCTTTCCAAGTGTTTCTTTGATTAATTATAAAAGGAAAACTTTATGAACCAGAGTGTATGTGGCTCTTACATCAAGGAACAGAACAAGGGTACAGAATTAGATTCCAGATTACAGCTTTGAGAAAAACTGTACACTGAGTACCTAGTAAACTAAGCTAAAGCTATACCGTTCTGGGTCTCAGTCATGAAAACATGACCTAAGAAAACCATATTTAACCTCCAGGCATGATGTAATAGTTCCTCATTGGTTCTCCTTTAAAAGCCACAAACAAAGGCAGTTCCTATTTTTCAGACGTTTTCTTGTATCAGTGTTAGAATCTTAGATATGACTAATGTGGAGAATGGAATTTGAAAAAAAAAGAGATTTAATTTGGTCACTATTTATTTCTTTTAAATATATTTTATTTTATTTTTGATATTTTATTTACATTTCAGATGTTATCCCATTATCCCATCCCCCCCCACGCAGGAACCCCCTGTCGCATCTCCCATCCTCCTGCATTTATTAGGATGTGCCACCACTCACCTCCCCCACTCCTACTTCCCCACCTTCTAATTCCCCCTCACTGAGCATCTAGTCTTCATGGAACAAAGGATCTCCTCTCCTACCTTTGCCTAACAAGGTCATCCTCCCCTACATATACAGTTGGAGCCATGAGTCCCTCTCTATGTGCTCCCAGGCTGGTGGTTTAGATCCTGGGACCTCTGTTGGGTTGGTATTGTTGCTCTCCCCAAGGGAATGCCAACCCTTTCAGCTCATTCAGTCTTCTCTCTAACTCATCCACTGAGAATCCCTTGATGAGTTGAATTATTAACTGTGAGCATCTGCCACTGTATATGTCAAACTCTGGCAGAGCCTCTCAGGAAACAGCTATATCAGGCTCCTGTCACCATACACTTTCTGGCATCCACATCAGTGTCTACCTTTGGTGACAGCACATGGGATGGATACCCAGGTGGAACAGTCTCTAGACAGCCCATCCTTCAGTTTCTGTCCCACACTTTGTCTCCATATTTGCTCCTATGTGTATTTTGTTACTCCTTCTAAGAAGGACCAAAGCACCCACACTTTGGTCTTCCCTATTCATGAGCTTCATGTGGTCTGTGAGTTGCATCTTGGGTATTGCGAGTTTCTGGGCTAATATTCAATTATCAGTGAGTGAATACCATCTGTGTCCTTGTGACTGGGTTACTTCACTCAGGATGGTATTTTCTAGTTCCATCCACTTACCTAAGAACTTCTCGAATTCATTGTTTTTCACAGCTTAGTAATACTCCATTGTGTAAATGTATCACATTTTCTGTATCCATTCCTCTATTGAAGGACATCTGGGTTCTTTCCAGTTTCTGGCTATTATAAATAAGGCTGCTTTGAACATAGTGGAGCATGTGTCCTTGTTATATGTTGGAGCATCTTTTGAGTATATGCCGAGGAGTGGTATAGCTGTCCTCAGGTAAAGCTATGTTCAATTTACTGAGGAACCGCCAGACTGATTTCCAGAGTGGTTGCACAAGCTTGCAATCCCACCAACAATTGAGGAGCATCCTCGCCAGCATCTACTATCACCTGAGTTTTTGATCTTAGACATTCTGACTGGTGTGAGGTAGAATCTCAGGGTTATTTTGATTTGCATTTCCCTGATGACTAAGAATGTTGAACATTTCTTTAGGGTAATTCTTGGCCATTCGAGTTACCTCAGTTGAGAATTCTTTGTTTAGCTCTGCATCCCATTTTTAATAGGGTTATTTTGTTATCTGGAGTCTAATTTATTGAGTTCTTTGTATATATTGGATATTAACCCTCTATCGGATGTGGGATTGGTAAAGATCTTTTCTAAATCCGTTGGTTGCCATTTTGTCCTATTGACAGTGTCCTTTGCCTTACAGAAACTTTGAAATTTTATGAGGTCACATTTTTCAATTCTTGATCTTAGAGCATAAGCCATTAGTGTTCTATTCAGGAACTTTTCCCCTGTGCCCAATATTCGAGGTTCTTTCTCCATCTTCACTTCTATTAGTTTCAGTGTATCTGGTTTTATGTGAAGGTCGATTATCCCCTGATCTTGAGCTTTGTACAAAGAGATAAGAATGAATTAATTTGCATTCTTCTACATGTTGTCCTCCAGTTGAACCACCACCATTTGTTGAAAATGCTGTCCTTGTTCCACTGGACAGTTTTAGCTCCTTTCTCAAAAATCAAGTGACCATAGGTGTGTGGGTTCATTTCTGAGTCTTCAATTCTATTCCATTGATCTTCCTGCCTGTCTCTGTACCAATACCAGGCAGTTTTTATCACTATTGCTCTGTAGTACAGCTTGAGGTCAGCAATGTTGATTCCTCCAGAAGTTCTTTTATTGTTGAAAATAGTTTTCACTATCCTGGGTTTTTTGTTATTCCAAATGAATTTGAGAATTTCTCTTTCTAACTCCGTGAAAAATTGAGTTGGGATTTTAATGGTGTTGCATTGAAGCTGTAGATTGCTTTCAGCAAGATCGTCATTTTTACTATATTAATCCTGCCAATCCATGAATATAAGAAATCTTTCGATCTTCTGAGACATTTTTGGATTTCTTTCTTCAGAGACATGAAATTCTTGTCACACAGATCTTTCACTTGCTTGGTTAGATTCACACCAAGGTATTTTATATTATTTGTGACTATTGTGAAGGATGTCATTTCCCTAATTTCTTTATCACCCTGTTTATCTTTTGAGTGGAGGAAAATTCCTGATTTCTTTGAGTTGATTTTATATCCTGCCACTTTGCTGAAGTTGTTTATCAGGTTTAGCAGTTCTCTGGTGAAAGTCTTGGGGTCACTTAAATATACTATCATATTATCTGCAAGTGATATTTTGACTTTTTCCTTTCCTATTTGTATCCCTTTGACTTCTTTTTGTTGTCTAATTGCTCTGGCTAAGTCTTCCAGTACTATATTGAATAGGTAGGGAGAGAATGGGTAGTCTTGTCTAGTCCCTGATTTTAGTGGGATTATTCCAAGTTTCTCTCCATTTAGTTTGATGTTGGCTACTGGTTTGCTGTATATTGTTTTTACTATGTTTAGGTATGGGCCTTGAATTCTTGATCTTTCCAAGACTTTTACCATGAAGGGATGTTAAATTTTGTCAAATGCTTTCTCAGGATCTAGTGAGATGCTCATGTGTTTTTTTCCTTTGAATTTTTTTTATATAGTAGATTACATTGATGGATTTCCAAAAATTGTACCATCCCTGCATTCCTGGGATAAAGCCTAGTTGATCGTGATGGATGATTGTTTTGACGTATTCTTGGATTCAGTTTGCGAGAATTTTATTGCGTATTTTTGCATGAATATTCATATGGAAGATTGGTCTGAAGTTTTCATTCTTTTTTGAGTCTTTGTGGTTTAGGTATAAGTGTAATTGTGGCTTCATAGAACGAATTGAATAGTGTTCCTTCTGTTCCTATTATGTGGAATAATTTGAAGAGAATTGGTATTAGGTCTTCCTTGAAGGTTTGATAGAATTCTGTATTAAAACCATCTGGTCCTGGCCTTTTTTTGTGGGGAGACTTTTAATGACTGCTGCTATTTCTTTAGGTGTTGTGGGACTGCTTAGATGGTTTATCTGCTCCTGATTTAACTTTGGTACCTGGTATCTATCTAGAAAATTGTCCATTTCATCCAGATTTTCCAGTTTTGTTGAGTATAGGCTTTTGTAGTAGGATTTGATGATTTTTTGAATTTCCGCAGTTTCTGTTGTTATGTCTCCTTTTTAGTTCTAATTTTATTAATTTGAATACTGTCTCTGTACCCTCTTGTTAGTCTGGCTAAGGGTTTATCTATCTTGTTGATTTTTTCAAAGATCTAGCTCCTGGTTTTGTTGATACTTTGTATAGTTCTTTTTGTTTCTACTTGGTTGATTTCAGTCCTGAAAATGATTATTTCCTGCCTTCTACTCCTCTTGGGTGTTTTTGCTTCTTTTTGTTCTAGAGATTTCAGGTGTGTTAGTGTATGCTCTCTCCATTTTCTTCTTTTCAGTTTGTTGGAAAATTACTTTCTTGCTTTTTTCTAGGTTGTAGTTTCTCTCCTAGTGTTGGAGTTTTGCATTTATTATCCTTTGTAGTGCTGTATTAGTGGGAAGATATTGTGCAAATTTGGTTTTGTCATGGAATATCTTGGTTTCTCCATCTATAGTGATTGAGAGTTTTGCTGGGTATAGTAGTCTGGGCTGGCATTTGTGTTCCCTTGGGGTCTGTATGATATCAGTCCAGGATCTTCTGGCTTTTATAGTCTCTGGTGAGAAGTCTGGTATAATTCTTATAGGTCTGCCTTTATATGTTACTTGACCTTTTTCCCTTACTACTTTTAGTATTTTTTCTTTGTTTTGTGCATTTGATGTTTCATTATTATGTGACAGGAGGAATTTTTGTTTCTCCTTGGTTACTATTTTGAAACATCTCAAAGACAAATTTATTATTTTTCTTTTCTGGTATAGTCTATTTGGAGTTCTGTAGGCTTCTTGTTTATTCATTGGCATCTCTTTCTTTAGATTAGGAATGTTTTCCTCCATAATTTTGTTGGCTCTTCAAGTTGAGAATCTTCACTCTCATCTATTCCTTAGCTTTGGTCTTCTCATTATGTCTTGGATTTCCTGGATTTTTGGGGTTAGGAGCTTTTTGCATTTGGCACTTTCTTTGACAGTTGTGTCAATGTTTTCTATGATATCTTCTGCACATGAGATTCTCTCTTCTGTCTCTTGTATTCTGTTGGTGATGCTTGCATCTATTACTCCTGATTTCTTTCCTAGGTTTTCTATCTCCAGGGTAGTCTCCCTTTGAGATTTCTTTATTGTTTCTACTTCATTTTTAGATCCTGCATGGTTTTGTTTAATTCCTTCACCTGTTTGGTTGTGTTTTCTTGCAATTCTTTAAGGGATTTCTGTGTTTCCTCTTTAAGGCTTCTACTTTTTACCTGTGTTCTCCTGTATTCTTCAAGGGAGTTGTTTATGTCCTTCTTAAAGTCCTCTATCATCCCCATGAGAAGTGATTTTAAATCTGAATCTGTTTTTCCAATGTTATGGGATGTCCAGGACTTGCTATGGTAGGAGAACTGGGTTCTGATGATGCCAGGTAACTTTGGTTTCTGTTGCATATATTCTTGTGCTTTCCTTTCACCATCTGGTTAACTCCAGTGCTACCTGCACTCACTGTCTCTAACTGGAGACTGTCTTTCCAGTTATCATGCTTGTGTCAGAACTCCTCAGTGTCCAGATGTCTCTGTGATCCTGTGATCCTGATCTCCTGGGTGGAAGAGCTCCTGGGACTCAGGCTGCCTCTGACATCCTTGAAATCCTACTGCTGTGAGTGCAGTGATTCCTCAGCTGCTGTGAGTGCAGTGATTCCTCAGCTGCTGTGAGTGCAGTGGTTCCTCAGCTGCTGTGAGTGCAGTGGTTCCAAGGCTGCTCCACTGCTCTAGGCAGATTCAGGATAAGGTGTCTCACAGGAGCAGACCAGCCAGATCTTAAATGTCTTTGATATGCTTCTCTCTGAACATACAAGGCAGAGAGCATCCTTTCTCCCATATACCCAAACAAAGCTGCTTTCTGATTTTGCCTCTACTTTTAATTGTTCCATATTAGGCAAGTTGGAAAGTTCTAGTGAATGAATACTGACTGACTGACTGCTGCATAAGCCCAATTCAATACTAAATATCCATAACTTTTCTGTGAAGTAAAGACCTGATCCCCTATACATGGTTTTGGAATAGTAGGGATCAATGAACCGATGGGAAGAAGCTGGCACAGATAATAACAAAACTAGCTAAAAATGAATTCTTCCTTCCCTGTTTCTGCTTCAATACAGCCTTTATATTGTTTTTCCCTATAATAATAACTACATTTCAAAATAAATTGATGTAAGCCACAACTAATCATTAATGCAGAAAGAATCAATTGTTTTGGCCTTAAATCTTAAGATGAAATCAGCCAACCCAACAATTGAAAATCATGAACTCTAGATTTAATCAAATGAGGACAAAATGCTATTGCCAGAAGACAAAGCTACAATTATGTGCTTTAAACAATGGCTAGATTGTAATCTTCAGATATTAAATAGAAATTCTTAATTGAAAGATTCCCTTGTTGTTGCTGCAGTTCCTTACACTTACGAAATGTTCCGTAATGTGGAAAAAAATCCACAGGGTGGATTCAAGCTTGCTGAATAACAAGCCACTAGCAAACAGTTAATGAGAAGTTACTTTGTGGTCACCCTTGTTCTAAGGGCTTTTCATGCCTGGATGCATTTAAAGCCTAGTGACAACATCCTGGTAATCTAGGTCAGTATTGCACATGGAAAATACAACAACCAAGCAACGAAATTGTGATATTGATAAAGAAATAGTGTATCTAAGTATAGGTAACAATAAAGTTCAGATTCTGGCCAGAATTGCTTATGCAACTCTTGCTGAGATGGATAACGTGATGTGTCTCAGAGTTGACTCAAAAATTACATGATCATGCTTTTGGAATAAATATTAGGAACCTTTGCAAAGCTGAATCCAAACATAATGTAGTTTAGCCATATGTCTGTTATTAACATTAATTAACATTTGTAAAGCATCTTCTGCATGTAAAGCCTTATACCTTGGGGTAATATTGAAGAGTTATGTTATTAGTTCACCTGCATCAAGAGAGCAAACAAACAAAAAGGGCCCAGAGACCTGGCCATTTACTCATTCTGATATTAAGGTAGATCTTGTCTTAAGAGTTTAATGCTCTCAACACCCTGGGGTCACAAGCACTAAACTCATCAGAGTCCTTTCTGACATTTATAATAGAAATTCATTAGTAGATTTGCATGAGAAGCAAGAGCAATAATGAGGAACTATCTAGAAAATGAGAGTCAGGGAAAAAGATTAGAGCACCAAACAATATATGCAGCCAGATGATGGTTAAAAGTATAGAATTATTTCATATCATACATATACCAATAAAAATCTTACGTTAATCAGTGCATCTTAATTTAAAATCACATGTCTAGATCTCTAATAATCAGTGAATACAAACCTCTATATAGTGATGAATTACATCATGACCATTTAAAAAAGTATCTTGAAATGAGAGAATATTTCTAGTGACACTTCAGCTATCTTTCATCAAATAGTTTCTAGATCACATACTCTCTAGATGTCTATTCCCAGCTCCAAACAGATTAAGATACCTTCCATTTGAACAAAACCTAAGAAAGAGAAGGCAGAACAGTTTTGTATTGCCTTTTCTCAGCTACAATTCTCTTGGGCAACTGAGTGAACAGATCAGCCCTATATAAGGCATAGAGTAAAATGTCTACAGCAAATCTCGCTTCTCAGTCACAGTGGCTCTTTAGTTTACTGAATATGATTATGCAGTTTATGTCTAGAAAAGAAAAAGATTAAACATTTCCAGGCATGTTTTGTATTCATCTGAATTTTCCCTTCTTGATACATGGCCCTCAATAAGCTCCATCTGCTTGAGAGAACCAGTAGACATCATCACAAGACAATTCTCTGAGTGACCATTGGTGGATTAACTTTGCCATAAGAACCAATGTTCCCAGAGAGGGGAACAAAGCATTCCAATGTTAAACATTCTACATGGCAGATTCTCTGATTACAATTATTATGATGGGACCCAAGAACTGACTCACTGTGTGCATTGTATTCCAATCCTGACAGCCCAACCCTATCAGCTCAAGACTTTCTTACTTGATATATATGGTAGAAGATGGGAATGCCATCACATAATGCCTACAGAAGGGCTCTCCACATTTTACTGTAACCCACATTCCTGATGTTTCCACTAATGTACTTTAAGTACCTTAATTTATGACTTTCTTTGTTTTGTTTCTATGAAAACTGTATAATTGCTACCACATTAGAACATGGAATAGGGAAAACCTATATATGCATCCCCAGGCCATGGTCACTCATATCAAGCTCCAGAGTTCTATTTCTTTGTGGAGTTCTATTGCTAGAACTGGAGTTTTACACTGACATCCTCTATTCCTTTCTGGCAGTCCTCAAGAATAACTTTAGGACACGCTGAGAATGAAACAGTGTGAGATAAGCAGAACCTGCTAGGTCACTGCAGGCTCCATGTCTGCCAGTCCTAAAGCATAATGTCCTGGAATGCTTAAATCTGGCATTTTACCTCCCCTGGCCTCCTCCCAGATATAAAACCTAAGGTAGACAGCTGTCTAGAATTCCTGAGCATCAATGTAAATGGAGCATGCACACTTGAGATTCCAGTCTCAGCCTTGGGCACGCTCTTCATGAGTCCTTGGAAATTACTGTCTCTTATTGGCTGTGATGTTAAGGGATTTCTTTACTAGCTGTGAGAGGGTTAAATCTCATGAGGCTCATTAAGAAGTAGCTAACTATCCCAACCCAAGTTTTAGCGGGCTCAAGCAGTAGCTAGTCATATTTGAAACTTCTTTACAGACATGATAATGTTGTCCCATAGTGAATGAACAAGAAATCCCCAGCCATTGATTCCTTGTGAGAGAGTTTACCACACTAAGGGCTGATTGCATGGTTACCAGTGTAAGACAGCACAAAATTTCTTAGTCTCTAATAGTTATGGAAGCCTGTGCATGTTTTCCAATGTGTTTGCATGTTGGAAACTGGGATGCCTTGGAAAGGCTCTTGGTTTATTCAGTAATGGTTTTGTGTTACCATGACTCCTTTGGCACATTCTCAGGTAAATGTTCACATAAACAAAACTTTGTTTCCTACATTCTCAAATAAATAATAAATCTTGGGGGGGGGGCAATCATTTTCCCTGCCATCACTGAATTCCCTTGACCTTAATACATGAATCATTACTCAATAGTAATCAGTGATGTAAGTTTTTAATATACCATAAAGGTATGCTCAAAACAGGCATGCCTTGCAGAACTACAATAAACATAACATTCCTGGTTGTCTTTATTACAGCTTCTTGTCTAAATAATTGCCAACTTAAATAAATATCTGAAGCACCCGGAGTATAGAACCACCTCCTCAAATATATTTTACACTGCATATTTAATATCTTTTGTATCATTTTTCAGAAGGATTTTAGAGCGAAAAGACTCTCTTCTAATGTTTTTGAAAAGTAGACATTGCACATCTTATAAAAACCCCATGCAATGCATCTGCTAGAAACATTTGCACAACCAAGGTCAGGTCTATTTGTTTATCAGGAGGAGGGAGAAAGCAAATCTATGCATGATTCATTGTATTGGCCTCCTTTAATGGACAATTCTGATCCCTGCCAAGAGCTGATTGATTGTTCTATTAATACATCCAAGGAAAAAATGAAAAATAAATCAGGCAATCCAGTACCAACTTGGTCATGCTGCAGAGACAAGGCTTAAAAGACAAAAAAAGCAAAAGCTTTCTCTAAGCTTTGCTGAGCACCTGTTGGCTTTCTGCTAAATCAAAGCTGTGTCTGTGCATTAGGCTGGTTTGTGTGCCTGAGGAGGGCACGGGGCATGGAAGAGCCAAGCATTACCGTGCAAATGAGCATAAAAGGGCAGAGGGATCTGGTTGGAATGATGCGGCGGCGGCTGAACTACTGTGGGTAGATGTTCCACTCCAACCACTGTCCTAGGAAGAAATCCTTTGCTTTCTAAATCCACATTTCATCCCTTAGAAAACTCTCATTAAAATAAAAATACAGCAGGGAAAATTGACATTTTGAGAAATTTATTTGTCAGTGACCAAATAGTCTACATTCAGATGAGTTCTGAAGAGCATTCACAATTTCCCAGGTCTCAGTCACTCCTTAGTCTTCTGGACTTTTCTTGGGTTTTTGACTCCCTGATTCCCTTCTTACCTCCCTCCTTCCTTGCCTTTCTTCCTCCCTCCCTCCCTGTCTCCCTGTCTCCCTGTCTCCCTGTCTCCCTGTCTCCCTGTCTCCCTGTCTCCCTGTCTCCCTGTCTCCCTGTCTCCCTGCCTCCCTGTCACTGTAGAAAGCTGTTCATTAATGGTCACCGTTCACGCTGAACTGCTAAATACACAGAGTGAGTTTTCCTGTGCAGCATCCTACAATATTTTGTACTTAGTGGTAATGTCACTCTCTTAGTATTACTTTCTTCTTAGTTATCTGCATTCTCCTTGGTGGATAGTCTACAATTTCATTCTTCAGTCCTCAGTCACCTACTTGTCCTCAATCATTCCAGAGTTCTGTTCTCTGAACTTGTTTCTGTAAATGTGCTCACTAGAATATGACATCTATAATACAGCATTTATGACATCCATAGTTCCAGTACAAAATTCTTTATGGATCAGATATGCAGCTGCGACTGAACTACATCATAATGTCAACTGTCAACTGCCTTGCTATCTCATCTTTGTAATCTGGAATACTTGTAGAAGCCTGAAGGCTAGAAAGAATCAACGGGAGAATTCATTAAAGGAAAATGGCTAATAGAATGTAGAGATATGAAAACAGGCAGGATACTGGGGATGGAAATATTTAAAGTAAAAAAGTAGGTGGGGCAGGTGAGGAAGATGAAGAAGAAAAAAGAAAAGTGAAGTTAAGGATTTTTCAAAAATTTCATACAGAAACTTACTACTTTAAAATTCAATTTGTAAGATCAATTTTTAAATATAGCTAAATAAAATAGTTTAAAGAATAACAATCTGGCATGACTGGAAAAAGGCTGCTACAAGAAACCAGGTGTTGTTAAACAAAAAATTCCAGTTCCAGGTCTAAATATCATCTTTGAAGTTGTTATTCATAGAGGTACACCCTCTACCCAAAAGAAGAAAGCAGATTTCTGTCATTCTTCTTGGTTACCCATTGAAACCTTATGAAGAGACATAATGTTGAAGGCAATAAAACTTGACTACAGATAAATAGGAATCAACCTGTAACTCAGATGGAAACTCTCATTTCTCTCAACTAGACTTTATGGGTAGAGAAAGTACTGGGTGAGAAAAGGCAACAATGGTCTTAATTCTGGGTTAACTACAATATCAATCTTCCATCCAAGTTGTATATTAATACTAGAGTAGAGGCAAAATTCTTATATGGAAAACAATCCTTCTCTAATTGAACTTGATGCCTTCTCGACAGCGAGGAATCCACTTATAGTGCTGTGAACTCCAGTACAACGCCCACACCTGGACCCTACTAGTAATTAAATATATTGATACAGCTTTAAACTAGCTTGGGTACTATTAAAACACTCATGAAAAAATACAATTTTTAGCCTTAACCCTAGAAGGCTCTTTGAAGAGAAAGGCAGTAAATGCAGAGTGATATGACAGCTCTAGGTACTGGGTACACTTGAAGGTTCAAAAAATTTTTCTAGGCGTCACACAGCCATTCCAATCATGACCTTAATGAAACTTGGCTTGCTTGCAGAGTAATAGGCCTTTAAAGCCAACCATGGATGAGGGAGGAGCTTTCTGGCCCTGTTCTCTCCTGCCCAGAACTGTTAACTACTAACACATTCTTGGAAATGAGGACTTGCTGTCATCAGTGTAGGAGCTCAAAAAGTTTTGAGGGCATATCCAAACCCATAGCTTAATTCACTTGGTCTTTTAAGAGTCTATAATTTGCTGAAAAATTATACCCCAGACTCAACTAGGATACAAAAACAAACAATGTTTTATTCTGCAGAAGTCTAGCATGCTGGAGTTTACCATTTACCAAGATGGAAACACCAAGGTGAGCTCACAATCCCAATTTAAAGCACATTAGGGGAATTCCACGGAGGGGTAGGTGACCTTTATCATAATTGATTGGCTCGTTTTCTGGGGATATTCCAGAACTATTGCTGGGGGATGGGGGCTGTGCACTGTTGCTGAGAAGCCATGAAACTGTAGCTGGGGAAGCCTGGAAACTGTTGCTGACTTGTTACCCCTGCTCTCAGGTGCAGAGCAGCTTCTGATGATCGGGCAATTTCTGATTGGCTTCCTGAGGCCTGGGAGTTTCCCAGTAACTGACTTGCCTAGACTTGCTCAGTTCTTAGAAACATAGATCTAGATCTGGTCTCCTAATCTAGGACAGTTTGAGTCAATTTAGCTAAACAATATATAAGGTTGCATCATAAGTCTATGACATTCTCTGTTGTGGGTTTTTAATCAGGTTTACAGTAAATACACATGAATCCTTTCCTGTGATTTGTCCCAAACTTAATCAGAGTGGTTGGTACCTTTATAACCATAGTACCACTCTTGACAAAGGGTATATCTTGCCTGACAGATCAGAATCATAGTTTGTAGTATTCACAAACTGGATAAAAACATAATATGTCTCTCCCAAGTAGTCTGCAAATGACCTACTGGCACAATAAAAGCTAGCTAGCAAAGAGAAAGCATCTATCTCAACTCCTGCTTGATATATCTGTATCATCAAGCAAGTTGTATGGCAAAGTGTTTGGCAAAGGGCTCTTAACATCTAGTTATTGTGGAGAATCAAGAAAAGTGATAATAGCCTCTAGTTTGGGGGAGACTCTGGTATTATCTTTACTAACAACTTCATGAAAAAGTATCCCATCCAGATGTGGTGGAGGTGATGTGGTCATTGCTTAATATCTATCCCAAGACCTTTAGAAGTATCTTTTTCCAACCTTTCAAAGTATCTGCCTTCAAACTATGGTGTTTTTGTTTGTTTGTTTTTTCAGGGATTGAATTGTCTTTATTTTTTTTTCATTAATCATTCCACTCAAATGGTATCCCACTTCCAGTTACCCCTCCACAACTCCCTTTTCCACTTCTGCCCTCTACTCTCTCCCCTTTGCCTTTGTGAGGGTGCTCCCCTTCCAACCCACTTCTCCTGCCCCACCACTCCAGCGTCTCCCAGTGCTGGGGCATCAAATCTCCACAAGACCAAGGACCTCCCCTCCCATTGATGTCAGACAAGGCCATCCTTAATTTTTTCATTTTTTGCCTTAATTATTTTTGCCTTAATAATTTATTTTTAAGTCACTGCAAGATAGTAGGTCTCTAAATGGCATCTTAGTACCTCCTTCCTTTTGGTTAACCTTAAAAATCTTAAAACCTTCCTTCTACTTTGATATCACTTATATTCTATTTCCTTTCCCATAAGGTCATATTCTTAAATAAATATTTTTAATATCAGCATTATATAATTTTCAACTTCCTAAAGCAGAATGAGAGTGGGGATAATACCACATATTTCTCATGTCAAAATAGTACAAACGAATGTTAAAAATTGAAAAAAAAAGGGTAAAATTACCTTTCTAAAATGAAGGGGAGACAAAGGAAAGAAAAATAAATCATTTCACTTTAGTCCTCCTCACTGTGTTAATAGATGGAGACAACTAAGGAAAACCAATAAGCTAATGAATAAGAGCATAGTGAAGGAAAATAAAACCAAACTGTAAAGAATCAACTTGCGGTGTAGCAGAAGGTAGGCAAAGACAACAGTGTGTGCAATGTTCCTTAGGTTAGGGAAGTTTTCTTCTATGAGTTTGTTGAAGATATGTATTGGTCCTTTAAGTTGGGAATCTTCACTATCATTTACACCTATTCTCCTTACGTTTAGTCTTCTCATTGTGTCCTGGATTTTCTGGATGCTTTGTGTTAAGAGCTTTTTGCATTTTGCGGTTTTTTTTGACAGTTGTGTCAATATTTCTATGGTATCTTCTGCACCTGAGATTCTCTCTTCTATGTCTTGTATTCTGTTGGTGATGCTTGCATCTGTGACTCCTGATTTCTTTCCTAGGTTTTCTATCTCCAGAGTAGTCTCCCTTGTGATTTCTTTATTGTTTCTACTTCCATTTTTATGTCCTGGATGGTTTGTTCAATTCCTTACCTGTTTAGTTGTGTTCTCTTGTAATTCTTTAAGGGAATTTTGTGTTTCCTCTTTAAGAGCTTCTACCTGTTTATCCTGTGTTCTCCTCGAATTCTTTGAGAGTGCTATTTATGTCCTTCTTAAAGTCCTCTATCATCATCATTAGAAGTGATTTTAGATCTGACTCTTGCTTTCCTGGTGATACGCGAAGTTCAGGACTTCTAATGTGGGAGAACTAGGTTCTGATGATGTCAAGTGCCCTAGGTTGCTGATGCTTTTGTTCTTGCGCTTGCCTTTTGCCATCTGGCTCTCCTTGGTGCTACCTGTGCTGTCTCTGACTGGAGCCTGTCTTTCCTATTCTCTTGGTTGTGTCAGAACTGTTTGGATTGGGTTTTGCTGCTGAGGTTAGAGCTGGGGCCCAAGATCTGCTCAGTGCTTGGGCCCAGACCAGAAGGAACCTGTGCTCCAGGCCAGGAGTGAGTTCCTGGATCCCTGTGGGTCCTGGTTACTCCCTGTTTGGGGCAAGTGTCACTGCCTCCTTGCCTAAGATATTGCTCGGGTTGGAGCTCCTGGGAGCCCTGCTTCCTCTGGGTTCTGTGAGTTTGGGTGCAGGGTTGCCGCCTGGGATCTGCTGAGCACTCAGGCCCAGACCAGAAGGAACCGGTGCTCCAGGCCAGGAGTGAGTACCTGGGTCCCAGTGGGTCCCGGTTACTCTTGTGTTTGGGGCAAGTGTTGCTGCCTCCTTGCTTAGGAAACTGCTTGGGTTAGAGCTCCTGGGAGCCGCGCTTCCTCTGGGTTCTGTGAGATTGGGTGTAGAGTTGCCACCTGGGATCTGCTGCTCCCTCCAGCCCAGACCAGAAGGAACCGTGCTCCAGGCCAGGAGTGAAATCCCTGGGTCCCAGTGGGTCCCAGTTGCTCCCTGTTTGGGGTGGGTGTTGCTGTCTCTTTACCTGAGATACTGCCGGGTTAGAGCTCCTGGGTGCCCCACTTCTGCCAGGTTTTGTGAGGTTCCGGGCAGAGCTGCCACCCGGGATCTGCGTTTTTGTTGATTTTTGTCTCTTTCAATCCTCAAGATTCTGAAAAGAGTCTCTTCATTTCTTTAGAAAACATTTCTCTTGAATCGATTTTTACTTGGGAAGTGTGGATACATTAATCTTTTTCATAGTAATATGTATTTTCATACTTAGCTTATGTGTTTGTACATTTAGACATGTAAATACTATTTGAATGTTTGTGGATCATGAGCAAAGCTTTAGCTGTGATAATGATTTAGCTAAGGGTGATCTTTTCCTTTACACAATTGATAGAATTGACAGTTTAACAAAGAAAGGGCACACACTTCCAGGAAGCCAGTTCAGTAATTTAATAGGCTTTCAAAGTGTTCCTGGTCATCATAATTAATAATGGAAAACAAAGAGCTACAGGGCAAATGAGAACAAATTTACAATATCTCATTTAAAAGGCTTTGCGGTGGAAAATAGCAGTTTTCAAATAAAAAGTAATTGGAGCAATGAATTAGTCTACATTTTGATTAAAAATTGAAAACTTCATGTACTATGCAATTCACCAGCTAGATAAACAGACACAATAAAAACATAAACTGATGTAGTATTTATATTATTAATGAAGACTGTCTGGAGTATTATCTTCGATAAACATTTTGCAAATTAATAGCAAATTAGACACCTCAGAAATTCCATGTTTCAAAAGAAGTGTATTATATATTGTGTAATGTTTGGTTGCACCATTATATTCTTCAAAATCTGATAATTTAGAGCTAGTGAGAGGGCTCAGTCACTAAATGGCTTCCCATGTAGGCATGGAACCTGAGTTTACCCTCTAGAAGCCACAGAGAAAATCCAGGTAGTTATGGTAAACTTGTAGTTCCAGCAATGAAGGACAAACAGAAAGATCACTGGAGCTTGCTGGCTACCCTGTCTAGACAAATGTGCAATCTCAAAAAATACAGTGGAGAAGGATTGAAGAAAGCATTTGTCACTGACGACCACACACACACACACACACACACACGCACATACACACGTACGCACGCACGATGCATACATAAAAATAAGTCCAACAATGCAAACTAACATGACAACTTCAAAACAAATTTAAGTAGTAACAATTTATATTATCTTTGTGAGAATACAATGAACGCAAATTCTAAATATGAGACTTTTGAAGGTACAACATTATAGTTTATATATTATACTTATACATATTATAAGCAAGTACACAAATTTAAATAATTAAAATAATTACCAACTTCCAATAGTTTTTTTTAGAAATAAATGTGTTACTGTTTCGTGATTTTCTTGCTTTCACCTTGGCCTTGGGATATTTCCATTAGAGATTATTGTGTATATTCTGATTCATCATCACCTCACCTACATGTCTCAAGTAGCTACTCCACATAGTTTTCAGTAGTGAAACTCCATGCTTCTAGAGAAATTTTACTCCCTTAATGAGTGCCTTGACTTAATGTTACTCCCCTATGCAGCATCCTTCATTGAATCACCATTACTTACAAAAAATAACAATTTTCTTAGACTGTTATCTCAATTATTCACAATTTAGTCACACATGTCTTTGTAAATTAGGCTCTCAAAAATCTTTGAGGTATAATAATCCCAACTGACATACTTTATATAGATATATTTGGTATTTTACATTCTGAATTCATAAAAATACATATAATAGTACATTAATGAATTAACTAAAATTCAAATATTTTATACATGAGTATAATAAATGTATTAAGGGTTAAATCAAAGAGTAGTTGTTGCCTTCATTACTTAGAATGTTTTGATCTGTTAAATCATTTCTTAATTTAATATAATTCTGTGGCAGAATTAACTGGTAAAAATAATTAAATATGTATGACCCTGAATACATATTTCATATTTATGCAAATATTTGGTCTAGTTAGTAATCGGTTAGGTAATAGAATAGAGTAATACTAAGGATCTTTTTTTTTAATCATTTCAAAATAATCACTAACAGATTTAATTTATGATTGACCTATCACTTTCATCTGTAGATCCTTCTAGTTTAGTGTTTTGACCTGAAATTTGACCTATTATCATCTTATTGTAGATATTTGCTTTTGATATTTTTGTCTATTTTGCTTTTATTTTATTTTTCCATATTTTAGTTATATTAATAATTGTATCAAATATATTTAATATATAATATATTGTAAAATACATATAAACATGAACATGGTATCATGAAGTAAGATAACAGATCCATAATTTTATATAGCAATCCATTCTCCTTTTGTGTTTTTGTAGGTATAGGTGTGGATGTGGGAACTTCAGGAGCAGCTAAAATCTACCTATTTATCAAAGTGTCAAGCACAGAATAATAATTCTATTAATTGTTGTCCACAGATAGTCATTAGATCTCCACAATCACTCTTCCTTTATAGATCTGCCTTTCAAACTGTTGATACATAACAGAACATTTATTAGTTATAAATACAATAATTTTACTATTTCCAATTTACTTCCCTTCTAACATTTCTGAGTTTTATAAATAACTAATTTTTTTGGACCTGGATTAAATGGTGTTTTTTCTTGTCCTATTCTACAATCTTTTTAATACTCATTGGAACATTTTCACATTTTATCTCTCAGATCTTCTGACCATGTTTTCATCTTAATCACTCTGGATCTGCACTGTGGTCATTACTATTGCTTATATGAAATGATCTTTGACCTACATTTTCCAAAATGAAGATAGTTGCCATGTCTCCCCCATGTCTAAATTTTTTTTCATTTATCTCCTATAGTATGGTGAACTGGTTGATTCTTCTTAACTATCTGGCAGCTACATTTTTTGTAGTTAGTCTAGAGAGTCTTCAATGGGTCTCATAACTCTTCTTAAGTCTTGCTTCATTTCTAAGGCTTGAAATTGTGTGAAACATTGAAATATATGACTCCAGACTTCAGCATATCACTGAAGTTGAATAACTAAACTTCTACATAATATACCCATATTTAAATGTCTAGCTGATTAAATAATTTATACAGACAAAGTTTTTTATTTTTTTCTGGTATCTTTCAAATAATTTCTCGAACAGTCTCCCTTATCCCAGTACTATGGCAACTACTAAGTAATTGCTTGGCTAGATCCAAATTCATCCTAGTCAGTTCTCTTGGCTATATATTCTGCACTATGAATTTTCATTCCTTTAGGCAGACAGTGTATATATTATATATATTCAATACAATCTCTTAAGACTGTTAACTTTACTTTCCAAAAATAAATAAATAAATAACTTCTATTGTCATAGATACTGTGTAACAGAGATAGAATTTAAGCCAGGTAAGTAACTATTATTGAGAGATGTACTCACTTAGGCATAGACATTAGGTTGCTTTTTGTTCTTCATGGAACAAAATATTTCTGCCTGTGACTTTGATCTCCATTCTACCCTTCTTTCCATCCACAACCTCAATGTAATATCTAAATCCATCTGTTATCCTGCAAATGCCACTAAGTTGAACTTTTTTTCCCATTGAGGCTTAGTGCTTCTTCATAACATTGTAATTTGTTCAGGTCTCCACATTTCTGTATAGTGCATCTATCTAATGATACATTTTTTTTGATAGATTCTCCTAGAAACCTGTCTGCAACTACTTTCTCACCTAACATGCCCACTCCTTCTTCTCTATCCCTTTGACTTACTATATGATCTCTGCTATTTCCTAAAAATACTAAATTGTATTGCCTTTTCCCTCAATCACTCAAATTGTATGTGTACACATACTATTGTTTTCGCCTAACTTTTGATATCTGTATCTGGAAATAATGTTGCAATGAATTAAAATGATTTTATCTACTAACATCATTTTAGATGTCAGCCTACAAGACAACAGTCTATTTAACTATGCTAATATTCACAAAAGTGCCGAAATTTCCATTTCTGTTGCAGATATTTGAATAGATATAGTTAATAATGGACACATGAATAATGGTTCGTTTTCCTCACCTCATACATGTTTAAAATGTCATTAACTAAAGAATGGTTTTCATTTAGAGTTGGCAAATTCAAATTACTAACCTGTACTTGATAGCAATAAAATATATGAAGAAAATTAGAGGTAATATAAATTAGAAATTCCTTTTCCTGATTTCTAATATCCTGATTTCTTCTTGTCCCCCAGGCTTATCCCAACTAAGAAAAATCTAACCTTAATGCCACTTATCTACTCTCTGTGTTGCCATTGCTCATAAAACAAACTGAACATTTGTCTTGAATGAAGGTGGGATCAATTTTACCAAGTATTTAGAACAATGCTCAGTACTTAGTCTAGTAATGATATTTAAAATACTCTATTCCATCCAAGTGAGTTTTGTTTTTATTCCTTCATTTCTAAACGTATTTGATAAAAGCATTGTATTTGAAAAGATAGAGAATAATGTGTGGGTGTTTGGAAAGGCAGCAAGTATGTGAAGCATGCAAAAATAATGAGGAAAAGATATTTGCTGATCTGAACTTCAATAGCCTACTACTCCCCTGGGAAGATGTTTCTACAGACACCTCAATCATTTATGCTACTAGCCTTTGCTTTGCTGACAGGTGTTAAGTTTGTTGCTTTTTTTATTCTTTAAGTGGGTCAAGAGTACATATGTTTTAAACACAGAAAAAAAATAACGTACATTAAGGTTCCAAATAATATGGCCTGGGTTTAAAAATTACAGTATTCACAGGAATACAGTTTAAGACTTTAGTTATTCCCAGCATGGCCTCCTAAGCTTGCTGCATTCTCGCAGAAAACCATCTGCATTTCGCACAATGTACGTCATGCTACCAGCTGTTATTGGAGAAACACAACATGTTAAGCACATGGTGTGTCAGGTAAGGGAAACTGTATTTTTCTTCTCATCTGTTAAAATCTGTTAAGCCTAATTTTTCCTACCCAATAGTAAACCCCTGGTGTTCAGGACATAGCCTTAACTCCTACGCCCACTGGGTGTCATTTTGAGTGCTCATGTCCTTGTGTTTTCAGTGATCCATGGTCCCCACACTCCAGAATCCCAAACAAAACCATTCTCTCATTTTCTGTGTGCTGGTAAAACTGCCTTTTTGTTTGTTTGTTTGTTTGTTTGTTTGTTTGTTTTTTAGCATGCCAGACAAATTTACGAACAACAACAACTAAAACTTGGTAGTCCATGGATTTATCAGCACTCCTTTGATGCGACTGAACAGTATAAAGAGTTGACACAGCAGTGTATTACAGACAAAGTTTAAGTTGAGCATCTGTTGAACCATAGCTAATATTAAGACTTTGTCTAATTCCTTCAGTTTATGGGAAAACAGGATGTTACTCTGTATGTCAGCCCAGCCTAGAACTCATTCTAAAGTCCAAGTTATCTTTAAGTGCATGATCTCACTGCATTAAACTCCCAGTTGCTGTGATCACAGGATGTGTCTGCAGTCAGCTAAATATTCTGTCTTTGTAAAGGATGCCTCATGTGGAGAGAGTCAGTTGATCATTTGTTCACAAAACTCAGAAGGGAAAGAGTTGTCTGAATGGATATCTGGCATAAAAAAGACTATTGTGGGTGTTGTCAAGTTGAGAAAAATAATTTCATGTGGATGCTTTAGCTCAACTTGGGTATTTTAACACTTCTTTAATCTTATAAAATTACAATATGCTCCTATTCTTTCATTAAGCATGCAAGCCAAAGCTGTACTTAAGGCTTAATGAATGTAAGCCTTTAAAACGATCCCACACGCTAGTTTCTTTGCCTTTTTTGTTTTATTGCACTAAACTATAGATTTTCTTCAATGCTAAAAATGTTCTTGTCATTCATGCTTGGCAGATGTCATGAGCTGGAGATTCCCTGTAAGTGTTTAAAAACTATATTCACTCTATGAGAAATTTATTTGTTCATAAATGTCAACTGGGCTTTTAAGCCTGTAGGAAGCAATACCCATAAAACTTTAAAGTTTTATAAACTTTTAACTTTAAATGTAGTCTGGAGGAATACAAATTAAGCTAGCAGCATATAAAAATATACATGTTTTTCCCTCTGTGGTACTTCCTTCAGGCACACTGTACAGTAACTCAAATCATATGACCAAGCTATGCTTTACTATTTAGTTGAATAACAAGGGATTTAATCGACCTGCAAAATGTTGACACCTCCAATATGTATGTGATAGAAAAGAGCATAATGTTTGATCTTTGGAACTTGAGACTACAAGCTCACACTTTTATTTTATGGAAAATCCAATAACTATACATCAGTAGGTATAGGTGGTGCAGGAACATTTAAATTAAATATGAAAGATGCAAGTTGTTAGGATTAGGTTATGCTATTGCCTTTGTTTTACTGCAGTTCTGTTTAAAGAAAGACAGCTTACTTGTTAGGTTGTTCTCTATAAAATTAATATTATTTTAAGCATCATAGCTCTTTCAAAAATTTATTTTTAATATAAGGCCAAGTTCATTGATGAAACTATTGACAAAAAATTAAAGCCTCTTTAAAACCACAAATAGTTACACATACAAAATGACAAGAGAAAATGCTATATAAAATAAATACATTTGACTAAATTATTCTCAGGGTATCCAAAGTTAGCTTTCTAATCAAATTGACTTCTAAAATAATTCAGTTCTGTTCTTTGATTAGCACAACTAGTTCATAACCCTATTCATCTTTTTCTTCATTTATTAAAAAATAATTGAATGACTACCAGATGTCAAGCTTTCTTGAACTTTGAAGGGCACTTGCTTCAGTCTATCATGAAATATGATACTTTGAACTACTCTACAGATCAGATGGGTTTCTAAGACAGTGTTTGAAAGCCTATGTCTTCAAAAAGAAAAGCATGGACAAATTACGGCAAGTGCTATCATGAAGAATACATCTCACTATGAATAGAGTTAAGCATAAGTTTAATGGGTATGGATGTATGAATTCTCAATATATATGTTTTTAGTTTGTACAACAGAAAATATCCTGTATTTCATGGCTGATATACTAATTATAAGTGAGGATATACCATGCAAGTTCATTTGGGTCTGGGTTATCTCACTCAGGATATTCTCTAATTCCATCAATTTGCCTATGAAGTTCATGATGTCCTTGTTCTTAAGGGCTAGCTACTACTCCATTGTATAAATGAACACATTTTCTATATCCATTCTTCAGTAGAAGGATAGATAGATTGTTTCCAATTCCTGGGTATTATGAATAAAGCTGCTATGAATAAAGTTGACCAAGTGCCTTTGTGGGATGGTGAAAGATCTTTTGGTTTATGTTCAGGAGTGGTATAGCTGGGTCTTAGCTGGGTCTGGAACTATTCCCAGTTTTCTGTGAAACCACCAGATTGATTTCCAGAGTAGTTGTACAAGTTTGAACTCCCACCAGCAGTGCAGGAATGTTCCCCCTGCCTCACAACCGTGACAGCATATGCTGTTACTTGGGTTTTTGATCTTAGCCATTCTGATGGGTGTAAGGTGGAAT
Organism: Mastomys natalensis; assembly: GCA_021653895.1. NCBI lineage: Eukaryota > Metazoa > Chordata > Mammalia > Rodentia > Muridae > Mastomys > Mastomys natalensis. The sequence goes on along the minus strand of JAJTUV010001015.1, from coordinate 9,307 downwards.
CTCAGAGTTGTTCTGATTTGCATTTCCCTAATGACTACAGACACTGAACATTTCTTTAGGTGCTTCTCAGCCACTGGGGATTTCTCTGTTGAGAATTCCCTCACAGGTTATATGGTTTCTGGTGTCTAACATTTTTAGTTCTTTATATATTTTGTCTATTAGCCCTACTCTTCAAGAGTTTGATAATTTATCTTAAAACTAGTGTAAGGAAAGGAAAGACATTCTAATATAGAAATACAACTGCTTTCTTTTTTTTTTTTTTTTTAAACAGAAAGGTAAAGAATTATTTATTTTATTTATGAGTACACTGTCACTGTCTTCAGACATACCAGAAGAGGGCATTAGATCCCATTAGAGATGATTCTGAGCCGCCATGTGGTTGCTAGGAATTGAACTCACTACTTCTGGAAGAACAGTCAGTGTTCCTAACCTCTGAGCCATCTCTCCAACTCTGTATACAATTGCTTTCTTGTGACTATCTTTTCAGTGTCAAAAATTCAATATAGACTAGCTATAGATACAATGGGAATTGCAGTATGGAGGTAAGTGGAATGATGGGATGTCACTTGGGAAGGAGGAGTATAAAGAAACCAACCAAGACACAAGAAAAACGTATGCTTGCTCTCTCCTAAGAATCAAAGGCCTGGGGTCACAGAATGCTGATTCATAAGATAATCTTTTCTTTTCAAAAGGAAACCTAGAGTAAATGACTGAATTGATATGTAAAATAAAATACTGAACCTGTGTTCTACAGGAGATGAGTTATCCAGATAACTTTTTAAAATAAAAAGAGAGAAGAGAGAACTGATTGGAGAACACACACAAGCAAGCAGGACATGGACAGAGAAATCTCTTAGTATAGCAAGCACACACAATATAAACAGATATCTCTTCAGAGAGAAAGAAGAACATAGAGAGAAGCAGACTGGAAAATATGTATCAAGCAGAACACAGATTGTCGGCTTGGATCCACAATTTGACTTCCAGTCATTCTTTTTGCCACTCCCTAACCCGTTGCTTCTCTCAGAACCTCTCTCCAAGCCAAGGCTGATCCTTGGCAAATAGTGTTTCGATGTTAAGATAAAATAAAAAATAGATGTGGATATTAACGAGGCAATCTGTGATCCTATTACATATATACATACTGAATGATGCTTAAGTCATGTCAAACCTAACAATCACCTCAATCATTTATACATTAGCTACACAAACCCCTTCGAGTGGTTCTAAGTTCATTGTTGTGTGCTGTAGTCTCCTAACCATCCGACAGTATGAAAATATCCTGGTTCTGTCTATCTGTACCCCAGTACCCACTGATCAGCATTTTGGCCTCCCTCCTTGAGTTAACTCAAAATGTACTAAAAATTGCTTTCCCAAACTTTCTGTAGCATCTAAAGAAACATGTGCCTGTCAAATAAAAGGTTTCTATGTAGCTAAATTGGTTGTATGCATGTATTACTTAGTGTATAGATATAATGAAAAAATATTAAAGATTTGCCTGAAAAAAACAATGAGAAAAATAATAAATTTGTCTTTGAGATGTTTTAGAACAGTAACCAAGGAGAAACAGAATACTCTCAATAAATCACACAAAATTGACTCACATGGCTTTTGTTATTTTAATATATCAAATTAGAATTAAACTTGTCATTTTACATCAAATTAACTGGAAAATGTTGTTGAAAATAAGCATAACAAGTTTTTCTGATACCAAAAAAATTTCTTTCAAAAAACTTTATACATATTTGAACATTCTGTTCTGATTACTTTGGAGTATTACTATGCGAAGAGTACATAGCCTATTAAAAGTTTTGAGCTATCACCATGCATGATCTCATTTTAGCTGATATTTCTGAAGAACTCTTAAAAATAAATAGATGAGCAACCCTTTCATTTGACATTTCTCAAATTTAAATATTCATAAGGTGATTGATATTTAAACATCGTTAATGAAGAGCTCAATTTCAATGGATGAATCAATGCATCTGATCCAAATGTATTAGGTTGGAATAAAAAGAGTTGTTTATCAAATAAAAAATATTACTGAAAATGTGTTTTAAATGTATACATATATGTGTATATGTGAATGTGTGTGTATAAAATTCATTTTAAAAGATGAATCATTTTTTCTTCCACAAAAATATCATTTCATTTTAAATTTTATATATGCTATAGAATATTTTTAAGGCAGAGTAATTCATCTCTTTGACTGCAGAAATTAAAAATATGTTTTGTCCTTGGGAGAAAAGTTTAACATGCTTAAATTTTTTAAGAACTAAAAGAGCAGATTTTATTCTAAGAAATAGAACAATTTAGTTGGCTATGTACTTCGTAGGATTTGCTCTTAATAAAAAGTATACATTGAAAACAGCATACATTTGTCTTGAAACATGACCCCCCCCCCAAAAAAAAAGAAAACTTATTCATGTAAAGTTTGGGTTACCTGATAAATATAACTCAAAAGTGAGATCATTTTAAGGCCAGCTGATAAATCGTCAGAATCCAAAGCTCTATTAAACATGAAAAGCTTTAAAAATACTGACTCAAAAGCCAGATGTCCTTGTATAATGATTTTAAAAATTATGAAAACTTAATAAATTTCTTTTGAATGAGAATTAAACATCTTATATAGATACATTTATTTCATTACAGAATACTCAACACACTGCATTGCCTCTAGAATGGGGAAAATGAATATCTTGGAGTCAACAGGAATAAGATGAATTTGCAAATACTAAGTGTGCTGACATACTCCCTCATTAAGGAAAGGAATGGTGCCATCATATATATAAAATAGAAAATGCTGAGAAATCAAATCACAGAACGAACATATTCTATACCGATTTGCTTATCAATCAGGAAGGTGTGCCTAAGCAGAAATGGAACGTAAGAATTATTATTCCTAAGATGGGCTTATGTCTAACACATCAGAAATGGAAAATATTCTAGGTAAGACACTACCGAAAAGAATTAGAAAAGGCACATCTTAAATCATGGGGAGAAAAACACTTGCAAATTTCTCTGCAAAAAGCTAGTATTTTCACTTTAAAGTTTAGACAAGTCAATATGCAAAAGCAAATGAGCCAAAAAAAGTGCTTTGAAACAAAATACATAAATGTATTAGTTAGTGGTTTGTGTGATGTTCTTGTTTATTTTTATCACTTTAATCTCTAAGATAATGTTTTAGGTAGAGTTTTGATCACTGCATTGAAACACCACAACTAAAAAGCAAATTGGATCAGGAAAAGTTTATTTGGCTTACACTTTCATATCACCATTCATCACTGAAGGAACTCAGAATAGGAACTTAGAGGCAAAGCTGATACTGAAGGTATGGAGGGGTGATGCTTACTGACTTACTCCCCATGGCTTTGCTGAGTCTGCTTTCTTATAGGACCTAGAGCCCAGGGATGGCATCACCCGCAGTAGCTGGAACCCTCCCCATCATTAACTAAGAAAATGTCCTATTGGCTTGCCTCCAGCCTGATCTTATAGTACCTTTTTTTTTTTTTTAAATTCAGCTTTGCTTCCTTCTCAGATGACTTTAGCTTGTGTTAGGGTGACATAAAACTAGCCAGCACAAGTTAAAAGACATCTATAAGTAGTTGTCAAAGATACTATTTACAAGTAGCAATGGAGGGACAAAATAAAGTAATCCTAAAATGACTGTCCTTCCTTATCACAGCATTCTGTCTGAATTAATAACAGTATACAGGACCAGAGACAGTGAGTCTGCGATTCTAAGCAGAGGACGTACAAAAGGAAGCCTCTTCTTATAGCCATAGCTTCATCTTATCAAAAAGCTGGGAAGTGTCGTACACAGTATGCATTTCAGGAAGAAAGCACCTGCTCAATGAACACACAGGTGCTTCAAGTCTATAAAATGTTGTTGCTTTGTTTCATTTTTTTTTGTTGTTGTTTTGGTTTGTTTTATCAGTCTACTCTCTTAAAAGCTACATGTTGATCATGTTTTTTGTGTTCTTTTTTTGTTATTCTTTTTTGGGTTTAGAGAATTCTTTCTCAGAGTCCTAGCCAGGCTGCCACATGTGCTTCCCATACACAACTACTGATCACTGACTTTGCAATGTATTTTTTTTCTAATGTACAAATAACCGACCATAATTCATACTTACCACAAAAAAAGCAGTAGTAGATTTCTGTAGTATAATTGGTGGGTTTTACTTATTTCCTTGTTCAAGACTTTTGCAAATTTAAGGATAAGTTTAATATCTACTTTTCTGAAAGATGTACCAAGACACATAGGTATGAAGACAAAGATATTTGGCTAATAGTATGTGGACAATGACTGCAGTGAAAGATATTTATTTATTATTATTTATTTATTTATTTATTTATTTAAATCAAATCATAATTTTTACTTATTCACACAGGGGTTATAAACACAAACAGGCAGGACGTGGGAAGGGGATGACACCAGAGCATAGATGTTCAAGGGGAGTACAGATATCTTTCAGAACAGGGTATCGACTGAGTGAAGGTTCAGGGGACAGGTCACTATGACTCTGCCTATGATTCACTTGTCCTTATCTAAGTTGGTACTATCCTCCAAGGCTACCTATTTACAAGATCTATGACTACTCAGGCTGGTAAATTTCCATAAAAGCTGCCTGTTTACAATAGCTTATAACCATTTGTTTCAGTGTTTTTCCACAGAGACCCACGACTTTGTTTTAGCATGTATGTATGTCAGGCCTATTGCTGATTTTAGGCCTATGGTTAATTGTAGGCCTTCAGTGTATAAGCAGGGCTGTCCCTGATATCTCCTCCCTTCTCTAAGTATAGAAGGGCTGTGGCGATTCTAATCTTGCAAAGGCAGGGATAGAGACCTGACCTCCAATAATTGAAGAGGAAAAGATAATTCTAAAACAGTGATTTCAAAACATTGCAACCCCTTTAGCTGTGGATGTAACTCCAATTTGCCCTATAGAATTTCAATCTGAAGCTACAGTTGATGGAGAATCATTGAGTACAACTAAATAGCAGTGTGTAAATTGTGCATGCAATGTTCTTATTAGAATATTTCTTTTTCATTGGTATGTTTTATATTTTATATTCTTTTATTTTAAGTTTTCATCATTTTTCTTCTTTAGAAGTCAATTCATAAATAATTTCTTCCTTCAATCCTTCATATTCCCCCCAACCTATCCCTCTATCAGTTTCATGTCCTATTCTTTCTCTGTGTGTGACAAACGACTAAATTCAGTTTGTTCTGTCTATATGTACACTGATGTGGGCCCAGCCATTGGAGAGTGAGAATACTACCCAATGGCCATATCTTCATTGAAAATATTTCTCCCTCTCCCTGCAACTGTCCACTGTCAATATCTCATATGTTACATCCTGACTGCAATTTTTGCTCCCCAATCTCCCTCAATCTTTCTTATCTATCCTGCTTTTCCTCCAGATCTCCACCTCCAACTCCCCTCAGAAAAGGGCAGGCCGCCCAGGGACATCAACTGGGACATTAAACTGAAAATAACAAGCTACAATAAGACCAGGCAAATACCATCATATTAAGGCTGGACATGGCAAAAATCATAGAGATTTGTAGGACAAGGGACCAACAAGTAGGAAAAAGAATCAGGACAGCTTCTGCTCTCACTGTTAAGAATTCCACAAAAACTACAGGCTCAAGCTCTGAGAGCACTATGACTCCCCCATTGATTCTGTAGGCCTTGTCAGAGACATCTCTGGTTCCTCTATTCCTTCCCGTTTTCCTCGAAGTACTCTCCAAGCTCCACCTAATGTTTGGCTGTGGTGTTCTGCATCTGCTCACATCAGTTGCTGGATGAAAACTCTCTGATCCATCTGATGACTGTTAATGCTAGGCTACAGTCCCAGAACACTATGCAGGCAGAAAAAAAAAAAAAACTGTAAGTCAGTTTTCTGGTTGTGTTGGTGTCCCAGTCTCTCTTCTGAAGGCCTTGCCTGATTAGAGAAAATTGCTGATTCAAGCTCCTTGTCCATATTACTGGGAGTCTTTGCTAGGGTTTCTCACATAGATTCCGGGGTGTTTCCATTATTCCCAGAATTTTTCCCCACACCTGATCCCTTCTGCTCCAAACCCCATCTGCCCCAAGTCCACCTGCAAAATCTATTATTTCCTGTGCCCAGGCAGATTCTTCTGTTCTCTCTTTGTTACTTAGGTTCTCTGGGTTTATGGTTTGTAGCATAATTATCCTTTACCTTACAGCTAATATTCACTTATAAATGAGTACATACATGTTTGTCTTTCTGGTTTTGGGTTACCTCACTCAGGATTTATTTTTTTCTAGTTCCATTCATTTGCCTGAAATTTCATGATTCCACTGTTTTTAACAGATGAGTAGTACTCCATTGTGTAAATGTATCACATTTTCCTTATCCATTCTTTGGTTGAAAAATATCTTGGTTGTTTCCAATTTCTCACTACTGTGAATAAAGCTGCTATAAACATAGTTGAGCAAATGTCTTTGTAATAGCAAAGCAGCAGTCCACAGAACGGAAAAAGGTTTTAGCCAACTCCATATCTCACAGATGGCTAATATTCAAAATATATAAAGAACTCAAGAAACTAGACATCAACAAACCAAATATTGAAATTTAAAAAATGGAGTAGAATCTCAAACGGCCGAGAAACACTTGGAGCAATGTTAAACATCCTTAGTCATCAGGCAAATGCAAATCAAAATGACTTTGTGATTCCATCTAAAACCGGTCAGAAAGACTAAGATCAAAAATGCAAATGACAACTCACACTGGCAAGAATGTGGACAAGGGAAACACTTCTCCACTGCTGGTAGGTATGCGAACTTGTACTACTCCTTTAGAAATTAATATGGAGGATATTTGGAAAAGTGGGAATTGATCTATCTAAAGACAAAGCCATACCACATTTGGGCATATACCCGAAGAATATGCCATCCTACCATAAGGACACTGACTTGACCTTGTGTGGATCATAGAAAGGTAACCACAGGTGCTATAAGATTATCATAGTCATACCATTTCTAAAAAGCAGTGTTTTACACTACTCCTCCCATCCTCTCACTCTCATATTCTCTCAGCATCATTTCCAAGATGTGTGCTGAGCCTTGGTGAGGTTAATACAGATGTCTCATGCAGGACTACATACTGAGTCTCTTCTCAGCACCTCTACCAGCATGAAATCCATGCATTAAGAGACACCCTCTAAAAAAGAAACTTTTCTGACAAATATTAGAAGCAGATCAGACTGGAAAATTTCATGATTTCCAAAGTTAAGGCGGTTTATAAAAATTCTGTCTAGAGAAACTATTATACTTTTTTTTTTCACCAATTTTGGAACCTGCAGAAATTCAGTTTTATGTTCTGAACCTCATTTAATGGATTTGTAACATGACAAAATAAGGTTTATAACACTCAAATGTTGCAGAAATATGCTTTACATATTAAAGGTACTGCTGCTGTAACTGATGTTGGTTTTTATTCACACTTGGATTCACTTGAATAAGCTTCATCTAAGAAAGTGCAGAAGGAAGAAAAACAATATTTAAAAGAATATACAAGAAGTTTGAACAGTTATAGAGATAAAAGTGAATAATATGCAGTGGATATTTTGTGTGTCTGTTTTTAGAATGAGTTTTTATGCTTGCTAATCTTTGCTTATTTAGTGATTTTGCATTTTTTTAATGGTACAATCATTAAATAGTCTTTTGTTGCAAATTCACTTTTAATTGTTTTGTGATATATATGTAAGATATTTTTGAATATCGTCCCCCTCGTTAGGAATAGAATCTGTTTAAATGTTTTCTAATGCCTTTATTGTATTGTCTCTGTAAGGCTTGGTTTAACATTTATTGTATTCATCATAAGTGGTATAGTTTAGTTTGTTTTTAAATTTTTGCTACTGTTAAATAAACATCCTAGCCTCTACATAATAATTTCTATTCTCTCTCTCTCTCTCTTCTCTCTCTGTCTCTCTCTCTTTCTCTCTCTCTCTCTTCTCGCTCTTCTCTCCTCTCTCCCTGTGTGTGTGTGTGTGTGTGTGTGTGTGTGTGTGTGTGTGCGCGTGCGCACATGCACAGAAGTCAGAGGACAACAACTTTCAGAGACCCAGGATCTCCTTTCCCTGCAAGCTTCACCTACATGATCACCCATCTCTAGAGACTTCTTGAATTTCTTCATCAATGTCTTCTCTATTTTTATTCTTCTATAAGGAATTGACTTTGACAATCCTTTGTTATTAACTCATCTGCTTATCTCTTCTCTGCGGTTTTTAAAACAAAATCTCTCAAACATTCGATTTACAAATGAAGACTCAGGAGCCAGATGTTCTGGTGAAAGTCTGCCAGCTCAGATAGGCAAAGAAATCACCCAGCTGACCTTTCGACTTTACTGATATCCAGGAAAGAGAAAGCCACTTCTTCTCCACAACCTTTTATATACCCTTCAATTCAAATTATCTTCTTTCTCTTTCCTGAGCTTTCCCAAGATATTGTTCACCTCCCATTATTTACCACCCCTTTATGCTACACCCTTTCTGCCTGCTCATCCAGAAAGATCCCGAGATTTGAGATAAAGGGGATCATATATATTATGCTGATCATTTGAACCTTTTTTCTCTACATAGCAACAAGTTGTATGTCTTTGTGTTGCTCTTACTGCAAACAGGAACTTCTGTGATTAGTCTTGAAAAATGTCTTTATGCATGGAAGTAATTACAAGTTGTTAGTAGTTGATTTAATGCTGTGTGTGTTTAGCAGAATCATAGAGCCTATGACCTGTCTAGCCATAATTTCGCGGCTCAATAATGGTGACACCTATAAGTTTATTTTGTGAAATGGAGTTTTCGTCTATTCAGAAAGTGGTTACTTACACCCACGGTGTTCTTACAACTATTGAACAGGTGGACATATTTTACCAAGCCAGATATATTGTAGCTCTCAGGATTTCATACTGGGTGGGGTTGAAGATTATTTTTCTCCTTGATAGTGTGCTAATAATTCTAGTACTATGAAAGATAGCCAGTAGAGATGAAACTTCCAAGTGAGTATGAACTTGATATTTCTGCATGTTCCATGACCCACACAATCCATTCAGAGCAAAGTTTAGATGCAGACCTGAATAAATATACAAAGAACTTAGAGATGCAAATTTTAAATTTTCTCCTCTAGGCTTTCATCTTAAATTTTTGCTCCTTTCTCACTCTGGATTTCCAACGAGAAAATACAGTCTTTTAAATTATTTACTCTGCATTAGATATGTTAATTTTTGTAGCCAAAGAGCTAAAGAAAATTTATTTCATCTTCATTTTTCTGCTTAACAA